>BLKM01008356.1:0-357284 GCA_013340265.1 Coptotermes formosanus | reverse complement strand
TGGTGGTGGTGGTGGCGGTGGCGGCGGCGGCGGTGGTGGTGGTGGTGGTGGTGGTGGTGGTGGTGGTGGCGGTGGTAGTGGTGGTGGCGGCGGCGGTGATGGTGGTGGTGGTGGTGGTGGTGGTTGTAAATAATGTGTAAGAAAATCAATAGTGTAATTTTGTAAAAATATTTGGTGCAACAAATTTTAAATTTGACAGTTAACCCACAAGATAAGTAATTACAGTCTGCGGTCCCGGCCTGCAGGCCGGGACCGCAGAGAGTTCACGCCTCCAAGAACAACGCAGTACACAGTCAACAGCACATTCTCGCTCAACTATGAAGTGCAACCTTAGTGTAAGGATAACAAAAAGTTTCTCCCTGAAGATGACCCAGCAGGGTCGAAACATGTAGGAGTGTGTTACGATTTATGATAAAACTCTCTTTGTGCATTTGTTGGTGATTAGTGTTTTTGTATTATATCTTACCTTCAGGAATAAATAATCGTAATTTGTTTTACAGGTTGTAGAGTAATTTGTGGACCCGTGTACATGTCCCATATTTAGCTAGCGGTTTGCCCAGAACTGGAGGAGTCTGCTTCCTCATCCATCGACCTGCACTCAGAGGCTCAGCTGTATTACATATTGTGCTTGCTACCGTCAGGCTGCCCTCTGAAATTTACCTACAGTTACGTATGAGACGACAGCTGCTGCTAGGAACGAAATTGTGTCTGAATCATTTCCTAAATCTCCAATCTCTTATGTTACTACACAGCAAGACGTATTCATCAACTCCCAAGGCAGATTCTGATCCATGGATTTAGTTAGCTAGTTACTCAAAAGTAAGACGTAAGCCACATTTGCCCTCGTACCCATCAGTCAAGATGTGTGGAAGATACATTTATATTTCCACGTATTATTAATGTCGGTTCCTGTAAGAGGGCGGATGTGCAACTTTAAGTTCCTGTCGCTTTACATTTCCTTACAAGTGTTGAGTTTTAAACTTTGTTTCAAGCATAAGTAAAAAACAAGAAAATTTTACTCCTTCATATTTTATTTTAATATGTGTCGTGTGTGCTTGAGGATCCGTAAGGTTTATCAAAACCAAAGGGGCTACGCAACAAAATCAGTTTGAGGAAGATTGACTAACTAATAAGATTACCGTCAGACACAACTTTGTTTATTGTGTAAAAATATACTGTCAAACATAAGCTACATGTTTCGGCCAACAAGGACCATCATCAGGCCTAATATAAAAATATAAAAGGATGTAAGTTATGTACTTATTTCATTGTTATGTGTTTGTATAAAGCGTGATGACGGCCATTTTGGGCCAAAGCTTGTAGCTTATTTTTAACAGGATATTCTTACTCAGTGGTTATGCTGCACTTATTTATTATTCTTATTATTATACAAGTTTCTACATCATTTTACTTACTGGTTTTATTATTATATATAATTATCATACTTGTTACATAATAGTGTTATACAGTAGTTGTCTTTGACGGTTATCTTATTAGTTAGTCAATTTAAAAACACAGCAAAATGTCCTTCACTAGAAAACTAAGAAAGACTTTTGTAGGTCATTCGCAGCTACGTAATTCATTCCTGTAAGTTAGTGAGTGTAGGAGTAGGCACTTCAGAACAAATAACAGTTTGCAGCAGACATAGTCCTGCAACGAAATGACGAATAGGAAAGATTTATCATTCGAAATGGAGAAACAACGTGATAAGAAAAGTAAAACTCTGGATTGGTCAATGGGAAATGTGATTTATGGTACTTTATATTTCATGTTTTTTTTCCTTTACTTTTGTAATCCTTTGTAATAATTTTACGACAGAATCTAAGTAGAAGTCAACTAGTAAAATATCTGATGTCTTTTTGATGATACTGAGTTTGAACTTAGTCTGATGGAATACTTTGATGGCGACTTTGTCCTTTCCGATTATATGTATCGATATATCTCTGCTGTCAATATTGCTCCCTCAGTATCAAAAGAGTGTCTTGTGTTGAAGCGCGTCGATAGCTGGAAGAGTGCACAGAAACCCTAAAACAAAATGACGGTTAGCCTATTAAGTGGTTTTATAATGACAAAGAGAAGAACGGCGGGTGACTATGAAGATTAAAGTTCGCTGATGTGTGTTGCCGTGTTTTTTGCTGGGTAGGAAAATGTTTGTCTAAGGAATCTTCTGCTTCAATGTTAGTGAAGAAGGTTACACCGCGTCCAATCTCAGCAGACAGCAACGTCCTGAAGGAAAGATTTTGTAGCTTCCTACAGACTTCACAGAAACTGAAGAGGAGTTTAACAGACATGATTTGCATATTCATAGCCTCAAAACAGATCTACTCGCTGCGAATACGCAAAATTTATCTTATAGCCTATATTTGTGTCATATGCATACAAAAACACAAGAGGAATATATGCGATAAATATATGTATAAGTATACACATACCTAACAGTCCAAATCTTGTCATAATTCTATTCCATGAAGCAAGTCATTATTATAGTGCGAAAAGTGGCAGTGATGGCCAAAAACACTGTTTCATTTTGAGGAAGTCCAGGGCCGCCTCTGCTTCGATTAGTATTGCAGCCTCTACTTTGTCCGATAAGAATTCCTGTCTACGTAGTAGCATAATTTACTTTATCAAGCTCTCTTTCAGGTATTTTTCAGGATTATGGCTTCCATGTTCATTGCAAATGTGATTTCAGAACATTTCTCAAGTGCTGTAACTTGTAAGACTTTCAAGTGAAATTGTTATTTTTGGAAATAATTACAGACTCTCAGCCTCCTAGATTTGTATATAATAATAACTCATGAAGCATATATGTTATGTGTCATGTAGTCTATTAAGTTTCTCACTGTGTACTTTTCTAGTTTCCCTTTTTACTTATTCTGCCTTACGTCTAGTTACGTTCCTTAGCAATTTGTTCTCGAAGTAAGAGTTGTGGAAGATAAAAGAATTGATCTTATTTTTAAAATTTTTAGTTTATTTTCTCTGTTATTCAAAATATCTAAAGCACTATTTCATTCGTCTGCCTTCTGACGCCTTGTAATTTATTGTGTAACTAAAAACGTATCCAAGGCTTCTACTGCCTTCTTGAAGGCAGAACTATTCTGTCACAACCCACGAGGCACTTGTCTCAATTTTCAAGGACGTGGAAAACTCAGATCTGGGTAAAGCGACTCTGACCCGCATAGCAGAACTTCCTCTTCAGTAGACAAATCTTAAACTAGTTAGCTCAAGCGAGTATGATTCCGGCTTGTATTCTAGAGACGCCTGTTTTGCTATCTGGGCCACTGCGCCTACTCTTCTAAACAGGAGTTTTAGTAGTTTTCCTCAATCCCTTTATTCCGAGATAGCAATTTCATTAATGCTAATCTCTTTGCAGATGTGGTGACGTGTAGTCTGACAGATAGATACGGCGCAACTTAATCATCTACCGTAATGATGGAGGCAGCGTGTAACTTTAAAATCTCGATATATATGTATCAGAACACGAGGCGCCACATTCCAGAAGACAGTTATCTTTACAGTTACCACTGAGAGGTCATTAACCCTTTAAAGACGAATCGTATCTGTTTTATATACGGACTCAGTCCGTACCGCGCTGTAAACACTCTCCACTTCGGTTATAAAAACCAGTCTCTTAATGTTTTATAAGGCAAAAGTTGCTGTTTGTTCTGAGATCCGTACAAAACACATAAACGCAGTGTGGGCACCACGTAGAATTTTTTAATGTTAAACCTGGTCGTATGTAAAGTTACCACTAGGCTTTAAAAGGTGAAGTTTCATGTACCTTAAATTAAGTCAGGACTACGTCCTTCCGTTTTCTTTCCAATTCTTTATTATGTAGTTACTAAGTTACTGATAACTTTCTTAAATTAACTCCAAGTAAAGTAATAAAATAAATTGTAATACTTTATTTCGTACAGCAAAAGTAGATAAGCACTCATGTCCGTACTTGTGTCTAGGAACGTAATTTGAGGATGAATGTAGATATATAGGCAAAAGAACACGTTAAAAGGGGCAGTAATGCAAAGCCTGGTATCGCATTGCCGTCAGATAATGCAGCAGGGCTTAATTCTGAAAGAGATTAAGCCTTTGATATCTGAAACAGGGACAGAAATGGGCGAAATATAGGTCAACGGTTTGCAGGCCAGTTTTCGTAAAGGTCCAGAGCAATGCTCGCTGTCTGTTAATTCACGTTGAGCCGTAGATCTTGCAGACCGTATAAGAAAGCCTCCATTAGCGGAAGTAGATATTAATTTACCCCACTGAAGCATGAATTTCATTTGTATTACCTGTATATAGAACTTCAGTTCCTACATCACAGAGAACACATTCCGTCCCCAGTACAAAGACCAGCCAATTAGTAGTGTTTAGATAAATAACTGGTGTTTGTTTTAAGAATGGTGTGATGTACATTCTGTGGCAAAATGCAGAGTTTCTTGATATGATATCTGGCTGTTTGTTTAAGGCACTATAGTAGTCACTGTCCTGTGAAGGGTTAATACGCGACGCAGACAGTGCAGGAGAGTTTGTTTTGCAACTTTTCATCATAAAACCGCTTCGTCACAACATACCTCCACCCACTCAACTTTTTTCTTTGTCTGCCTCAACCCCAGCCACGTTATTGAAAATACGAACAAAGAGTTCCCCGGAAGCCTTCTCTCAGAAATTGTGGCGGCTTATTGAAGAGACAGGGTACGTCACATAATAACCAGTCTAATATAGAACAAGCAACAAGCCTTTTCGCTGAGAAAGTCGAATATTGTCGGTAGAAGAGTTTCTGAAATTGTGGTGACGAACAGAAATATCGATATAAATATGTCAGACTTGTTGTACGTCACTAGACCGACTGACCTACAACGGAGTTCAACTGCCTGTTACACTCCCTGATATACTGTCAAAATGAAGCGAGGAACAGCTTTAAAATTAATCCTTCTAATTCTGTTTTTCGTAAAACATTCTGCAGTCCACCGCGTCTTCTGTACTGCACTGAGAAACCTACTGCATCTTATACTCTACCTTAAGCATAATGGATCATTTTCTTGTACGATGCAGTGCAAAGTAAAACTTTCATCTCTCTTCCTTAAATATAACCAGCAGGCGATTCACTCAGTAATCATAATTTCCTGCTCCATTACAATAAGTTGAAAATAACTATTTCCTAAAATAAAGTATGCTAATGCAAATATGCCACTTGAAAACCATGTGCAAACCCAGTTTTACAATAATTTAGATTATGAGGGCTATGCATTAATTCCAAGAACGAAGTCCTGAACAGTTATGATGTATACAGTTTGTAATCACCGTCAAATCAGTTGGTCACTTAATTAAGTTTTGAAAATTGATATTTTAGGTTTGCGCCAGCCATCGGGAACTCAGAATACTTTCTTTGAACAAACATTATTAATAATGGTTATAAAACTGTCGATGAGAATCGAAATAAAATCGTACCTTATAAAACGCAACCCAATACTGTAAACCACTTACTTTTATTCTTATTTTTTCAGGTATCAAGAATGTGATATACAATGTGTAATTACAGCTGATGCTGAAAATGTCCCCAACCTTCTTGAAGACAAGCATTCTCCTTTTCACGGCGTTTCCCCCACCCCCCACCCCAGAGGAGTTTGTTGATCAATGCCATCAACAGCTCTTCAGTGTCATGTTTAAGGCCCTCCAAGCTTCTTGGGTTATCTCTGTAGACCCTTCCGTTAAGAAATCCCAGCAGAAAGAACTCAGGTGGTTTAAGGTCGGAGGATGGTTGTGGCCACAGTCCATGCCCCACAATGCGATTACCTAAAATATCCTGCAAGAAAGCTGTTGCTGTTTTCGCAGTATGGGCCGTCGCTCCGTCTTTCTGAAACCAGCCGGCAGTCCGTTGTTTTCTTTCAACACAGCAATTGAGTGAGTCAAAGTATCTGGATAATTTCCCGTAGTTTTTGTGTGTTCAAAGAACAATGATCCGTAGTTCGTTTAGAGACACTGCGGACCAAACACCAGTCTTTGACGAATGCAGAAGACTTTCATGCAGTGCATATGGGTTGTCAGCCCTCCACAGCCAGCTGTTGCGACTAGTAATGCATCCACTCAAGTGGGGGCCATGCTTCGTCCTTAAAAAGCAAATTGTCCAACGCACAAAGCCGTTCTTGTGAAAAAAAAAACATGCTGTCGATTACAGAATTACTGCGCAACTGGCAGCCACTAAACCTGAAGCAAGGCTGTGAACGTGTGCTGAACGACTCAGCAAAAGATAGAAGTATCTACTGCTGCGGGAGGGCAGCTTCTTATGTGCTTGTTTCAGTATTTATACATGTCTGATCTTTGGGTTACGTCTTATACGGTACACTCTATATAGCCTATGCAACTCAAGAAAAGGAAGGACGTTTTAAAATATAAAAAAATTACATGTAATCTGTAGACGACTGATTTGTTCGTCATTAGTGCGTACGGTTCAAATTTGAGTGTTTTCTGGGTTAATAACGCAGCCAATGTCGCTAATTAATATTTTCCATCGTCTTCATAATCTTTTCCAGTTAATTCGGTTCAGTAGTTCAACGCGTTGGGAAAGCTGTATCCTTTAGCATAACAATTCTGTCGCGTTGACGCCATTGAACTGCTTCGTAACTCGCAAGGCTTAGAGAGTACTTGTAATAGACATGAAATACGTGCCCCATTTTACTCTAGAATATTGGATAAAATAGTTCTTTCGCTTTGATAAAAATTTAGCAACTTCCGCCTGCGATACGCTCAGAGACGCCCGCAACTCTTCTTATAAATTTTCCGTTTTTCCCCAATTTTTACACAGATTAGTGTTCTGTGAATATTAGTACATTTCCCAGGTTCAAGTTCACGAAAATCCTTTCAACATTTCTCAAGCTTCATGCGGGCATGCAGGTATATTATACATAGAAATATGGAAAATTTAACAAGCGGGGGGGGGGGGGTTCAAATTTCATTTGAACCTGCCAAAATTCCTGTAATGCTGCCGCCATAGGATCTGAAACACAGTGTATAGGCAAAGTGCTAGGTAGCTGTGTATGAGATGTTGCAGCACATCACGGCGCCATGACATGCACACTGTCTCTTCGCTTGTATTTCTCAGGGTTTCGATATAGCGAGCCGTGTCTGATTCAGACCAAGGGCCATTATACTCTTAATGCGCTTTTCCATTTCTTTCTGCCCATCTGTATAATAAGGAGAGGCCTTGTAAGACAGTATGCAATTACACAGGTTACATTTGTCAAAGTCGGTGAAGCAACAGGTAAAAATATCCAGAATGTTTCCTTACAGGCTTCCATGACAAGTTGTCTTTTATAAAGCAGGTTATAAGTGAGACTTGAGAAGAAGAATATTGATTCCGTGCAGTCTGGTACGAATTTATCGACGTTTCGGAACAGAATGTTGTTTCTAAACATACGTATATCTGTTCCACACTACTCGTAGTCACATCACAAAAGACGGTGGTTATGGTTATGGTCGCCGTCGTAAGAACCACAACTCTTACAATGCCGGAGCTGGGACACTCACGAACAAGGCTGCAGAGCAAATATTAGCCTCGAATGGGATCATAATGGTCAAACATTGTTAACAACATTATTATTGTTGTTATTATTATTAGGGGCACTTGGTGGCGCGGTTGGTTGGGGCACTGTGCTACAAGCCGGAAGGCCGCGGGTTCGATTGCCGCTGGTGTCATTGGAATGTTTCACTGACATAATCCTCCCGACGGCACAATGGCCCTGGGATCGACTCAGCCTCTAACAGAAATGAGTAATAGGAGTATCTCCTGGGGGGTAAAGGCGGCCGGTGCGCAGGGCTGACAAGCTCGCCTTACCACCTTCACCTGCTGATTTTGAAATGTGGGAGCCTCAGCCTCCTGGAACCTTTTGGGCCCTCCAGGCCTGTAATGGGGTAGCTTTATTCTTATTCTTATTCTTATTATTATTATTATTATTCGTGTAATTATTACTATGTTTTCCCTGAATTCACAGCCGTTTAGCTTGTTTTCAAAGAGTACGGGTTTCTGAACTGACCAGGCACTCCTTATTCATCATTCTGCTAAATATTCTAACTATTCGGCACGTGTTAAATGCTGCTGCTTTCTGTTTTACAACGTGTAGATGAGGGCAAAGATTAAGCAGTTTAAATCGGTAGTGCAGTTTTTTGGGACGATAGCCGTTGTGGATAGGACTAACGGTGCTATATATATATATATATATATATATATATATATAGACTGCATTTTCATGTTCGTATTGTTTCGTCTCTTAGGTCTGTGTATTTCTGTAGGTTCTCGGTAATGGTGCTGTAGAGGTTGCGACTGCTGGGAATTGCTACGTCTATTAAATATGCTTCTTTGACGGTTTTGTCAAGCATAACTATATCCGGTTTATATAAATTCTAACATTGTGTGGTGATAGGTTTCTGAACCTTATCGATCATCTGGACAATAATATTAAAATATTAAAAAATATTACAGTATTAAAATGTCAACGTTTCGGAAGCTGGCTCTGCTTCTCTCTTCAGGTGAATGGAGGGGGAGAAGAGAAGAACACCTACTCTGTCTAAGGGGCCCAACAGAGTAGGTGTTCTTCTCTTCTCCCCTTCCATTCACCTGAAGACGGAAGCAGAGCGAGCTTCCGAAACGTTGTGATTTTAATATTGTAATATTTTTTAATATTTTAATCTTATTGTCCGGACGATGGATAGAGTCCAGAAACCTATCATGACACAGTATATCCGGTTTGTTGGTATGGACAGTTCGATCACTTGTTAAGGACCTGTCACAGTACAGTTCCCACTAACACACATTGCGACTCATATTTATAATACGGGTGTTGGTTTTCCTTTTAATAATCCATATTTGATAAAAAGTTCTTGATGGGAAATGTTGGCTACTTGATTGTGACGATTTCTGATTACCTTGAGTTAATGCAAAGCATGCACCAGTTATGTTTTCAAGGATTTATGATTTCTCTCGCCATTTTATGCAGTGCCATACTATTATTATTATTATTATTATTATTATTATTATTATTAAAAGGAGTATGTAGAAAGGCTATTTGACACTGACAAAATTTAAACGTTTCCAATTAATTTTAATATGGCACATCCCCACCACTACAAGGACAACATTAATATGAATCCGAAAAATAGCTCTGAAGATTCCGACTATTACAACCGCAAATATGATTTTTCGTTACATGTTAATTTGATGCCCTTCAGAAAGGAGCACATGAAACCTGAGAACTAGCACTACCGAATCTCCGACGCGGCCCTGCAGTATTGTACGTAGCTGAGTACTGGATCATTACCCAACACGCCACGCCCACACACTACCTACCTTACTGTATAGATAAATACATTTTGATTACAATGCGTTAGTGACGTCAGGATAATCCATTACCTACCATGAACTGCATCATTAGGATCTGTTGCATTGTGGCATGATATTTAGCCCTCCTCCGAACTGCTTTTGTCGGTGGTATGATGTACATTCGTAATCGATTTCAGTTGTGATTAATGGTACAGAGAATTTTTGTTGAAAATATATAGTCTAATGTTATATCTATATGACAGGCGCAATTATGTTTCTGGGGATATGGATGTAAACAAGGAAGAGAGAACTTTGGAAATCGGAACTTCCTTGAACTCTCTGTGTAACCTCCCTAAATCACACTGAGTAAAGCAAGTGCTGGTCTCTTCAAATTCGCAATCTATGCAGTTTTAAGTACACCTTAAATTTATGGGTTTCCTATGATTCACAGGTTAAACCGCGAACGTTTACGTGAACAAACCTAACTGGTGATTGGTGTTTGTACCTGAAACGTAGTGTTTCTGTGTGGGACAGGAACTCGGTTTTTATATTTTTTAAACATCAGCTTCGAAGGGATGAGAGCTGAGTCACATGAGTGTGTATCAAAAACGCATAAAATAAAGTTATATTTATAATGAAGTTACGAATATGCCTAAACCAAACTCGGGAAGTACTTGACTTTTTCGTTTCTGTTCGATGGCCATCTCCACATTAAATAAATCCGGATTAATTTGCCCCTAGACAGTCAATAATACTGTACAATACTGAACATTACACAGTATTATTGGTGTCTGCAATATTGAAGGGTTGCGGAGTATATTGTGTCAATGAAATGATGTTTGATTTGTAGTACAGTCTGGGAAACATTGAATATTCTGTGGAGAAAAGTGCGCCATATCAGGTCAGTTACCGAGTGTGCCGAGCAGTAAACGTGTCCAAAAAATCCACTCTTGAAAGATTTTATGGTGGCCAAATAGCTTAGCCTAATGGGTAAATGCTGACTGGGGGGTGACGGCTTCTCGCATATTAGTACTTGTTGTAGCGAATTTAGAGGTAACAGTCTTGAGTAGCTCACGTAGTGTTGGATCATTCAGCCGCAGAAGATTTTGTTTTCGTTTGGCTCACTCAAATTTAAACCTGTTATAAAATTTTCTTGTGTGTGTTGTGGTTTTCGTTTGAACCATTCTTTGGTGGAGCGGCGATTTCTCTTCTTTTTCGAGCACAGTGTGTATCAAGGGCCACAAAAGCAGCATCAGTATCATTCAACATGTTTACTCGTCCTCACCCAACCGACCCACGAGCGAAATGAAATATTGCGCAGTAGTATTGAGTCCTTTAGGGAGAAGCTTGTTGCACAATATTAATTCAAGGCAAAAATGCGGGAAAATATTGGCAAAAACATTGAACGTCTAGGGAAGGCTTTGCTCCTCACTCCTGGTAACCGCCAAGCTAACCCAGATTTCTGTTCACTTTAAACACAAACGTAATTTCAACAGTATTCAACATATAGCCTTCACCTCGCGGAAAACATGTTGCTTTTCCATTACAAATGCTGTCTCGATAATACTGTTTAGGCAAATTACCGACGTTTTTGTGAGCATTGTACACAACACGTAAATACACTTTGCGGGTATAATGCAAGATTGTTTCAATGCTAAAGTAGGTGGGATATTTACTGAACACTGCGCTTGAAAGGATTAATGTAGACCGGTAAACCACACGGAATCGTGCCAGAAAAGTGATGAGGTCTCTGTCGGACAGTTCTGTCGGGCAACAGGATTAACCATGTGCATTCAAGCCGATAGATAATCCGGATTAAGGTGATTTCACATTTCGTTTAAAGAGATGCTAAAAGGAGTTGTGTATGTAACGTACCCCATCGGCTGGTTTTCGGGTGGTTGGTCACCCAACAGTGTCAGCCTTAGTTCCCGACACCTGGACAGACTAAAACCGACATGTGAACGACTGCTTGAATCTCTCTCGTTAAACAATGGTTTGCGTGTTTCTTTCATGTTTGTACTTTCGAACATAGATTTGCCGCCCGTGTAATTAGTTATAAGACCCACATATTCATGCCAACGTAAGCAACAGCGTAAGATAAATACGTCTGTCATAAGGCTGCTCCTGCCATGTGACGGTTGTACATATGAAACCCCTGTGTTGCTCTGCTAGCGAATGAGACTGGTGGTATGTGTTTATGTGGCAGTTTGCATGACGCGGCGGCAACGTCCAGCGGCTGTGCACTAGAACGGACACACCAGAGCAAATGTGAATAGCCTGACACGTCTAGGCGGATTCTATGCAAGCGGGACAAAGAGGTGGCATTTCCTTCCTCATTGTCGACGTTTGCCAAATAACTGCTTTTAATGCGAGAAAGTGGAACACATCGATGTATTCCTGCCGCCGTCTAGAAAAAATTTTGCAGCATGGTCAGCAGGGACGTCATCGTATTGCACAAGAGCGTCCTTTCCGTTGTGACCCGCAATATCCAGGATAAGACGCGATTCATGACCTGGAAGGTGTTAGATCATGCTCCAAACATCACAGAAATTTCACCGCATGACTGCCCTCTGATCTGCACACTCAAGAACGCTATGAAAGACAGCAGGTTCGGGTCGAACGAAAGTGCAAGGCCATGGTGGGGCAATGGATTCAGCAGCAGCCCTGGGAGATGTTGTTTGCGGAGGGAAGCTATCAGCTCGTGTTCCCATGGGACCCTTGCCTGAATGTCCACGGGGGTGTTTTAACAGCCACTATACCACAGCCCAGAACAGTCCCTGAACGATTTTCGTTTGAACGAACCTCGTTGTTAAATTCCTTGCTTTTCTTTGCGCACTTCTTTCTCTTTCTTTAATATACTGATGAATTTTGTTTATTGCTTTACTTAGTTGTGCCTTACTTCCACGTATTCTTTCCTTTTAGCTTCGTCTCTTTCTGCATGTTATGTCTACGTTTCCTGACAGCTAGTGTATGTTAAGTACATTCCCAACTATCGGCACAGGCCCCTTGAGAGAGACACTGTGCGGTGTCTCACATTGTAGTCACTGAAATTCGATGTAAGATGGGGCAAGGGAAAAGCGAAGCTTCCACAGACAAGAGCCAGACAAATGAACACCTCTCTATCTGTGCCCAAAGGGAGCGGCCGCCTGCAGAAAAGGCACAAGTTGCTGCAAAACCGAAAGTTTGATACTAAACATGAACACGTTTATTAGTAAATTTCATATCTTACTTTATGTAAATTTCTAAGGCAGGCAATACAGCAGATTTTCAATATGCAAGAGGCTGTAATTGCTCTAAGTATATGAAGCAAGGGAAGCTGATTTTGGCTACCCTAATTGAAACTTTCACAAATTTTCTTCGTTCCTGTATGCAATCTCTGGATTGTTACTCCAAATATAACACGGCCTGTTCCTTCTACAGCCTCCTCAACCCGTCACGCAGCAGTGATCCTAACATTCGGCTCTGTGTAATCTGAGAAAGTTAGTGCGCCAATAAAGCATAAAAACCACACGAGGGTTCATGAACGGTGAAGAATGTTTTTGCCAGCTGAGCGATTATTAGCTTCTCAGGAAGGACTCTGTATCAAGGGACTGGTTGATAGTGGCCCAGTTAAAAGAAGTGAAGCACAAAATGATCGCCTCTTCGTAGTACCACTGGAAATTGTTTGCTGCAAAGGATACGGATATTGTGTCTAAAGGGTTAGGACTGCCAAACCGAAAATTATCCTAAAAGTATGGGAAAAATTAGGTGAGTCTGCTACATATAATATAAACCCGCTGAAATCTGATAGGGAAAATATGACAATTCCCAGTTCGAGCTATGTTTTCTGCACATAACCCTTCGATTTCTCCTCCCCCCAAATATTAGAACCCTTGAAGGATGATATAAAATCACACTCTTACTGAATTTGCACGTCATGAGCTTCATATTTTCTTAAATCCCCTTTATACAATAAGATCTGCCATTACCCGCAGATAACTCGTTATCGGAAAATATCGAGGCTGCACTATCAACCAAAGTACAAGTAGACCTACTTGTCGAGTTCTTCACGAGTACAGATTGGTTTCGGCATTCACTGCCTCCTGCCGTACGGAACCATAACTATACAAATGACATGCTGCATGGGCACAGAACAGCGACAGACTTTCAAATGTGGTGTGTGTGTGTGTGTGTACACACACATATATATATATATATAAATGTATGTATATACATATATAAAGTTTTCGACAAAGTTAAAGGCTGAATTACCAACCAAAGTATATGCTTCGAGTTACGCAACAGAAGTGGGCTCGTTTGTAGCCACCTGTAAGAATATACACATATTACAACCCAGCAGCCTGCAGTCTGAAAACGTTTTTTAGTTGTTATTCTCTAGATCTGAGGACTGTCATTTATTCCGACGTATGATTTGGCCCTGCACATTCTGTCCTCAGACCATATTGCGTATCCATTACATCACCACATTCAGCGGTTTCAAACCTTTTGACACACGATTTGGTATGAATTAGTGCGCCTTTATTCAAATAACAAGCCGCATACAGTGCCAGTGCGATCAAACGCTAATTCAACTGTGTGAAGTCAGCTCGGAGCTAATGACGCGGATACGAGAGACTTACGTGCCTACGCGTCTGATTCAGCACTTTAATTATTTTTGTGTCGACATCAAAGACTGCCGTGACAGTATAAAACACAGAGGAATTTTAAAACGTACACAGTGTAACCCCAGGTTTCGGGATACCTCAGTCGCTGTAGTGAATATGTCTGCTGAGGCCACATAAAGAACCCCCACGGAATGATCCGCTCCAAATCTCCCTAAAGCCGTTACCTTTCTTCCTCCAGCGAAAAGGTAAAGCAATCCCTGTACAGGCCTGGACAGGCCCAGAGGGTTCCAGGAGGTTGAGGCTATCAGATTTCAAGACAGTTCGCACACGAAGGTAGTAAGTTTGTCAGCCGTACGCACCGGCCGCCTTTACCCCCCAGGAAATATTCCTAGTACTCATTTGTGTTAGAGGGAGAGTCGCCCCTAGGGCCATAGTGCGGCCGGAAGGAGTATATCAGTGAAAAATTCCGGTTAGACCCTCGAACATGCGACCTTCCGGTTTGTAGCGCGGTGCCTCAACCAACTGTGCCACACCGTGCCCCCTTCCCACAGCCTGCTTTTCCATATTCCCTTCCAACTGAGTCATTATCTTCACGTGATATTGGTAGCGATAAGCAAATAATAAAATGAGCTAGTGACAAGCGCTTAGGTCTGATAGAAAAGGACCAGGGAGGCTTAAGAATAGTGTAACAATGCTCGGATAGAAAAAAAAATCCTATGATTCTCATCCCAACCAGCCATTGGACTTCTTCTTTGGTCTTAGCACAGGCCATGACCTGGTCGAATGACGACTGCTTGTGTGTAGTAGAGGGGTACATTGCTTGACACTTTATTATTTAATGACATTGTAGTAGCAGGTGCAGCAGGTACAGCTCAGTGAATGCAGTACAGATTTGAAGACCAGGGTCCCATTTCCAGCAAGAGAAATAATTTTCCGCTCCTACACGATGTCCAACCACCCAGCTCCTTTTTACCGTTGCCCTTCCTCAGGGAATAAAACGGCCGGGGCGTGAATTTCATCACTCACCTACATCTAGTACCAAAGTTGAGAATGCATTTACTTAGCTATACCTCCACCGCCGGATACGCCTTCATTCCGTGGTGCTTAATGAAGAAGAGGGACACCTCCACCTCTTCGTCTACGTAGTACATCATGCATCCTTTCGTAAGTCGTCATTTAATGAGTGGTTACTCGAGGAATTTTTCATTAGTTAATCGACGATCAGCTATGCAGAAGAAGATTTTTATCTTTCTGGACTGTGATGCCTTGTAGGCTGATGTGTGGGTTCCAAAGTTTCGGAGAAACCTAGTGCCTCCTACTTCAGGGTATCAGTGAATATAGATATATTTTGTTCCACCTGAAAATTGGCACCTACCCACCTGATTAAATGGTATCTTATTTATTTTTCGTCTATTTATGATTTATTTAACAACGCTGTCAGTAAAAAGGGTAAAAAAGTTACAGCTGTCTCGTAACAAGATGACTCAAGGAGGGATGCAACGTTGGGCTTCCAACCGTTCTTCGACATTCGGCACAAAAAGGACGGCAGAGCTGTCAGCTCTACGCGTCGGCCGCACTTTACCCACAAAAAAAATACCTTGGTATTAATTCCTGTTAGAGTCTGAGTGGACCCCAGGGCTACTGAGTGCGGACAGAAGGAATAGGTAACTTGAAAATTTCCAAGCACCCTAGCGGGAATCGAACCCGGAACCGCCTGTCTTGTGGCGCAATGCCTCAATGCGTCACTACTCGCCTCATAATTCGGTCAGTGTCTCAGATTATGACGCCGAAATGAAAGATCGTTCGTAATAAAAAAATTAGAAAGTATCTGGAAGGACATGGTCCGGCTTTAATTTGAGCTAAAACCTCATCCAGTACGTGCGGTCTCCGGACCACCAGAGTATAAATAAAGCAGGAGTGTTACCTACTCGACTGCGACGTTCGATCGTGTGGTTTTTTACCTGAAGACCAAAAACATCAATCCTGGGGTTCATTGCCAACCTCTGCTCCCATAAAATTCATCAAGTGGCTTACGACATTTTTACACGGAATCGCTGCAAGTAGAGTTGTTCTGTGCCTGGGGAATGTTCTGGGATTAAAATTGATCCAGCATGAAAACTCTACTCACAGCCGCGGATTGACAGTCGAGACTCGAGAGAAATGGAGACCGAGCGAGAGAAAGAGACAGAGACGAAAAGACGTCTTCGCCACCCTGATAGAAAAAATTCGGATCCGTATGTGCCATTGTTCTAATATCCGTCCAAGACTAAGTATCTGAAGTACACAGTATGTGGGAAAAAAACTAGCTCTTGACCCTTTAAAGACGGAACGTAACCTGTTTTATATGAGGACTCAGTGCGTACCGCTCTGTAAACACTCTCCGCCTCGGTTATAAAACCCATTCACTCAGTGATGTATAAGGCAAAAGTTGCTGTTTGATCTGAGATCCATACAAAACACTTAAACGCAATGTCACTACAATGTAGAATTTTTTAACGTTAAACCAGGTCCTACGTAAAGCACCCGCTAGGCTTTAAAAGGTTAATTGTCGTAGGGCAGTGATATATATGATTAACACTTAGTTCTATGCTAGTAACACATTCCGTCCGCGTAATTTTTCTGGAGTTCACGTGGTTCTAAGAAGAAAGACTTACGGTCTCTTCAAACCGCCATCAATGTGAATTCGAATTTTAAACTTGGCGAACAGAGGATTTTGGTAGGGAGACCTGAGGGAAGGAGACCAATTGAGAGACCCAGGCATAGATGGGAAGATAGTATTAAAATGGATCTTCAAGAAGCGGGATGGGGGGCATGGACTGGATTGAGCTGGCTCAGACTAGGGACAGGTTGCAGACTCTTGTAAATGCGGCAATGAACCTTCGGGTTGCATAAAATGCAAGGAATTTCTTGACTAGCTGAGGAACTCTTAGCCTCTCAAGAAGGACTCTGCTCCATGTAGTTAGTTAGTTAGTTAGTTAGTTAGTCAGTCAGTCAGTCAGTCAGTCAGTCAGTTAGTTAGTTAGTTAGTTAGTTAGTCAGTCGGTCAGTCGATATATGTTTAACTTCGAAGGAACTGAAACACCACAAGAATGACTAAATTTGCTGCCACATATTTATGGGAAAAAACGACAATTTACGTCACAATAAAACCCCTCTGTGTTTGTTTCACCGTACGTCATATACCTAACAAGCAAACGTTTCAGCCGTTACGGGCGGCTTATGAAATGAACTGCGTGACAAACCCTTCAGATCACACATCGTAACCGAACTCGCCGCAATCAAACTACCGGAGATGAGTCATACAGTGCCCGATAACCTAACCGCCCACACGGCGAGTTCCACTTTCAAATGGAGGCTTTGCGCTGTTAACGGCTGCGCTTCAGCCATGCAAAATCCCGCTTATATAAGACGGAATTGTTTGTTAGCTATCCACGGGAATGAACACTAAAGAAACGCGTGTGAAACAAACACAAACAGTTTTAAAATAAACCAAATGAAGAAGAGTCTGTTGTTAGGTTCATTCAGAAGGTCCTGCGATCAGCAAAGGCATCAAGATTTCCGGGGTTTTCCTCAGTTCTAGAGCAGTTAATAAAATTGACTCCCAAATTTTACGCAGGACTGTATGCTTCTCATGTAGCCTGCCCAACATATTTCTATTTCTGCATACAGGTATTTAAAACAGTTACTTCCCAACACTTTACTTTCTTACCCTCTCCGAACTAGCAGAAGGGATCCGCCAGTGCCGTAAAATGTTTCTGACACTTTCCTTGTCATAAAGTTGTGAATTGTCCGCCGCCCCCCCCCCCCTGCACTTTCTTCACCCCTTCCCCCGATTTATAAAGAAAGACTTAAATTGGTGTGCCTATTATATATTATCAATTGTTATTATTGATTACAACAAATTTATGATTGCACACCTGTATTCTGTGAATCCTGTGTAACCGGTAGTGGCTCTACGAAAGACCTCGGATTACTTGTCGACTGCAAATTTATTCTCATCATCACGGTGATTGCGTATTTCCTCAGTCTGTTACATTTCTGCATCCGGTTCGCAGTGTAAACTTCTGTCTTTTTCTTCCCTTGTTTGTTTATTGGCGTTTTATTTTACCGTAGTTACGCCTAAATTAGAATACGCTCCTGCCATCTGGAAATTTATTACTTCTGCTAATGCCAGCAGGTTGCAACTTACGAAGTGGGAACGTGCGTCTGTTATAATCGCCCCCATGCCAGCTGTGTTTATGCTAATGCTTCAGAGTACTCTGGCTAAAACTCTGTATCGTACGTGAGAGAAGACATCACTTAGAATGAACATTTTTCTTCCGTGTTCACGTTTGTTTTAAATTCTGTCCTTCCCTTTAGGACACTATAGTCCTTCGAGTCCTTGCAGAAAATATTTAGGGACTTTGTGTTCATTGTCGGCTGTCCAATTAGATGCACGTTAGCTGAAAAATTAATTTTTATAGACTTCGGCACATTTAGGAAAAAAAAACTTATCGCCCTTAATCATGTTTTATATTGGTAATTTATTAAATCCCCTAATCAGGGACACAATTGTGTGTACTCTAATTATGCACAAATGTTCACATTTTATCTCTGATCTGTTAGCACACTGAACAGTGCTGCGTAATTTCTGCCTTTTGTTTCGTTCTTTTGTCTTCTTTGCTTTTCCATGCACGAATGTAATTATATTTGAGTGTAAGTGTCGTCGTAATTGTTTATTACACGGTCGAGCGAGCACTTAATAAACGAGTTCAATTGAATTATTATAGGTTAGGACCCAGTCAGAAATCGAATTCCTTTAAACCACACACAAAGGTTTATCTACTTTGTAGAGCTCTTCTTGAGAAACTGAGAGCAACCACGCAGAAAACGAATTTCTCGTCCTTTAAAATATGTCTAATTTTATTACGACGTTCTATGCCCTGTGGATGTCACCAAAAATATTTATTCTGTCAACAAGTAGAACATATTTGAGTAAATTTGAAATTGTGTTAAAGGTTTTTGAGTAAGTCACAGGTATTGAAAAAAATCTTAAAGTTAAGGAAATAAGAGTCCATCACTTTAGTTAAAAATCTAAAATATGCATTGTTCGACAGTACATAGACTGGCTCAGTGTTGCATAAATAACGTACACATTAGCTGCCTCTTTATATCCCGCAGCTAGTCATCGCACACCACGCTTCTTCAACAGGAAGTGATTTTCTGGCTGGCTAACCAACTCTTACAGCAAAAATCCTTCCCAACTTTGAGACGTAATATGAGATCTGAGGTTCACACGGCCTTATATATAAACATTGTGGTCTGCTGTTATGTGGCACCGTATAGTTTGGTAGATAGGTACGAAAACGTCGGATCCCTCTCCTGCGTCCTTCTTCTCTTCTGCTTTGTGAACGGAACTGCACCTTTCTTTGAAGCATCGGTAAATTTTTCAATTCCCACGAATATTTAATAACTGCGCACTGTAAATAATATTCATACATACAGGTTACAGTCGAAAAATTATCCGAAAAGGATAAAGATGCATGATTTGCCAAAAGGGTGTTCTATTATAGTCCCAGAAGTAAAAGGAAAATAGGAAGAACAGAGAAAAGACAGTTTAACCCTTTAAGGACGAAGCGTATCTGTTTTATATAAGGACTCAGTCCGTACCGCGCTGTAAACACTCTCCACTTCGGTTATAAAAACCAATCTGTTAATGTTTTATAAGGCAAAAGTTGCTGTTTGTTCTGAGATCCGTACAAAACACATAAACGCAATGTGGGCAACACGCAGAATTTTTTAATGTTAAACCTGGTGGTATGTAAAGTTACCGCTAGGCTTTAAAAGGTTAATAACTCTGAGTGTCGAGACGGACCCCAGTTTACCATAAGCTTGCTATAGTAGAAAAAACTTTGTACTCTGTATGGACTAAAATTCAAAAAGGAACAAGTCTGAAAATCTTTAAGAAGCATCGTGCTTAGATGGGCTTACCTTGTAACGTGTCGTTTTTGAGCAGAGGTGGGGACAGTCAAAATAGCACGCAGGGGGATGGGGAACATGATGTATTTCCAGTATGTGACTTATTCCCTTCAGGAATTTACAGAAGGCAGCGAGTTCTGACAGCTGTGTTAATAAGGTACCGTCATCCCTCGCTTTTCACGGGTCCGTACTTCACAAATTCTTGAAGTCCCCCGAGAATAAAAATGCATCAGTCGGACCCTTCATGGGTAGGACTATCAGAATTATTCGACAAATAATACATGTCTTTATCCAGACCGCATGATGTTCAAGGAGTTTAAGGGAAAAAGCAGCAGCGCGCCATCAGAATGTTTCTATGAAGAAAACAAAACAGTAAAAAGAGGAAATCTTGTTTTTTGGGGCGTTTAATTATTCGCGAATTTTCGCTTTTCGCGGGGTGTCTTGGAATCTTTACCCCGCGGACAGCGACAGACGACTGCATATGAAAGTAGAAAAAATGCATGGAGCAGAGGGGCGTGCACATGCCGTGATTATTTGATAGGAGCAAAGAACCCGACATTTTAGAACCTCCAGTTCAAAAGCCCGTTCCAGTCACCTCTTATTGTCACAGTCTGTTCCCATAATACAAATTCCAATTGTAACGTCTTATTTGCGTCTGTGTTTTTCAAAAGCTGGCTCCACCGACAGCCTGCATGCTGTCTTTGTCGCGGGCACCCTAGTAGATTACCAAATTTGGAAGTATATACTGCCTTCGCTTTCACTGTTATCCTGAAGGTGGAAGCAGCAGTGCTGATATTTGTGCGTTATTGCAACTCCTGCGTAGTTGACTGCCATGGTATGGAATGTTACAGCCACAGGCGTTACTTAGGCGTAAAGTGGAGTAAATTTCCCCCTCTCCTCCCAATATCTTTTCTACCAACAGATACTTTTCTTTTGTCTACTGAGTTAAAGAGGGGCAGATAAAAAAAACTCGGGTGAAAGTGGGTGAAAGGGATATATATATATCATAGACTGATTCAAAGCAATCTTCCCACTCTTTCTAACGTGACTATTTCGTAAATTACAGTTCCTAATACTTGTGGTGAATTTGGCCTCCCCCCCCCCCCCCCAGTGTTATTAGCCAAGTTAATGCCTGTGGTAACAGCACTCAATAATGTACGAAATTTGACACTGGAGTTTAACACGCTTAAATACTTACGGATCTGAAGTTTCTCTGCATAATGTTTAAAAATTCAATTCCTACATCAGGGAGAAAACTAAGTGTCCACTACAACGACTCGTCGGTTTAGCGAAATAGTTTATTCTTGTGATAGTCATACGAAACACATACATACGTACGCTGTGTGGGCAAACTGCAGCGTTCTTAAATTTGCAACTCGTTGTGGCGGTAATTAACGCTGTACTTTAAGTGTTTGACACTGTGTTATAAACACCCCCAGTTCCAGCACCCACAGTACCGCAGTCTGTCTATCGTACCCTCCACCCGTCTCAAAACCTACCCTCCTAAGATGAATCTTAATATTAACAGTAATGTGGGGATGGTATTTTCCTGTATTTAATTGAACGCAGCGTTACCGAAAGCCACTAAGGAGTGGACTCATAGCCCGAGGCATTATTGCCCTCGGCGTGACATGGAGATGAGTGATTATTGTCACGGCTTCGGCCGCTTTAACCCAGAGGAAAGATCACCGAAATCCACGGCATATCAGGCTGAGTGGGTCGCAGAGCCGCTCTGGACGCTGTGAAGCATAGCAAAGTCAAAACAGGAATGGTCCTCTGGACACAAGATTCATTTCTGTGTAACATATAAAAGTTGGTCTGTAGGCCTGCAAAACATAACTGCATGTTTCAGCTCGTTTCCTGGACCATCTTTTCCAGTCTGTCGTAGGAATATTTCATTGAAGCATGAAATATGAATTTTTCCTGTTATGGACCTAATGTCTGTCCAGGGAACGGCCACAAACATGAAACGTGATGCATATGTTAAATTTGATAACTTAAATTTAATGTGTTCCATGTCCGTGCACTGTATTATACAAAAAACGTCAATCACCAACAAATTCACAAAGAGTTTTTTCATCAATTGTAACACACTCCTACATGTTTCGACCCTGCTGGGTCATCTTCAGGGAGAACTTTCTGTTGTCGTTACACTAAGGTTGCACTTTATAGTTGAGCGAGAATGTGCTGTTGACTGTGCACTGCGTTGCTTTTGGAGGCAGTGCAAGCCGAGACAACAGAAAGTTCTCCCTGAAGATGACCCAGCAGGGTCGAAACATGTAGGGGTGTGTTACAATTGATGAAAAAACTCTTTGTGCATTTGTTGGTGATTAATGTTTTTTGATAACTTAAATTACAGGTTGTAAAGAATTCAAAGTTGCGTCAAACACAAAATTCTACCTGTTTTTATCGAAACACACCGGAAGGTAAAGAATTAAAATTTTAAAAGTCTTTTACCTTGTGCGAGAAGTCAAATTCTGTTTCCTGTATTATTCACCTTATGCGCTAGTCAATCTACCGACACCGCTATCCCAGCCCCAGTCTTAACCCTTTAAAGACGAAGCGTACCTGTTTTATATAAGGACTCAGTGCGTACCGCGCTGTAAACACTCTCCACTTCTGTTATAAAAACCAGTTTCTTAATGGTTTATAAGGCAAAAGTTGCTGTTTGTTCTGAGATCCGTACAAAACACATAAAGGCAATGTGGGCACCACGTAGAATTTTTTAATATTAAACCTGGTGGTACGTAAAGTTACCGCTAGGCTTTAAAAGGTTAATGTTACCATCAAGTTTACAACGTACCAAATTTCGCGGAGTCTTAATCCAAAAGACCATATTACAAATTTTTGCTGTGATGATGAGCTCAAATATTGCACCAATGACAATGGTATAAATTTGTAGCGTTTCAACCCTGAAATATCCACAGTTTTTCCTACTGTCCCCTTATAAGTAATAAAATCTATTCTTATCTTTACTGTAACGGTGGTAGCAGACTGTGCCAGTTAGCGTATAATGCAATGTAAAGTTCCAAACACAACCTTTAAGGGATAAATCATGAGACGAGGGAAGATTAATGTCGACGTCGGCTCATTCGAGACTTGCTACTCGGCGTAATATTATGATGAATGCATTAAAATATGTGCAGCGGCTTATCAACTACAATAACGTTTCTCAGGGCATGACTAAAATGGATAACAAACTTTTAGTCATTAGATTAAAATCTAAACCCGGATCAGAGTTTAATTTGAATATGTTTCCTTTTGTGAGACTTTAGTTGTTTAATGTATATGTTACTTAAAATCGCCGTCGAATGTGTTCGTATGCAAGAAGTTTCGGTTTCAAATCTTGAGAGACGAAAACAGTCGTAACATTTCTCATTCCCTTCGTTCTAAGCTGCAGTACTGCACTGATGCTTGAAGAGCAAGTGACGTGTTTAACCCTTTAAAGACGAAGCGTATCTGTTTTACATGAGGAGTCAGCGCGTACCACGATGTAAACACTCTCCACTTCGGTTATAAAAACCAGTCTCTTAATGTTTTATAAGGCAAAAGTTGCTGTTTGTTCTGAGATACGTACAAAACACATAAACGCAGTGTGGGCACCACGTAGAATTTTTTAATGTTAAACCTGGTGGTACGTAAAGTTACCGCTAGGCTCTAAAAGGTTAATGTCGGAATCCAAACATATACACCAAGAATTTAACAATTTCATTCCTACAGCATTTATGTTTTGTAGAATTAAATTATGTTTATAAGTAACACTTCACTCCATTATTCGAGTTTAATGTAAACATCGACGCTTCTGATTAACAGTTCGACAATCACCTACCAGGATTCCCTGACAATACGCGCCACATCTGCCAGATCTCACTAACTCTATCTGAGCATTGCCTACAAACATACTTTATTTAGCAAGATCAGATAATTTATTTTTCATGATGAACAGCTGTGACCCCAAGCTTGCATACTCGTATTCACATGTATGCTACGTATAAAGGTTTTGTGCGTGTAGTTTTTACACTTGAAAATTTTTATAAAGGTATAGCAATCCCATTACAGGCATGGACAGGCCCTTAGGGTTCCAAGAGATTAAGTCTCCCAGATTTCTAGACAATCGGCACTTGAAGGTGGTAAGGTTGTCAGCCTTTCGCGCCGGCCGCATTTACCCCCCCCCCCCCCCAAGGAAATATTCCTGGTACTCATTTCTGTTAGAGTCTGAGTCGACCACAGGGCCATAGTGCGACCGGAACGATTATGTTATCGGGAATCGAATCCGCGACCTTCCGGTTTGTAGCGCAGTGCCTCAACCACCTGCGCCACCGCTCTTGATTTTTATAGTTGAAAATATGAATGTCTATAACAAGACTGTGATCTGAACCTTGAGTGACTATCGACTACAGTTGTAAATTTTAACACTGCTAACTCCGTGCATTGTTGTGGTATTAATTGTTATATTAAACACCAACTAAATGCACTATGTATAGCTTTTTACTCTTTCACTTCACCCCGACATGTTTCGACGTACGGAACGTCATCTTCAATGAGTGCACTGCTGGGGACTCGAAGCGTTGTTTTTGTTTGGTGCATTCTTTTTTGGGTTGTACTAGGCACTTAAATAGTTAGAAACACTCAACTTGATGCACTGAAACGTTACTTAGATGGTTAAAAACCGTGATTTGTTGCATTAAAATTGATTTCAGAAGACTTAATAAAAACGGTTCTTCAGGTATTTATGTCGCAGTCCTTGGCTGTGCGATATGTCAGTCGTGTGGCATTATATGTTACAGTTGAAATATTAATCCCTGCTGAATGTGGTTATGCTGTGTGTAGTTTTGTCGCCGGCAACAGCACTACACACACAGCTGTAAAGTTTAAGCTTTCTGCTTCTTTATACACAGCCTGATGATGGCTTGTTGAAAGCCGAAACATGTAGCTGGGTTTGTACCAATAAAATACATCCTAAGTTGTGTTCGACGGATATAATAGTTGGTTCTATTGCCTCATTTTTACAACACAATGGGATGAACCACCTTAACAGCCCAAGCTAAGCCACAAAATGCCGATAATTTTGATGTTCACCATCCCGTTGTGCGTGATGTTTATATGTGAAAAATAAAACAACTGCAAAGCAGAACTTCATTCACTACTTTGTATATTAGTCTTGAGAATACATAAAATGCATCAAATCACACTACATATTTCGGCTGTTCCTTAGCCATCTTAAGGTGTGTGCGATAGGAACTGCTTCTATTTATTTGTTCCTACCGCACACACCTGAAGATGGCTAAGGAATAGCCGAAACATGTAGTGTGATTTTTGTGTATTCTCAACACTAAAATACAAAGTACTGAATGAAGTTGTACTTTGAGTTTGTGTTATTTTTCACATATACACAAAATTTCCTTCCAAAAGAATCTCCTGTGGCGGGGAAGGAGGCAGTGGGTTTCTCCGAAACGTTAGGCACTACCTGTAAAACTAACGAGGTCACATTAAAAAATAGAGTACCGTAGACCCCCGATTTAAGGTACTAATGTTGTGGAGGGGGTATCTTGTAAACCCGAATGTCCGTAAACTGCAAACGTGTGATTGGGTTACAAAAGCAACATATGCATGCACATAAACACTGCAATAAAATTTCAGCCCCCCCCCCTCCATGTTCCGACAATTACATCGCCATAATCAGACAGTATAGCACAGCGTGTTGTTGAAAACATGTTAAAATATGGTACAATTATTTTAGTAATTACATTTTTATCATAATGATATCCGCAGCAATGTTTTATGTGTTGCCAGATGCAGTAAACCCCACTAAAGTAGTGTATGCCTAGTTAAAAGACTTTTAACTAAACATACACTATTTTACTGGGTATTTAAAGCCCCATATAAATAGGCTCAAATTGTAAAATGGTCTTATAAAATTTACGTAATTTCTAAGTAAATGTAATGCAATGTGTTCATAAATGTTAAGTACGTAAATTATTACAGAAAATTTAATAATATGCCCAACCCCCGCAACAGCGCTGCCCTCTGGCCCCAACTCCAAGCAGCTTTCTTATGAAGAACTCCAGTAGGCATACTGACAGCCTTAGTGAATGTGCGCCTATTTGTAGTGTTGCGCTGCGTTGAAAACCGCCAAAGCCAGCCTTCGCTTCCTTTAAATTTGCCTTCGTGTGGGTACCAGATTTTGTCTCACTCCTCTTAGGTTCAAACCTGACGAACGGTACTGTACGTCCCAGTGCTTCAATGTAGCTCATTTTCTGTCCTCAAAGACGGTAGATGTGATTCAGCGGTATGTAAGGAAATTTTTGTTTCAAAAAACAATGCATCAAATTTGTTTTAAAGTATCGGGAAAAGTTTGAAAGTTTTCGCACAAATGGCGATTATTTACCGGAACTTTTGGGTCTCTACCGGACTGCTCCGACACTTTCGAAAAATTCCAGGCCCAAAATTTGGTTTTTTAAATCCGGGATCCGCTAAATGGGGTGCATTAAATCGAGGGCCTGCTCTAATCTTCGCAGTCAGAAACGCTTTCTTCAACACAGGCAAATTTTCTGCACTAATAACTCTGAATTAGGAGTGGTTAATTGCTTAAGTTAGTAGAAATGGTTCGTTGAGGAAACTTCTCGTCTTGCAAGCCTCTAGATGTTATTTTTCAGGAAACCTAGGAATAAGAGGGAGGGGCGGAAATCTGTGAGAAATAAGTTTTTTTATATACGTCAGTGAGGAATAAGTTTATAGATATACCTATAAGCTACAAGCTGACGTCTGTATGATCATAAAGTTAAGAGGAAGCAAATTCAGTTCAGAAAGTAGATTTAACGCAGGTACATAATATAAGTTTCTCTCACGTCAGACCTAACCAAGACGGCTCCGGCGGGAACCTTACTGACTTGTACACGGACGTGCATGTTGCGAAACGCCCTGAAGTTTCTCGTGGTCTTCTTCATCCCCTCCACTCAAATGCATGGATAGTATCTTACACAAATTAGACACTATTCACATTTAAATTAGGCTTCTGCCACTTTACATTACATCCTTCCCACTTCATTATTCACTAATCATTTAATAATTCAATTACATATAATCCGAAGTAATAGGGGGTGTTTAAAAATTGTAAAATATGACTAGGTGTAGTAAAGTTTCACGAGATTTTGACAGGGAAGCCTGAAGAACGGTGATTGGTTAACGACCGGGGTGCAGATGGAAGGATGATTGCGATGGTGGTGGTGGTGGTGGTGGTGGTGGTGGTGGTGGTGGTGGTGGTGGTGGTGGTGGTGGTGGTGGTGGTGGTGGTGGTGGTGATAGTAATAATTTATTTGAGATTGGTTCTTACATTGCTTGGGGCCGTCTACCGATTAACACAGGGTTGTCGCGGTGGTAGCCAGATGGAGTGACGGGATTAAAGGGGAGCTTAGAAATATCGGACGGCGTACACTGGATTCATCTTGCTCAGGATAGGGACACACAGGCTTAGATGAACACGGTAAAATATAGGAAATGTTCTGAGTGGCTGAGGTCGTATTAGCTTCTCAAGGACTCTACCACATGGAGACAGACGACGTGTCTGAAGTTGGTCTTCCACTTGTTTTGCTGCTATAAAGGACCATTACATTTCACATATTACCCCTTGTGTTTTTTCTCTCCATCTCCTATAAATTATGTTCTTACCTTCTTCCGATTTAGAATTAAATAAAACAATTTAATATTCTGACTTTGTTTATTTTGCAGAGCTTTCGTGCGGATTCTCTGCGTTTGTTGCCCTCGACGCATGCGCAGACGTTACCAGCCAGCACTACGCTCCAAACCAAGCCAGGTGAGGGGATGTATGTCAGAGAACGTCATAATTAATGATGAGTTTTGTTCAGTTGGCAACACCGTTACATCGTTTTTAACAATTAAGAAACTAATAGTGTAAATAAGAGAGTATCAAGTCATGTGAGAAATTTTATCAGCTGAAGCTTCAGCACAGCTAATAAAACAGCTAGCCATTGGAGAAAATTCTGAGCGAGTCGGATGCATCTCCATTCACCACAACACTACATTCTCTTGAATCCAAATTAGTTTTATCCTTCCGTATCCGTCTTTGAAGTAGCCGTTTTCGAGGGCTTCCCTACAAAATTTTCCATGCACTTCTCAAGTTTAGCAATATATTAGCATCCTCAGAACAGTTTAGTCATATGTTCGCATCCTCAGAACGCTGGGTGAACTCTGTAAGCCACGAGATATCTCGTTGTAAAATATAAATAATTTATTTCATCTTTCTTAAACGTAAATGCAAAATGTTCTCTGTGCATAATTAAGAACAAGAACTGAAGACATGTGACGGAGTGGGGATATATCGCCATGCATTTTTAAATTTGGCAGTAGAACGAGGTAATTGGTCAGCTTCACGCTTTCGTCACTTTGCCCTGGAGAAAAAGACCCCGGTACCAATACGATAGGACGCTGGGTGGACCCCATATTCGGTTAAAGTTTCAGCGATAGGAAAAATCTTTCTCCTTAGGCGAAAGTCTAACCTGATTCCTCTGTCTTAAAACCTGCAGCTATACGACACAAAATTTCGAATTCAACACGCACGTTGAGCATTCTGGAACACGCGGTTTCGA
Organism: Coptotermes formosanus; assembly: GCA_013340265.1. NCBI lineage: Eukaryota > Metazoa > Arthropoda > Insecta > Blattodea > Rhinotermitidae > Coptotermes > Coptotermes formosanus. The sequence continues at coordinate 328,809 of BLKM01008356.1, read as the reverse complement.
TTTACGTCCTATGTGATTTCCAAGAAGAGAAGCTCCGTAGAGGCTGCGGTGTCCCCTTGTATCTTCAAATTTTCGGGCAGTTTTGAGAAATTACACTTTCAGAACCACTGATCTGCCCGCCGTCTCTGTGCACAGCTCTCAAAGGAGTTCACTGGGCGTGTTTGCGTTGTGAGGGTGACGTGACTATCAGGCTAAGCCCCAGTTGCCTGACAGCACCCAGTCCATCCTACGGGAAGCAACGCTGACGATACGGCAACCCGCAAACCCTGCGTAATCCTTTGTTCCATACAAAGTTGGATGTTTCAGAAATGTACACACAAGAGACCACACTCAGGTCTCTGAAGTGGAACAAAAATGAAGCCCTTACATTCTTAAATCCAGGCCATGTACAGTGAAGGCAAGAATGAAGCATTCCAAATGAAATACGTTTAGAACACACACTTAAAAAAAGAAGCTCTGTGGCGAAACCTAAAAAAAAAGAGAAGAAATTGTTGTGAAGGATGCAGTGCTGCTAAAATTAGCGGAGCTTAGGAAGTCTGGAAGCAAGCCTTTTTGGCATGAGGAGACTGGAAGGGAAGAATTGAGAGGGTGAAGTTTCAGTTTGGTCTATAGGAACACTGAATGTATAGAAAGGCTTAATACACATTACAGTGCTTCTTCTTCACAGGATGTGGTTGCTTTTCTCAGAAATTTCATAATTTACAGTAACTGGGAAATTAGGGAGCAATAACACGAAAATTAATAAAGTGCGGCTAACTTGATCAAAATAAGTACTGTGAATGGGCTTTCGAACTGCATATAGAAATGCCGCTGCAGCGCATGCGCGTCACCGCAACAGCCGTGGCTGCCGTACGTATCCTATTTGTAAGTGCATGCAGTAAGTTTCATACTATATTTGGGTCTTCTCTGGTGTGTCCGCGGAAGCAAACAGGGAATCAAGAGGAACGTCGTGTTTCTATACACTTTAATGATATGCCCATTTGAAAGTGTCTATGTAAAAGAATGTCTCCCTTGCTTCAAGAACTCGTGTCTTTTGGAACAGTTTGAAGTCACTAATTTACAGAAGCTGGGTCCGTTTTCAGAACCTGAGGGTTGTCTACTTTAGAAACAACTCGCTTTTTGAGAAATCCGAGACGCGTTCAAAGTAGCGCGCCACTGGTCCCTATTCGGAATCTGTGGAATGCAGTCCGTCCTTTGTACTTAACTTATACTCTAATGTAATAGAATATGTTGTTGTTCTTAAATAATTCAATATATTAAACATATCCAATACAATACCTTTAAAGCGACGATGTATTTATTATGTAACAGAAGGCTACATGTTTCGGTCTCAGTTGACCATCATCAGGCTAAATATAAAGAATCTTCTTACCAGTAAGCATGTGAGATCTCACGCGATATATGTATGGTAGACGTATTAATATTTTGTTTTCTTACGTGTCATAGATTTTTTATACGTATCCTGATGATTGCCTACTAAGACCGAAACATGTAGCTTTATGTTATACCATAAACGCACAGTTGTGTTTACTGTGTACAATAATGGTACCAACCAATGCACATAAGTATATTAAAATTGGTTTATATACACAATGAACTGTTACATGTTTCGGCCAGTAATATGGTCATCTTCAGGGATATAAAATACAAAGTTTAGAGACGTTAAAAAGTATGAAATAAAGTTTTAGAAGTATCGGGACTAGTCCATAGATGTAATTACAGTCATTATAGCAAATAGTTTAAAAATATATAAATATAGGTTATTACAATGAAAATGTGTTGGTATGTGATTGGATCGCATACGTAGAAGTTTTCAGTTAGTAATTTACCATCCAAGAACAAGAGTCATAATGTAAATTTACGCTACACAGCACAGTGTTGACGGTGTCTTTTTGAATATTAGTATTTCTGTTATTTTAATACGTGCCTTCATGTTCCCCTGTGTGTGTCACAAGTGAATTAGTCCCACCAGCTTTCCATATAAAGTCCTCTATGCGTCTCGTACTTCCTGGCGCTCTACCCAACCCCCTCACAGGTGTGTTAGTCATTAATAACCCTAATCATACATATTTAGTGAAGAGTGCGAATTGTAAACTGTTTATTTTCGCGTTACTTTATCACTCTTATATCCAGTTATCGTTATCAGCACCCTTGAGTACGAATTCTGGTTTCTTGCTTTCCGTGCGCGCTTTTTGATCCTACATGTGACAGCACGACGCCCCCAGTTGCGCTCTGTAATTGGGTGCCACCGCTCACAATCCAGAGATCGACGCGCCTTCGTTTGTATTTAAAGGTCTCGAGGTCAGAATAGATTAATATTCCTCGTGCCGGGTCGCTTGGTGCGTTTCTGTAAAGCTCAAATTTCTTCTGCTAAGTCGATGCGGATGAGAATGAGGCAAATATCTCTCATTTAATCCGTAATCCAGTTTATTGATGCTCTGAAAAATTACGACCGCGAAAAAGAGAGTGGGGAAATATCAAGCCTATAAATTTGTGCGTCAGTTTCGAGCATGACAGCTGTTCGAGCCCTGAGCAGTGCTCACTAGCATTGGGTGTTCACAAAAACAATTTTAATTAACAAAAAAACTTTAAACACCAACGAATGCACAAAGAGTTTATTTTCCGTCAATTATAACACACTCTTACATGTTTCGACCCTGCTGGGCCATCTTCAGGGAGAAACTTTCCGTTGTCGTTACGCTAGGTTGCACTATACAGTTAAGCGAGAATGTGCTGTTGACTGTGCACTGCGCCGTTTATGGAGGCGTGAACTCTTTGTAGTCTCGGCTTGTACAAGCCGCTTAACTGTATAGTGCAACCTAGTGTAACGACAACGGAAAGTTTCTCCCTGAAGATGACCCAGCAGGGTCGAAACATGTAGGAGTGTGTTATAATTGACGGAAAAAAACTCTTTGTGCATTAGTTGGTGTTTAAAGTTTTTTTGTATAATATAGTGCACGGACATGGAACACATTAAATTTTAATTAACTCTGAGCTTCAAGTTTTGTAAATCTTAGTAAAAGAGAAAGCCCCTCCCCATTACTGGAATCAGTAACTTAAGACAAGGGAGGGGGTTTTGATGTAATGTTAAATCGTACCATTCAGAGAGACACTGGATGACCTCAACAGCAGCGATTTTAATTTTGACGAGTTTAAGTGGGCACGGCTGCATAAAAGATTGTGGAGTAGCAACTTCGAAGATGGAAACTATTTCTGTATTATCAAAAAGACAAGAAACCCGAGAAACCTGTGTAGCGATGGCCGGTCGCAGAAACTTTCTTATACATAGGGACCTCTAAACATCAGCCCTGCAAACAAAAGAAAACAGAAATTCCCTACTCTTCCATATAACGTACGTGAAAAGGTAACGTTGACGTCAATAACATACAAAATTGTAGCTCGTGATTCGTAGAAAAAATCACATTTCTATTACGGCTTTACATCAGCAAACGTTGCTCATGAAGTTCATTTCTATTTACAACGAGAACCAATTGACACTAACAAGTTCTGTAGCGGGGTGAAATGTGAAGCTTGTTAAGGCTAAAACAAGTTCTTTCTGTTACTATTACAGCTTACAAATGTGTTAAAATAAATTGATATTTTATTGCAGTTTTGTTTTGTTTTGTACTGTATTGTTTTGTTTTGTTTTGTTTTGTTTATGTAATGGACCTTCCAGCAATATGACGGTTGTGTTCCTTTAAGATTGTTGTCCTGAAGGGTTTGAGAAAATCATAAAAGTCCTTAGTCATAAAGTTCGTCCCTGACCTAGTTTCTAAACTCAGACGCGTAAGATTACCCTCCACTACAATTTTGACCATCGGTTTGTTATTATACGAGTTAATTGTCTTTGTATGTATGTGCATATTTATATACACATGTGTATATAATATAGCGCGGGGATGTGACTGTTTTCCATCGACTGCTGTAAGAAAACGAACAAAAATTAAGTAAAACGTTGTAAGGAGTAAGTAGCATACGGTGTGATCCGAGGTTTAAACAGCACTGTGAATGAAAACGGCAGGCTTCTGGATAACGCGCAGTATTATTTGATTACTTGCTATTGACATTTCGAGGCAAATTGCTTGTGTCTCAGAGCATGATCTTCTTCAACTGGCACAGAAACTGGAATTAACCTTTATATCTTACTTCTCGGAGAGCCGGAGTAATGTGTCGGTACAGTGACTATGGTATGGGCTGGACAATTCCAGTTTCGAATCTCAGTAGCGGCAAGGGATTTTTCTCTTCTCCAAAACGTCCAGACCAACTCTGGGGCCCATCCAGCCCCCTGTTCAATGGGTATCAGGGTTCTTTCCTGGAGATGGTGTTGCCGGGACGTGAAGTTAACCACTCATCTCCATCTAGTACCCGAGGTTAATAATGGGTGGAGCCATACTTTTACTCCCCCTCTATACCTTCATGGCGTGGACAGAGAAAACGTAACCTTTACCTTTATCTTACTTTTTGGAGTTTACTGTTCCTAATGACCTCCAGCGTATTCGATAATTTGCCGCATTCGCTGTCTGAACTTCTGCATAACTCGCTACGATAAAGCGCCACGAATTTGCCAGTTGCCCCCATAACACCAAACCAAAACGTTAAATATCCACAGTGAAAAGGTAACTGTTTCGCTTAGTGATATTTTACGGCGTCATTTGTATTGAGGAAAAGAAAAACTAGGTACTTCTGTGGACTGTGAGCGCCGTTACACTTTGCTGAAAACATTTTTAGCGATGAAGATGAAGAATGGGGCAGAAGAAGAGAAGTGGCACAAATACTCACACGGCAAAGCAAAGCAAGGCGTTTCTGAGGCTAATGTTTCCTGGCCGCTTATGTGAACGATTTTGAGACACACTTTGGTGGGCAGCACCTTCTCGGGACGTGACAGTCCGAGAATTTTTATTGTGGGAGTATCTGATGTCTGAAGTGTAGCTACTCGCCCCCACTGCACCCAATAAGTGAAAGTCCGCAATGGAGTAGGAAATGGTGAATCTATTGGCGGTGCCGTGCAGCGAGTTATGCAGAGTTTCAACCAGCAGTAACTGCAGGGTGTTGAATGTCATGTGGGCCACCTGCAACAAGCAGTCTTTACGCAGCGAGGTACGTGCACTGCATTGCACCATCATGCTGGCTATTCCTTAGCATGCTTCCCTTCGTTTTTTCCGGTCTAACAGATCAGTCCACGCAAAAAGTCCAATCCTCGCGCCAAAATCTCTATATAAAGTAGAACCTGTCTTAAAAGGAACCGGGATAGAAGCAGGGCTGTGGAGTCGGTACACAAAAGTTCCGACCCCGACTCCAACTCCGACTCCGACTCCTTCATAAAAGCTCAATATGTATTAATAATGGTAAACCTGTAAGACATTTCATTGCCACCACGTGAATCATCATGTTACTTTTTGGACTTATAACCTATATTCAAGTATAAGTTTAATGGTTATTGTAGCTATCAGGGCTCTGGATTTGGAGTATCTAGTTAAGATTTTAGACTGAGGTCGGAGTAGGAGTCGGTACATTTTTACCGACTCCGACTCCACCTAAAAATTCCTTCCGACTCCGACTCCACCTAAAAATTCCTTCCGACTCCACCTAAAATTCCTTCCCACTCCGACTCCACCTAAAAATTCCTTCCGACTCCACCTAAAATTCCTTCCCACTCCGACTCCACCTAAAAATTCCTTCCGACTCCACCTAAAATTCCTTCCCACTCCGACTCCACCTAAAAATTCCTTCCGACTCCACCTAAAATTCCTTCCCACTCTGACTCCGACTCCACAGCCCTGGGTAGAAGGTACGGACACGGGAATACACTATCATGCTGGTTGTTCTTTAAAGTGCTTCCCTTCATTTTTTCCGGTCCCTCACAGCAGTCTACGAAAAAAGTCTCACCCTCGCGCCAAACTCTGTATACAAAGTAGAACCTGTCTTAAAAGGAACCTGGATAGAAGGGAATCCTCTCTTTAGGGGGAAAATTTCAAAGTCCCGATGATTTAAATTTAACTTCGTGTACTCCTATAAAAGGAATCTTCCTGCGACGGAAAGAATTCACTCCCGTGCTTTTTCTGTTATAGGCAAGTTTCAGCGTGTTTTTAACTTTCCCCTGTAGGATTAGCCTATTACTAGGTCGAGCAACTCAAGAAGACGAGGTAGGTGGGGTATGTAGCATGTGTGGGGGAGTTAGAAATTCATTCTGCAGTTAGAAAACGTGAATAGAATGCACCATTTATTATACCAAGTTGCAGGCCTGTATCAGAAGATGATATTAAAATGTAGTTTAGTAAAACTGTTGAGGTTGTAGACTGGATTCATCTGGCTCAGAGTAGGATCGAATGACGGCTTCAGTAGTGAACCTTCAGGTTCCAGAAAGTGTACGTAATTTCCTGACTGTCTGAGAGACTATCAGCTTCTCACAATCACTCTGTTTTGTATGCAGGTACAAGATACGCCCTTACGAAGGACTGTGTACATGGCCTGGCGGAAATTTTATTTATTTGAAACAAAATGTCTTCATGCTTTCAAGCATCTGGGAATTCAGTGAACTAATAAAGTGCAGCTCAGGCCTTACAAATGGTGCCCGACTGCACGTCAAGTACCCATAACACCCAAATTGGGATGTTCCATTCTATCGCTCCCACTCAATCCTTTGTCCGCACGACCACATAGCCCTGAATTTATCATCCTTACGACAGAATTTTCCTCGTTTTATTTTTCTCAGTTATTGAATTCGTCTTCAAATCCATGTGAGATAATGATTTATACTTTTCTATCTCCATGTGTAATACAGTAAAAACGTAGCTGTTCTCTCGTTTCCTTTTTCTTTTCGTACTGCGAACCTAACAGAGAGCACCCAAAGATATAAAACTTATCCCATACCTTTGGCAGTACATTGGGTAGCAACGGCTGCAAAAGCAGTGTACAAATACTTATGAAGAGTTTTTGGATGTGATTTGAATCCTCATACACAATCTTCTTTCTAATGGTGTGAGTGAATTTCGATTTCCTAAACTGCTAATTACTAAGAATCGTGGGGCAGTACAAAACTATTTCTTAGTTAAAAACTGTTATATGTCTCGGCTTCGTATCAACTGTTGTCAGACTCATATAAATTATATAAGAAGTAGTTATATCTATTTTTAAATTGTATCACATTTCAAGCATGAGAAATCCCATGTATTTTACATCACTCGTTCCATGGAGTAGAACATTCAACATGTTATATATAATATTTTATTTTAAGATATATTTTAAGACGTCTTTCAATCTATTACGTAAAAACATAAAAGTATACTACATTTGTGCGTCTGTGTATAAGTATATTCTGCCAGGCTAAGTATTTATGTTGTTTTATTAATTTCTAAACTCACATATTCCTGGTATTGTACGAAAGTTAAGTTCTGCACATATGTTCGTTCGTTTATACAGGTATATTGTTCACTCTGTCCTAGGTCACCGGTACAAAATTCTATGGCAATTTTCAACTAACAAATAGCGTTTTGCGTACTGAGATTCTTACTGCCTAGGCCCAATCATTTGGATTTTTGCACAGAGAGATTAACCAATTTAAAAACCAGAATCAAAATTCAATTTCTTAATTTAAGCTCTGTAAAATTTTCAGCTTCTACGTTTGATATTCATTAGGGACAACGGTTATTTATCTTAGACGAGAGAGAGAAAATATAAAATAAAAGCGTTAAAGCTTTCACGTCAGCAAATATCCACACTGGGGTACGAAATCCTGCAGATGGGTCCGTGAATACAGCTATTTTGTGTTAAATTCCTGCTTCATCTCCGGAATCAGCACTGAGAGAAGGGTCATTATATTCCTCCGCAATTTGGTACCCACCTAGCGGGACAAACGTTGACAACACCACGAATGCCATAGTAGAAATGTACAAATTGAAGAATAGTTCAGTTTTTAGGCGAGTTTGCATAGTCGCGAATAGTTACTATTATCGCCGTCGTGTCCGTCCGTCTGTCCATCTGCTTGAGTATATCAGCACAATTCCCACTGGACAGATTCCCGTGAAATTTTATATTGGCGACTTTCAAGAAAATGTGTAGAAAAACTCTAAATTTGGCTAAAATAGTACAAAGATATCGCGAAATTTACATAGAGACCCAAATACATTTCACTGTTGCCAGCGACATTAAATTCACATAAAAACACTGTCTTCGATTGAAATTCTATCAGGATGTTAGGGTAGCCGAGGATGTAAAAACGTTACGCGAACGTTCCACAATATTGCATTATACATGCTTTGCCCGTCTGTTAAGTAACCGCAACTTTCTTCAGTGTAAGAATAAAAATACGCTACGTGTGAGTACGAGTATTATTTTAACTGAAGTAAGAATAAGTTAACGCCACAGTTAAATGCATTATGATTATTATTGTTATTATTGTAAAATTTTATGCCACTCTCCAAGCATAAACTAATCGTAAATTCGTCAGTGCAAAAACATATTTGGCAGTTTCGATAATGAAGCTTATTTGATTTGATAATTAATTCCAAGAAGCGTAGTCATTCCTGTGAAGGTGTGTGTCGCTCTGGTATTGAAGAAACCTACCAACATTTTATGGAAATCAAACGTTTAATTTTTGTGTTCAGAACAAATTTCATTCAATCACTAAACTGAACGACATAAACCTACTTTACCCCTCCTACCTTATTTCTAAAAAATCAGTTCTACTGAAGCTGTTTCCGTCGACCTTGATACACAGAGACTCCGGATATTCCAAGTTACAAATCTCATATAATTGCTTTTTTATTTGCTTCGGTCTTTTTCAATGAATCCATCCAAGACCAAGGCCGTTTTGTAACCTTATATTACATACTAGAGACTTGACATTATAGCACTAAAAAGACAAATATTTGTAATTCGAACCTAACACTGCATGACGTACGGCTGTTTAAAATGTCAGTACGCGTAATATATTTGTAAATAAAAATATTTTTGGATAATATCAAGACGAGTATCTTAATACTGTATCAAATAATACACCACGACGGAATGTATTATAAAGATAATAATAATAATAATAATAATAATAACAGATATTGCGGTTTTTGTAGAACCTAAGAATGGACTGCTTGATCCGTGAAAATGGGACCGATAGGCTTCCCGAAACGTCGGTAAACCACCGACATACGCTGCGCAACAACTCAGAAAAGCGGAGACATAATCTACACGGCGGAGGAAGCCTGAAATCTCAAATATTGCCTATTCGCTGGTGTTAGTCCATGTAGCATTTAGCAATTTACCGATATTTAGGACAAACGTTGTAAGTACGGTTTTCTTCAAAATATCTCTTGAAGTTCTCTACCATACCACAAAGCTGCACATCCCAAAAAGAGGCAGGCTTTATATTCACTGCCAAGAAAACACCGAATCTCGCATTTATGATATGTTGCGAACGTAGCACAAGCGTTTACACTTCACGTGCGATTTTACGGGGTCAAATTAGAGTACATTCACAGTTTCTCGGAAGTTCCTTGTGTAACGCTCTAAATTTCAGAACCGTAAGCAGATTCAAGTGCCTCAATATTGCGTTCACAGCGCTCAATCTGGTGTACGGAAGAGGAATTGCTTTATATCGTCAATATGTATGTAATATCAACTGCAGTGGACGTGTTACGGGCAACTTACTCAGCTAATTAAATAACCATGTCATGCAGATTAGTCGGGTGGTCGGTAGCTTTGTTCCTAGTGCAATTCAACTCCGCACTAATCGGAACAATATTCCGTTTAGAGCCGGGATACATCAGTCGCTATAGTCATTAAGCTGTGATCTGGATGATTAGGAACTAGGATTTGATTCGTGACAGGGGCTTTCTTCCCTAAAGAGCCCGGACAGGGTCTGGGGTCCGGAGTGAAGGTCTCGTATCGTCACTGCGCCGTACTTCTTCGTAATGCGGCACTTGATTAAGGAGGGGCACAAATGTTTCTGCTTACCTTACCATGTTCTTGTCACCAACAGAGAATGGTAATCATGTACTGCTAAACAGGTGGAGCAGAATTCACGAGAAGCCGTTTCTTGCTCAGCTGGCCAAATAATTCCCCGACTTTTCTAGACCCCCAGTGATCATCACCGTGTGCACATCATCTCACTAATGAACTCATTTCCGCAGGTACTCTGGTACATTCCACGCCTTCGCACCCTATAGTCTATCATAGCCTATATTTTAATTTTATTTTTTTCTAAGCATAAGTGTTCGTATAGGTACATTTCCTTAGAGTTTTCAGCCAAAATATTTTGTGTAGTTCTCATTCCGTACCACCCCTCCCCACCCTTTCCCACACGTTATACATCCTTTAGCAAATGTGTGTGTTTTTATGTCTTAAGTTTTTAGCTTGTGTTCAAATAAATTCCTTAAAATCGTTCGTATGTCTTTATCTTGTTTTACTGGGCGACCATAACCGGCGCTTTGGACAAAAGCCTTTCCTATCCATAGGCATGTCTTTGCTTGCAAACCGTTAGTTCTTATTCAGAGGCAACGTTACTACCGCTGTCTCTGTGCTCCATTGACGACACAAACTGGTCGTTCTATGACTGCAGGGCGATAAATAACAAAACCGATCAATGGAAATATATTCATAATATTGTTGTAATAAGAAGTGCCGTTACAAGTACTCCTTGAGCCATTCGGTTGTTGACTTCCAGAAACAGTTCTCTTGTGTTGAATTCACTTCAAAGCACAGTGCCTACACGCACTGATTTCTCGCTTTTTCTCTCACTCTGTAACATTAAAATACACCTTTGTGTTTTCTACATTCATGTTAACAGTACAGAAATGTAGATTAACTCTCACAGACAGCATGGTAGACGGTGTAATGAATGGATATTCGGGTGAAAACGATGAGTGAGTCATTTAGAGAACATCGTTACTGCGCGGTGCAAGCGTCCAGGACCATAGCGACTTCTAACAATGGGATCGCATGTTTGAATCCTAATGGACTTGTAGATGCATGTTCGACATATTTTATAACGTTTGTTGTGTACTGTACGTGCTTATTCGAGGCAGGCCTCTTTCCAAAGGCGTTGTCCCAAAGGATTTATCATTCGTGAAAGATGAAAATTATTGTTAAATATAGTTCGTTTTTATACCAGAATCTAATATTCAATTTGACAAAACTTTTGCCCAATAAAACCAAATTAGTGTACTCTGATGGTGTAAAACTTGTCAAAATGACAGTATTGTTGTTTAAAGTACATCGATAATCAGCCAAATTATCAACTGGTTTATTCACCTTTTTGACACTTTAAAGACAAGTCGAAATCACTGCACTAGTGATGATCAGTCAGCCAGACAGTCAGTCACTCTGCCTGGCCTGTCGGCAGTCCCTTAACGCCAACTCCTCCCCCCCCCCCTCGTCCTCGGGGATCATGACCAGAACTCACAAAGCAGTAAATGTGTCCACTGTGTCCAGTGTGTCACCATGGAAAATCATCTCTGACGACAGGTGAGAGTTCTCTTGAGAGCATTAAGAAAATTAAATGCTGCGTACAATGTTATGTATATATACATATGTACATATGTATCATTTTCTTAGGGTCCTTTTACAAGTTACATGTAAGGCCTCCTTCAGTCCAAGCTTTCTACAAATGTTTATGGCATATTTTATTCAACTTATTCTGTATAGAGTCCATATAAATAAACTGAATTGTATTTAAAGATTCGGTTCGTACCGCAGAGTAAGACACTTATTCTCCAATAGAAAGAAACTGTAGTTGATGCTGTATAGGGAAATAATCGCTGTTTTTTTCTGAAATTTATGTAAAACATCGAAATGTCGTCTGTGGGTAAAAAAAAGTTTTGGGTAATAAAACATGGTGGTACGTAAAGTAACCACTGGAATGTCAAGAATTAAAGAGGTATTTTCGCTAACACTGTATTTCGTATGTTACTGGAGTATTATGTATAAATATATATTTATATGTTCCTAGCAGAATTGTGTTTATTTGTTTCTAAATGTCGCATGCAAAAGCCATAAAATATTATGGCACCCTATAAATTTGCTTCTTTAAATGTGTCCTGACCCTGAGAGTAAGTTTTATTGCCGTTTTATGAATTTGGGGCAGAAGTCGTAAATATACGTCAGTATGTAGAAGCGACATAATTTATTGCGACCCCGCTGGCCCCAGTTTACTTGAATTATTAATATCATTTATGCAAGGAAGAGTTCCGAACATAATTCATAAAGCCTGTTCTCCTACTGTAGTCGTGGAAATGTAGTACTGTGAGAGGCGTGACTTTATTTTCGTGAAGACCCAATTAACTTAGAACAGGTTCTGTTGGCGTTACATTTTGTTGGATAAAATCTTAAAGATTCTCACCGTCTCCATGTTTGTGATATTTTACCTAAGAACAGTACTTCATACTGTGTATAGATATAGGTGTGTTTAGGATCTCTGTCCTTAAGAAATTTTGCGTGGTAAGTTGTAACAATTTATTAGCTTTCCTCTCCAAAGAGAAAGCCAAAGAATATTTTCTCACGGTCTTAATCTTATTATTTTGTATTCTACAAAAACCTTAATAAAAACTGCGTGTTTTTCCAAGCTCCGCTACCAAATATAATTTTAGAGCTGCAACGTAATTGGCACTCTTGCCTTACGAGTCTGAGCGTCTTCCATGTTATTTCTGCCTGTAACAAATCTGAATTAAGGCGCTGGGGTGTTCTGCAATGGCATAATATTAATGCCAATAGTGTGTGAAGCTCGGTCAACTTGTTCGAAGGTTGATATGAAGGTCACGCAGACTTACACGCACGGCAATGTGATTTTGAAAGCTTACATCTTTCCTTTTTGGGAACGAACGTAGACTAATGAATTGGCTCTTATTTATGTTCGAGGAGTACTCATGGAAACGATACAAATATCAGCTGAGGAAACTTCATAAATGCTGTAGTGACTCCTTAGATTGAAAACAGTTTCATATGCTGCACAGTGTTTAAAAGATAATAATGCCATTCGCACTTCCATTATCTTGCAGCATAACATGTACCAGCACAAGACATATGTCTTGCTGCTCAAACTAGTGATCGTCGGGAAAGGTAAAGCAAAAGTAAGCTGTCTCTGCGCTCAGCAAAACATCACGCTATGCAGACGTCAGTCGGTGTAAGGATCCATATACTCTTAATCTCGGCAGTAGGAGATGGGTCTTCAGCTTCACGCCCCAGCCGTTTAATTCCGAAAAAAAAAACTCATCACAGATGTTACGAGACGTGGGGGTGGGGGGCGGTTTGCAAAGAAAGATCTTTGTCTCGTTCTTTCTGTTCTTCTTAGAAGGTGACCACAACCGAGCTAGATGCCACTGGTTTTTCGTCACTTGGCATTAGTTTAATTTACAAAAGGTTTAACTAGGTTATGTTGTAAACAATATGGTGGTGGTCCACAGAATATATGTGAATTAGATTTTCGTAATAAGCAACAAGTTTTATTGTTTCAAGAAGGATTATTTTAGAACAATCCAAACAAACAACGACATTATTGTTGGAAGTACGTTTGTTTGATACGAACAACAGAGACTATTACATAACTTTCCATGTTATGAGATTGTCATTTGTGCCAGCTTTAAGGCAGTTCTGAGGCGTCGTGTTCACATGGTAGCGTCGCTTTATATGGATGTCGAGAAGAGCCACAAGTTCCCTTATGCTTATTTGTTAGCAGGTAATAAGCGCTGGAACGAGGAAGACGCTGGGAATTGAGTTTCGAATCTGTTCTGTGTGTATTGAATCCATCTGCGGTAGGAACTTGCAGACGCTATGCAAATTTAGACCCTCTTCTAGAGCAGTAAAGGATTCAGTTAGGCGCATTCAAGTGGATTGAGAGGATCATCAGTACAGACAAATTTACTCTACTAGAAGTAGCCAAATGAGGTAACGGTTAAAGTACGTTACTGCTGTGGACAGATAGTTTGGCCTTAATTTGTTTATCTGAGACAATGATTAAACCCTGCACTTTCCATTCTACAGTCCGGAGTGACGGGGGACCGACACAGTTCAATCGGAATAGCGACTATGCTATAGTCTCGAAGACCGACGGATCATGCTTCAATTCCCGCCGGGAGGAGGAATTATTCCCTCCTTCAAAGCGTCCAGAAAGTCCCTTGAGTCTCAACCAGTCTCATTCTGAGTGAGTAAAATAGGCCTTGCTGAGAGGGTAAGCTGACAGTTTATCTCCATCTAGTGCCCACTTTAACAAAACGTAGAAATATACGCCCTCTTCCCCTGTATCTTCATGAGCCAGTCCACAATGAAGTGCCGGGACGACTTTACCATTTCTAACCCGAATGGACATGTTATAAATCAGCAGGAAAGTCGGGTGCAGTCTCAGGGCCGTTTAAGTGGGATTTGTGGTAGACAGAGTAACATCTGGAATGGGGTTTCTCCAAAAACTTAGGTTTCCATTTGTCCATTACCTTTTCACCAATATACCGTATTCATATTCATTCACATTGCAGTGGCGCTGCGTAGTTTTGGGTGCTGATGGCGTCATTAAATACGTCCCTGAAGGTCAAGTACAAAAGCCAAGTTATTTTCTCTCCATAGCCGAGAATCGGCCGTGCATTTCGGATGGGCATTCTTTGATGGAACCTTAAGACTGTAATTTGTTGTTTTCGCTATTATCACTCTTCTTTACATCGTATTCTAGGTACAGAATCGTGTTGACTCTGTGGAAAGCTAAATTAATTTTTTAATAGTGGCAGCGCTTTTATTTCTTAACACGGTACTGTACCCTAATGGTAAAGGTGAAGGCATGTACTTACATCGTGATTGTTTTCAGTTGCCGACTATGGAAAGTCTAGTAGACTACAGGAATCCTTAGACCCTGCAGATGAAGCGAGTAACCTTTTTCGAGTCGTCGGTGTCTGTATACCAGTCGGCACGATGTAATATCACGGAATACTGTAATCTTTATTAACATACTTTGCTGTCGGACATAATGCATTTTGATGCTCCTTTTGCTGTCCGCCTGTCTGTCTACGTACAAATCTGGAACGGCTGAACGGACGTAAATCAGTTTCATATCGGGAATTTTTAAAATTTCAAACTTTTATTAAAGTTGACAGGTATATGGGACACTGTAAGCGAATATTAACCCTTTAAAGACGGAACGTATCTGTTTTATATAAGGACTCAGTGCGTACCGCGCTGTAAACACTCTCCACTTCGGTTATAAAAACCAATCTCTTAATGTTTTATAAGAGAAAAGTTGCTGTTTGTTCTGAGATCCGTACAAAACACATAAACGCTATGTGGGCACCACGTAGAATTTTTTAATATGAAACCTGATCATATGTAAAGTTACCGCTAGGCTTTAAAAGGTTAATATGCGTTTCTGAACGCATTTCTTGTGTAACTCGCTATAAACTGGATTAACGCAAAAGATATTTCTACAGAAGTTGTGTAGAACAGTACTGCAAATGGTGTATTGTGTGACGTAAAGCAGAGAATTTACCAAGGCGCTCTTTGCTTTCATAGCTTCGCGGTTCACCACTAAATGTAGCTCCCATTTCCTATTATTACAAAACTCACAGACATTTAACAGGACTGTGTGAAGATATATTTTACCGAATTTCACCCAAATCGAACGGTAAATGTGGAAAATAAGGACAGAAATCCGTTTGTGTCTTTAAGTAAAGTATGGCTTTTACTGTACCCATTTTTACAAACTCACGATTACTCAGTATACATTTGTGGACTTCTGCTGCCGAATTTTATCCAAATCGGGCGAAAAATTCAGTAAATAAAGCGAAGTTTCATTTATGCTTCTCAGCAAAGTGAAATTTTCAGTTCACCGAGTTTAATAAAAGCACGATTGCTCAAAGACCTTAGGTGAAGACTGTCTACTCTGAATTTTATCTAAACGGGAAAACGAACGTAGAAAATGGGGCAAAATTTTATTCAGTTCTTAAGGAAAATGTAGCTTGCACTGCAACTATTTTTACAAAACTCATAAATATTGAAGGACATTAAGTGATGATTTTTGTATACCAAATTTTACCCATCTTGGTCATGAAATGCGGAAATTACGTGTATACATGTATTTACACCCGTGCGTGAAGCATGACTATAACTGCGCCAAATTTCAGAAAACTTAACCTTTACCGAACTTCGTGAAAATCCGACAGACAGTTTAGTAGCTGATCATCTTTTACGGACGGACGGATGAGTACACATGGTCGCCACGTAAGGTGTTCCTTTTAACTTCGTGAAGAGCGCCTGAATATTAATCACACGTTTCATGCCCAATAAAAATTTTTCGTCAATATTACTTTTCTCATGTTAATAAAATCAGTAAAATCCACCAGTATGATCATATGCGCACATTTCGTAATATTGTGCAATACGTTGTTAGATTTCAGTCCATACTGGATACTAATAACTCATTCCCTGTTAGTTTACACCCTATTCTTTTCCCCCTTCACTCTATTTGTCCCGCTCCACTTTTTGCTTTGTGAAATTCAAGAGATAACTTGGTTGAAACCCAAAAACTTCTGGAAGGAGAAACCGACTGCTGACATAATTTTGACCTGCGTATAATACGCAATTTTTCTTCTTCCCCTTCAACTATTACTAGCACTCTCACGCTTCTATTACGCACATTGATACTTTCTCAATAGCTTTTAATGCTTCCTCTATAGCTACCAGATTTTAATTACTTCCCTGAACTCTGGTGGTGGAAGAATAAACTGCGCATGAGTTTTGAATTGCCCTACAGCTCGAGTGTTTACTGCAATCAGAGCGCCCGCATTCAGTTGTTTCCTTATGAACTCAAGTTACCGAAGTTTACGTTTCGTTTCAAATCGGAGAAGAATATTTTCTGAGTATCCACTAAGCCGTTCTTTGTCAACAAGAAAATAAACCCAGCAACGAAATGAATTTTCTGTTTCGGTTCCCGTATGGATGTGGGTATAAACAATGACACCACGTGGCAAAGAACATCCCTGTCTTCATTCATGCCTATTGCTTTAGAATCCGCGGCAGGAATATGCATACGCATTGCCCTTGTAGTCAGTGAAGTATCAGAACATGAGAACGTGTGGCGGGGTGAAGGTGTACTTCCACGAATTCTTCATCTCTGTGCTAGATGGAGGTAAGACCAGCTTCGTGCCCCGACTGCTGTATCCCAGAGTAACGAGCCGCTTTTTCCACTGAATATAATTCTATTTGGCCTCCCAGCTTTCACACCGGCTGTAGGACCCACCGGTGGACCCCTGAGCCGGTACGGACTGTAGCAAAAAAAAACTGTTATCCCTGCCTGGAATCGAAGCCCAACTCCTCGTTCGTCCAGCCAGTAACCTAGTTAATGCACTAAGTGAAATATGCAGGGATGTATTCGATCTGGAGTTACAGCATTTGTGATGTTATGGATTGTGGCGTTGTGTAGAATTGAAGATCGGTGCTAATATTTCGTAGGAACCTTCTGCCAGTGTTAGGGTAGCAGACATTTATATGCACAACTTCGCTTTCGCGTGGCGCAACAGCCCAAGTCAAGCCAAGGCTGCCTAGATGTTGAGGTTCCTAGATCACTCATCATTAGACACACTCACACCCGGTAGCACTCCTCTGAAAGAGTGATGAGCTGATCACAGATATACACTGTATGTATTCTGTATAACGTATACAGTCAGACTCTGTTATAACGGATCCTCAGTGATGTCTTAAAAAGATCCTTTATAATAGAAATCCGTTATATCTGCGGTTCGGTTAAATTACGTTTAAAGTAACATTTAAATTAACCCTTTAAAGACGAAGCGTATCTGTTTTATATAAGGACTCAGTGCGTACCGCGCTGTAAACACTCTCCACTTCGGTTATAAAAACCAGTCTCTTAATGTTTTATAAGGCAAAAGTTGCCGTTTATTCTGAGATCCGTACAAAACACATAAACGCAATGTGGGCACGACGTAGAATTTTTTAATGTTAAACATACCGGGTGGTATGTAAAGTTACCGCTAGGCTTTAAAAGGGTACGTTTTAACCCTTGATGTAAGTGACGGAAGTACCACCCACCAAGATACCCGAATGCCCCCGTCCTTTATGCACCTACTATACGCATTGTACAATATAACTCAGAATTTTTAAATACGTATTCGCACCTGGTTGGTCGGGCGGTACTGATACATATCACTTCTTGGCCGATCAATCAGTTCCGTTTACGTACAATAAATGAAAGTCTCACAGATTCGCTACTTAAAATGTTACAACTAAATGCACTGAAGTCAAGCCGGAATTGATGTGTGACAGGGCAATCTACGCCCAGATGCCATAAATATGCTCGCATATGGCAATTGTTTTCCCGCTAGTGCTCGACCAAGAGAAACTACCAGGTACAGACTGCCCCGGCTTATCCATTATAAACGCCAATAGCTGGACCTTGTCCTTAGGAAAGCCAAAGTGCAAAATTTACAAGTCTCTGCGGCGTCCGCAAGTACAAAATGCTATCAACCTACATGTGCAGTCTTCCTGTCGCTCTGACGGGTGAGCACCCTCTGCTCGAACACACTGTAACCGTTGTGAACTGGCCATTGTATTGCCAAAAACGGTA
This sequence comes from Coptotermes formosanus, assembly GCA_013340265.1. Taxonomy (NCBI): domain Eukaryota; kingdom Metazoa; phylum Arthropoda; class Insecta; order Blattodea; family Rhinotermitidae; genus Coptotermes; species Coptotermes formosanus. The sequence continues at coordinate 310,262 of BLKM01008356.1, read as the reverse complement.
TAGGCGGGGAAAATCAACTGTTACAGAATGTCGGAGAAATCTGATGTAACCGAAGATCCGATATGTGATAGAACGGTGTAACCGAGATGGTTAATGTGATAAGGCACAGGGAAACGGCCGGGGAATGAAAGAACGATCCATTATAACTGAAGTCCGCTATAACGTAGGCCCTTACAACTGAGGTCGATTGTATACAGTAGGCCTATATATACTGTACTTATATATAAGGCATATACAATATGAATGCTGCACTTATAGGTCTATATAACGTCTATACAGGGCATATAGCGTATTTGTATATGCTGTATACACAGTAAATACACTGTGTGACCTTGCCGCCAATCCCCTAATGCTGGCTCCTTCGAGCTCTATGTAGCGGTGCTGAAGGCAAGATACTCACAATAAATGACGTCAAATGGCCCATCCTTCTTGAATTGGGTGATCGTGAATAAATTTATTATTAAATAACTCAGAAACAATAGTCCAGTACTCATTTGCCAGGCGGTGACACACACACACACACACACACACACATATATATATATACACACATATACACATATATATATATAAGTCTTTGCCACAGCACAGACCAATATGATGCACACACGACTTAGGAAGGCTCCACGCTGATGATAACCCGGAAGCGGTTTGCTGAGCCTTGCCAGAACTTCACCAACAAAGTACACACGGAAATCCCGGCACGCAGGCACTAGAGACGAAACATAATTTTGAAACCCCCAAGCCGAGAACGTAATTTTGAAGGGAACCAAACTGGAGGACGGTCGCACACCGAGTGACACGTCCCTAAGGAGAAAGGCAGGGAAGGAAAAACGCACGTAGAGAACAATGACGACAGAGGGCATGGGCGTGAGGGAACGAGAGTAAAACAGCTCCATGAACACGACACGGCACAACTCTACTTGTATGTGACACATGTGGTGCATGAACTGTACTTATATATCACGTACATACAGTGCATGTAATGTGCGTACATAGAACAAACGTGCACACAGCATATGATTGAGAAAAAATATTTCTGGAGAAACAAATATTTGTTCGGGTAAACACATTCCCCATCTTATTCGGAACCTGTCAGCTTAGTACCGTGTCGACAACTGCCCGCCACTGGATCCTGTCGTGAGTTAAACGAATCCAGTCCCCACCCTTACACCTTTTGCCCTTCAGGTCGTTTTGATATTCTCTTCTAGTTTTCCGCCTAAAATGCCTTATGCATTCTTTCTTCTTTCCAATGTGTGCTTTATGTCTGTACTAATGCAGAATACGATGTGACTTTGTATTATTCCTCTTATGTCTCTTGTGCTAACATGTTAAGTTTCTTTACTTTTTATATAAGCTTTATTTGTTTAGTAATTCCAGGCTCGAGTAAGTCATATATTTCGGAGTAATTCATTTTAAATTTAAAGTTAGTATGGAATTGAACAGCATAATAATAAAACAAGCTGTCATTTTGTACAGTATTTTGGGCTTCTAAAATTTGCCTGAAAAAAGCAGAAAATATTCGCTCAATAAATCTGGAGCGATCACTATTCACTTCCTTCTATTAGTCTTAAAATCTGTAAGACTTAATAAAAAAACGTTGTAATCTTTTATAGCATTATATTATACATATATAATACATATTAAATTTGTAAAAATGCGTTGCTTGTAAAGTAAGTTTCGGTCTTCTGTAAACGTTTTTTCTCAAAATTCCGAAATTCTTCGAGAAAAATATTTAGCAAGTGTCCTGCGAGTTTTGTGCGGAAACAATCATATTTTAGTAATAATTTAAATGGCTAACAAGTCTTAAGAAATATTTCCAACGTCAAATTTCATGGAAATACTTTCAACGGTTCTCCAATTGTTATAAGCAAACATGTAACGACATTAGTGAGCACGTTATCGCAACTTCAGGCGCGGCAGTTTAAAGATAGCCCCTAGAACATGTCTGTATACATGACAGTGTTCTTACGAAAATGTTTTCCATAACTGTACAATTCCTTATAAACTCTCCCAAGTAGAATGTACATTTAATTAATGCTGCTCGTATTACAAGGTACTGTTTCCCGTAATCTAAACTCTGAGATGCAATTTTCTTAGAATCACCGTCAAACTAAAGTAGCATTCAAGAATGACAACTAAATGCATAAACGTAGAACTTCTGTAATTTATCATTACCAATTTCCTTGTCAGTTACTGAAGTTCCGAAATGCTCTCTTATACCATGCGAAATGCCGTTGTCGTAGTAACCAAGTAATTTCTGTCTTAAGAAGAATATAACATTGTTAGAAGAAAAACTGTCTCCTCTTGGTAGAGAAGAATGGAAAATCCGTGATTAGTGCGGTAGAGATTTAATGGCGGTAACAGAGGAAAGTCGCGTATTCAAGTTGTTGGAACTTCTAAGGAGGTTCAAATTAAATTCGTCCCTACCGTTTTATTAAGGACAGTACCCATTAACCCACGACAATATTATAGTGTATTTCGTTCTTCGACAGTGAAACTTTTAACCCTTGTTATCTTCTTATGGTTTTTCTGGCCCTGATGTTTAATTACTTATTTAATTACTCATTAGTTTAATTCTTTCAGAACATTCTGGGTATTTTGCATTAACCCTTCTTGTATTTATACGCCCATGTATGATGTGTTCCATGTCCGTGCACTATATTATACAAAAACACTAATCACCAACAAATGCACAAAGAGAGTTTTATCATCAATCCTAACACACTCCTACATGTTTTGACCCTGCTGGGTCATCTTCAGGGAGAACTTTCTGTTACCGTTACACTAGGGTTGCACTTTACAGTTGAGTGAGAATGTGCTGTTGACTGTGTACTGCTTTACGTCTGCACTGCAGTTCAGGCCCGGACCAGGGAGAGTTCACGCCTCCAAAAACAAAGCAGTACACAGTCAACAGCACATTCTCACCCAACTGTAAAGCGCAACCCTAGTGTAACGGTAGCGGAAAGTTCTCCCTGAAGATGAACCAGCAGGGTCGAAACATGTAGGAGTGTGTTACGATTGATGATAAAACTCTCTTTGTGCATTTGTTGGTGATTAGTGTTTTTGAATGTATTATGTATTGTACCAATCACATTGTTCATAATGCTATTAACTACGGGCCGTGAGGTTAGTTGCGACCCAGAACAGTGTTATCTAACATGTTTAAGTAGTGAAGGAACGGTTAATCTACAAAAATATATCTTGTGACAAGCAGATAACCGACATGTTTACGTAGCAAAAGAACTGTTCGTCTACATATAAGTATATACTTTGCAACATCAAGATAAATAATATTTGTAAGCAGCGAAAGAATTGTTAACGTACAAATATATGTTTTGTAAAAACAGATAAATTATATTTGTGAGAGACTGTAAAGGATTCTTATATTGAGTCGGCATGCTAAAGGACGGGCTAATATAAAGTCAGCATAATATTGCACTCTTAGTACCTGAAAGCCGTGTTTTTTAAAACATTCTTTGCTGCGGAGCCTTTTCCAGTTTTGATAAAACTTGACGCGTAAGCTGAAAAGTAAACGCATATATTAAAAATAAAATGTGAATCGACACGTCTGTGTTAAACGTAAGCCAAAGGAAATTTTAATCAAATACTCTGAAGCATAGCGCAATCGAACTGAAATCGATAGTTTGAACTGAAATGTATTTTGACTTGTATCCTTTGCAAGCCATAAGTTGAATTATTTCTTTCGGTTCCTTTTTTGGACCATAATCCGCAGGCCTCTTTATAAATACAGTGGCAGTGGCAGTAACAACTCAAGGTATCGCACAATTGAAGCACATTCCTCTTTCTCTTAAAAGTGTAATATCGCTGAGGAAAGAATTCTGTAACGTTACAATTTGTCATTAGAGAAGGTATTCATAGAACGCAAATTTGAAACCATTTCTCTAAAGAGTGAAAAGATACGCATTTTCTTTATTTTAATTTTAGTATCAAATATATAGTGGATGTAATTACTATATCATAAGCAGTAGCCTCTTTGAAGGCAACTAATGCAGTATTTTAGCATTATTGTGTGTGTTCTCTGCCTAAGATGTAACATAGAAGTAACAGGCTAGAACGTGCGTTGCCAGATGTCGCTGAACAATAAAATGTGTAAATTATTTGAGAGTAATACATGAATGAAATAACTGCATGTAGCAGATCCTCCTTCAGAAGCTGACATTTAGTAAGCTGGTCAAAGAATTTCCCACTTTGTACGGAATTAAGAATTTCATTACCGTATTTACAAGGGCATTGCACTGGCTCTTATACTCAGCCAGATTAATTCAATCCATGTTCCTATACCCTTCTTCATTAGGTTCATTCTAACATCACCCCGTCTACTTGCAGGCATCCCAAGTCCCGCAGGCCCTACTAAAATATCGCAGCTCATTCACGTGTCTGATATGCGAGATATTATATATACTTCCTGCCCATCTCATCCTATGTTATTTCATCACCATAAAATATCTGGTGTGAAGTACCCTACAGATTATGCAACTCCTCATTGTGGAACGATCATTAAGTGGCACGTTGTTGAAGAAGGCAGACACAGGGGATTCTACGCCACGTTACTTGGCAGATGGGTATCCACCTTTCGTGCGTAGGAGCCTATTGCATCTGTCTTCAGGGTAGAAGCGTGAGGTTGGAGGCAGCGTATTTCACCAAAATGTTCGTAGTCTGTCTGGCAAACTACATGACGTCACAACCCAGGAGAAGGCAGTTGTCAGTTTCACTGCCGTTACAATCTCAATTTTTATAATTACCAACAGCTTTCATCATCGTCTTCAATGTTAAATCGATGTTAGAGTGGACTTCAGCCCTCTTAAAACGAAGAAATTAAACTGATCAGAAGTTTCATTTTCGGAAATTTAATAACATCCGCTTCTCTCCGGTTTTTTACCCCAGTTCACTGACGTCTTACTGAAGCAAAGTGGATAGGGATGGGGAGACATTCCAGAGGAAGCGGAAGATATTCACCTATTTCTTCTTACCTTCGGTTTGCGTTACATTCCTCATTCATAGATACATTTCGGAGAGAAAGTCGGAATGCCTCAATTCCCAAACTCGCTTTACACACTTCCATTAATATTTCATCTTTCTGTTCCTCATTCACATTTCTGTGTTGACACAGTTCATCCTGCTTAGATGAGACTCCTAGTGAAGGAAGCGAATATAGTGAGATAGCAAAAGTCACGATAGATGTTGATAGACCGGATTTGGAAAGGGGATATTGGTGCTATATTTACCAAGGGGCGATTTTTTAAAAAGGCTCTCTTTGTTAGCTTCGACTCGTCTGTAACAACACCAAAATCCGCTGACCGTATTGCAATATTTTGTGGGAACTTCTCGACACATTGCAATCTTTGTTCGCATCGTAAAACAATACTGGGCACTTTACATGAAGATCTGCATGAATGTGTGAAATTTCATTCGGGTCTATAGTAGTATAAAGTTAAACTCCGTCAGATACGATGAATCTTATGTGTGCAGTGTTTTCGTCTACCTCCATTTATTACGAAAAAAGTTGTTTCTACCAAGATGGGTGTGTTGTGTTTACAGAAATTCCCACCAAGGGGATATTATTCGTCGTGTTCCTTTCGACATCACCATGTGCAACACCATCGTTCCAGCAGAGAGGACGCATGTGCGGAGCAGACGTACATTTAACACATAGCTCTGACAGGTACAGTAGTCTGTCAATAGAAGAATGTGTCGGAATTAAGGGTGTGCTTTGAAAATACAACCTCTGCTACAAAATGTCACAAAATATCCTAGGGTAAATAAGCAGAAGAATTTAAGTAAATTTGTATGACATTTGAGGTTACTTCGGCGGTGAGTACTCAGTTCAATAAATTCCTGGCTGTGACGTCTCGTAGTTTGTTAGACGAGTACCAACGTTTAGGAAGACCTACCACCTCCAGAAGCACGGTAGATGAGAGAGATATTTACCATTTTGTAAACTGTTTCAAATACTTCACGTAAATCGTAATCAGATGCAAACCCATATTTCATACTATTTCTTGTACGATATACCATTCCTCGTGACTTTAATAGTTCGATCTGAGTTAGGTTTATATTCTGTTTATTAGGTACCAACCAAAATTAAATTATCATATCAAAAATAAATTTCATCACAAACCTTCAAATAGTTTCGTCGATGACAATGCAGACTAAATTGTAGTTCCTCCTCGTAGCGTGTACAATTTACGCACTCTCAGAAGATGGCGTACAGATATTTCTCTATGGCATTGTAGTATTTTTCGCATCTTTTTTTTTTATATTTCACTTGTGATTTTCAATAATTCCGTAATGTGGGACGTCAATACGGAACTATACTTATATTAAAAGAATAAATGCAAATTCTTGCTACACTGTCTTCATGCATGTAATGTAGTTGCGAATAAAAAACATAAGACGGCAACTGTAAAAGCGGTGCAAAATACGTCGTATGCTGCAGTACGTATTTCAGTGTCCCCAGTTGCGCAACAAATCAGATTTTCCAAAACGGTGTTCCGCTAAAACCCGATGTTCCTCGAGTGAAAAATAAGATTTCCGCAAAAAAAAATCACTTTCAATATAAAACTTTTATTTTAAATATCGCTGTTTTGAACTTCACTTAAAATAATTTCACGTTTATTTGACAAGAATTAATTCTGTAAATGAATTGCTGCTACACTAGAATAAATAAAAACCCGTATTTTGAAAATTAGGGGGGTTGTGTTGCAGAATTGCATATTATTTATTCAGGTTCACTGTCCTTTGAACGAAATGTAGTTCTTATGTGTAAATACTTGTCATTAAATAATAAGCTAATGTTCATTTTTGTTCGAATTTAGTTATCATATTGTCCTTACTTGTGGTCTGGTTTAATATACAGTTTATATTTCCATATCCACATTGTGTTTTTTTAAATATGAAACATGTGACCAAATTAAATCAGGAAACACTGCTCGAGATATTAGCACCGTAGACGTAATTTTGTTATTATAGTAAATTTAGCAGTCTTTCTGTATCCTTTCCACTTATTGAAGTTATATGTATTTTACAAATTTGTTTTTATTGGAAAAAGTTTTCCCCTTGCAAAGAAAGTTTCTACTAAAGAAACGTTTCTCTTCAAATTCAATAATAGCGCGCATAATTACTAAAATTCGCCTTAAAACGTCAAGGAGGTTTATGCTAGTAGCAAATTTTCTCTTATTAATGCAACTAAGTGTTGTTCTACGAAAACAAAATATACTAGCACACTGTCCCCTGTAAACTGATAATTACATTGGTTGTATTTTCAAATACTGTTTTTAAAAATATGCTGTAGAAGCATTACCATCACAAAGGTGATCACTTTTGTTACACCCTGTCGTATTTGTTTTGATTTCGCCTTTTGTGGCGTATTTTTTCTGACACGTTCTAATAATATTTTGACGTCAGAGCTTGTGCACCAGTATTATTGGCTGTCCTCTTGAAGTTGCACCAACGCACGCATCAGATTCTTAAGCACTCCACGCTTGTGGCTTTATGTCTACTACTTTTACCACAGTCCAGTGATGATATTTCTGAACGTACTCTGCTTCTTCATCAATCATTTCTTTCTTCTGTTGCACTGTATAGACTTCATGCAGCTTCTGTATGTCACATGTACGCCTGAATTCTTTGACATGGAGTAGGCCTGTGGTAAACAGAGTCGGATGAAGGTAACGTTGTAACATTTGTTCTCTGCTTGTCAACGTTAAGAATATATGCAGATATTGCGTTGTTAGAAGACTTTGTTTTATGGCTCTCATTTAAGTTTGCTTCTTACATTAATGTTGTAACTTTGTTTTAGAGACAGCTGTGTTACAGTTAACGCTTTAAAGTCCATTTGTTACTATAAATACTACCAGATTTCATATTCAACACCTTATATTGTACCCACAGAATATATTTACGTGTTGAGATTATGTCCCTCCACAGCATTAATCGTTCGATTTTTGTAAAGAAGGAGTGTGTGTACTGCGCTGTATGAACGGAATCATTAAGTCTAATTCAGATCAAATTCAGTGGATTCAAGTTGCTACTGCATGTTTCTTATGCAGTCCTCCTGAATTAAATTCAGCAAACTTAACCACCTTGCTTTAAATTAAATTAAATTAATTTTCCAAACCGTGCACCTTAGCATTAAACAGAAATCAAAATTCCGCAGACCCTATATTCGAGCCAGTACTTTCACCATTCTAACGTCTTTATGTTCGTCTTAACCTTCATGTTTGTACTATTCATATCAGAAGAAGGCGCGGGCCAAGCCTGGGAAAATTCTAACAGAATTATGGTCTTTAACTCCAGCAAATGAAGTTTCTCTCACTTTTTCCTTTATACTTTTTCTGTAAACGGTTGTAGTCTTCAGTGAACTCAGACCAAGTCGCAAGAAGGGTAGACATTTGTCACACAATGGGAAAAGGAGTACACATATGTGGCGACAGGTTCCCCGATGAATCGAATTACGGCACGGGGAATTCATTATGGCATTCCCCGATGCCGAGCCGATGACTGTCTCTGCCCGTGTGGCACTGCTAACCCTTTCCATGCTGTACCAAGCAGTGGATGGAGAAGAGTGGGGCACCATTGCATAGGAGACAGAGTTGCGAAGGGGGATACTTTGCAAAGGAAATGAAGACAAATTCTTCCACCAGCTGCTGGAAATGTACATAAGTACACAGATTTGAACGTTGAGTTCCATGGGCGTCAAAAAGGAACTCCACAAACTGTAGCGAAGCTTACAGAAAAGGAGTCAACACCAAGCCCCACATGCAACGCAACAGCATCAACAGCCGCACCACCCAGTAGCAGCAGCAGGACGAAGAGGCCAAAATTTGCAGCTAAAACATACAGTCAAGACAAAAGAAGAGGCCAGAGACATTGTTCCTCCACGAAGACACAAATCCTCTTTGCCAGTGCCGACCAAAGACTTATTTGTGCCATTAAGGAGTTAGACTGACGACTGTGAAGATGCTGGCCCTGACTTGGCATGTGTTGATAAGCCAGCAAGCACCAAGGACAGCAAGACGGGAAAATCCTATTGGACATACAATTTTATTCTCACTTCAGTGCCAACATTCCCTCCTTCCAACAGGAAGTGGACCAGTATTAAGAAACCAAATTTCATTGCGGAGTACGGGAGCTAGGGTTCGCATCATTATTCGAAGCATTGCCCGATGACAAGGACAGCTCTCCTATCTAAATCCCCAAGACCGTCACCGTTTGCATTTTATGCAAAATCATATGAACCCATCAAGGAGGTTATCCGACATCTCCAATTCAACAATCCAACCAAAATATAACCGAGAAAGTTCTTCAGGTGCTGGCCCTGGACGTCGTAAGAGTCAAGCAGTTACCCTTTCCCTTCATTAAACCTACACTTTTGTCTAGTGACCCTGACAAGTAGATCGAATTAATAGTGTACCTTCATACTTTCAAATTACACATTAAAGACAAAGCATAAGGGACCAAGAATGGCCTGGTGCAATGTTCTGACTACCAACGTTTTGGCCATATTTGGGCTCAGTGTAGGCAACTCCCTAGATGCTGATGGTGTGGAATGGCCACATACATAAGAAATGTCCGGGAAAGCAAAGAAGGCAGCAAGCAAGAGCAGCAAATACGCGGTCCAGCATCCCAGCAGCTACACGGCATGCACCTGTGCCAAGCAGAGCAGCAACGACAGAACAAACAGGCAGCCCGATTGAGAGCCGCAAGCGGCAGCTTCGTGCCCAAGCTGGCAAGAACAGGTTTTCCCCCGGGTATTTCGCACCACCAGTGTTCCATTTTCATCTTCATTTTAACGCTGCTTGTACAAGAAGGTCAAGCGGGCTAAGCTTGGTAGTTTTCACACAAGTAACACTCTTTCGGATGTAGGGGGAAAATGGATAAAATGTACTTTCACAGTGTTTCATTTTTCGGAAGTTGAGATAGAGAATGAAACTGTGAAAATTTGAATTTATTCGTATGAGATTTGATGTTCTCACAGCTGTGTGTGTGTGTGTGTGTGTGTGTGTGTGTGTGTGTGTGTGTGTGTGTGTGTGTGTGTGAGTGTGTGTGTGTATATATATATATTAATATTATGGTCCTCTGGGATATGACGCCGTGTATACTACGACCACGGAACGAATCCTTGTGAATCAACCTTGTCCACTTCTTGCTTCATTTTTTACCTTTCTCCTTCAGTCGTCTAGTAATTATGTTGGTAGAGGTAACCACTGGCTGGTGACAGCCGATTGGCGCTGGATGACATTTGCCATAAGGAGCCAGAGGGGTGTGGAACAGTGGGCAGAGAAGATGAATCCTCAGACGCTGTCATGCCCATAATCTATGAGACGTACTTCAGTGACCTCAGCATACGTCGTTATGTAAGAAAGCCCCTTTCAAAAGAACGTACCTACTGCCTGCTTCTTCAGTTTAGAACAGTTATACCCTGAAGATGGAAATAGCAGTTTTATATGAAACGTTGATGCGTATGTACAAATCCACCTCGAGGTAACGATAACTGGTAAAGTTAAAATCAGGTTTCATGCTGTGGCCCTGCACACGCGTGTCCTTTACATCGTTTATACAGTGATAGCAAGGAACATGCTAATTCACTAACAGCCGAAAAGAAAGTTTTAAAGCCGCTCGTACCACAGCAGTCCTGAGCCTACTTCCGCAAAGCGTTATAATATGCGACTGTTTTTAAATGGATGAACGGAAATTGTTTTAGAATTTGATTTTAATTTTTTGTCTTCATTTTCTTTCAGTAGAAAGAAAAAGACATGGAGAAGAAATCTAAGAAAGCAAGAATAAATAAGGGAAAAAATAAGTTGCAGAAGAAAAGAAATCTAGAAAAATAGAGAAAGGAGACAAAGAAAGAAGATAAAAAAGTGGAAGCAAGGGAACAAAATAGAAAGGAAAAGGGACAAAGAAGAAGAATCTAACGAGCAAACAACGGAACGTAGAAATGGGCGAAACATAAATTCGTTCTAGCTATCCCACTGACAGAGGCGATGGTGGATACAGAAGACGCAGAACTTTTGTGCTTTGTTGCAAAGGAAGGGTTCTTAGGTTTCAAGGCGTAGCGGAGTGTTGAGTGGGGGAGAAGAACGCTTATACTTGTTTGAGGAATAAAAATGAGAAGCTCACTAGCAACACGTACGGGCATACATAGACGCATACACATGAAGAACTATACTTTGTACTAGCCACTTGGCGGACACGCGGTGGCGCAGTAGGTTGAAGCACTGCACTACAAGCAGGAAGGTCGCGGGTTCGATTCCCGATGGTGTCATCTGAATTCTTCTTTGACATAATCCTTCCGGCCGCACTGTGGCCTTGGGGTCGACTCAGCCTCTAACAGAAATGAATACCAGGAATATTTCCTGGGGGTAAATGCGGCCAGTGCGTCGGGCTGACAACCCTACCACGTTCTTGTGTCGACTGCCTTGCAATCTGGGAGCCTCGACCTCCTGGAACCCTAATGGCCTGTCCAGGCCTGTAATGGGATAACTTTACCTTTACTAGCTACATGACGTGCTTTTTACAACTGCCATGCAACCGGAAATGTTGTGTTAATAAACATCTAGAGCATGCAGAGGTTTGGCGATTCTATTAACTGTTAATATGTCAGAGACTTTCTCTTTGTCAGTCGTCACAAACTGTCACACAAAAGTTTATATTGTTATCACCGTGCGTTTTGCAGTATACACATAAAAGTACTTTTACATATATGTGACACATATGTGTTGTATCTTCTGAACGAACACGTTGACAAGCTTGACAGTTTCCCGGATATTCCATAAATTCTCCACATTTTATATAACCAAGGGATTTATTGTCGTGTTAATAAAATCCCACCGCTGGACCACTACGATCCGCATTTTCACAAAGAGGGCGAAGTAACAGGAGGCTGGGGAAAACTGAATAATGAGCAAATTCATGATTTGGACTCCTCAACAAGTTACTTACAAGTACGGTCATCAGATCAAGAAACATTCGGATAGGCGCGGCATTTGGCATGCACTGGGAAGAAGGGAACTGCGTACAGGGTTTGGTAAGGAAACGTGAAGGAAAGAGGCTGCTTAGAAGACCTAGTAGCATGTGGGAGAATATTGCTACAGTGGTTCTCAACCATAGGGTAAGAGGGCGTGGACTAGATTCAGCTGGCTCGGGATAGGAAGAAATGGTGAGCACTTCTGAACACAGTAACACACCTTTAATTTGAGATCCCCTTGTTCTTGTGCATAAATGTAAAAAAAAAAATTCTTTCACAATACCTACAATTTCTGTTGCTACCAACTCTTGCAAGAGTTGACGGCACTAGAAGTGATAGTTGTAAGGAAGGAAAGTTTTGATCTATTTGCGGCAATAAATGTTTGAATTTCATAAAATTCAAGAAATTTATTGTCTATTTTGGGACCTTGTAGGTACTGAATGAGTTTACTCATTCTAGCTTTTGAATTATTATCATTAAAATCAACGTTCCCTCTAATTATTTTATAGCTGCACGGACCTGCTACTGCTCTGAGCAGAACATTTTTACACGACCTGACGACTGCGCGGCACTTTAAAAGCTTTTTGTGATATGCATAATAAGAATATTTACAATGAAAACTGAAAAATTTCAGCTGCGCGGCAACAATTTAATGTGCACGGGAGAATTTCAGTTACTGCGCGGACGCGCACCCGCGCAGCTTAGAGGGAACATTGATTAAAGTCTATTTTAATACTACCTTCTCACGTAAGGGATCTGACATTGCTCAGTCGTGCACTGACTAGAACACGAGATGGAGGGCCGAGGAAATTGTGTTCAATGTCCAGCAGAAGCAGGCGAGTTTCTCTTCTCTAAAGCATCAAGAACGCCCCTGGGTCCCACCCAGCCTTCTTTTCAATCAGAAACGAGGGGTCCTTCCTGGAAATAACGCAGCTGTAGAGTAAAGCTGACTTCTCGTCTCCAACTAATGCCGAGGTTAAGAAAGCGTGGACCTAAACCCCCATCCTCCCACACGCCTTCACAGCCTGGTGTTTATTTAAGCATAAGGACAAAGTTACTTTTGTTTTAAACTTGTAGAGCTCAGGTTTGAACCACCAGCTTGAGCATTCCGAAACCCCGCATTTGGCCACGTAATGTATTTAAGCGTTTTCTGTAACACTGGCAATGGATAGCAGTTGCTTCCATAAACAGCGTTAACAAGACTGGCATTGTCATCAAGATGCAGTATATTTTGAGGTACAAATTTAATTTTTAACTTCTGTTAGGGTGACCGTTTCTCTTCAAAGAGTTCAGCCTTACAATCTCTCTCAAACGAATGTGCACGCAGGATGCTTCCATGTAAATAGAGTCGTTTGATTATCATTCGCGAAATTATAACCTATAAATATATTGAAGCTTATTCAATAAAACATCAAGAGAACCTGAAAAATAACGTTACAAACACAGTTTTCCTGTTTTTATTATCGGAAATGCGATTTATGGTTTTGATTTCTTTGTTCGCAGATTATTCCTGAAATATTTTTCTGACCCCCCTACTTGTTTCCCGTCTTCTGCTGATTTGTATCGGAAGAAGTCAGGGTTTGATTGGGTGAGAATTACCCCCCAGGGATCTACAGTAATTACATTTCGCGTGTTATCCAATAACTCACTGGCTAAAATGACCTTTCTTGAAAAGCTGATACTCACTGAGGTTGTGCAATCTCCTTCATTCCCCTAACCCGACAGTCTGTTACCGTGTTCACAAGAACACAATCTGTTTCCTGTCTTAAACCTGTTTATTCCAGACCTCATCCTCACGCCCTCTTTTTTAAAATATTAGTTCATATTTTTCTCTTGTCTACATTTGGGTCCCCAGGTGTTCTCTTCCCTTCAGCCTTTCTGACTGAAAACTTGAATTCGTTTCCTGAAAGTGCTGCATGTCTAATCCAACTCATCCTCTTGATTTTGTGACTGTCATATATTTGGCATAAAGTACAAGCCATGAAGTTCCCTATTTCGCGAATTTCTGCAATCTCTTGTCGCTTCCTCCATCTTAGATCCAAATATCCTCCTCACCATCTGTTCTCGAAAGTTCCCAGTCTGTGTTCTCTCACAACGAGAAACAGAGCTTGATTCTGCACAGAGCCATCAAAATATACCTCTTGTTATTTATTCTCGAGCAGTTATATTTCTTGCACGTTGTGCCCTTTGGCTGAAATGTACAGCCACAGTCAGAGTTATGTCCAAGGCACGTATCTTTCGCTTTCTTATCACCCATCATACACAGTAACCAGCAGCAACCACAGCTGTCCGTTGTATATCACTGGTTCCCGAAGTGTGCTTCATGGAAACCAATGGATCCGCGAACGTTCTCCAGGCAATCCGTGCATACAATTCTGTAATGCTTACTTTAAAGTTTGATGTTTTGTTAAAATAATCGTGGAACTTCTTTAATTGGCGATATGTTTCTTTCGTGTGACCGTAAAAATATCTAATTAAGAAATCCCCTGTACCCACGAAGCGAGGGACAATCAGTAATTAAGGTCAATCACGCAATGCATTGTGGCGTATGTTACTGGTATGTGTTCGAAGCTATGTAAAATAAGTTCTGAGATATGTTTTTAATTTTGGATACCTATAACCCGGACACACTGTATTTGGATGAGCAAGAAAGTGAGGATCTTTGATTTTTCGAGCAAAAGGTTGGGGAAACACTTGTTTATATGGTTAGCGACGTCCTTAAAGCTCTGCGCAGAGCATTCAGAAATCAAAGGGACAAAAATGAGCACGGTAACAGTGTGTACTGCAGTACGGATCGCAGCTTTCCTGCTTGTTAATAAACAAAAGGCCCAACGAAATTAAAATTATGCTGCATATCAGATTTGCGTAATATAAAACTTAAGAAGAATGAACGTAGTTCTAAACCTTTATGTTTTGGCTTCTCTCTTGAAAATACTCTTTGTTGTTTTCTTCTGCGCTTCTATTCTGGCGTTAGAAGTTTCTGACGGCGGCTTACGTTCGTGGTAAATTGTTTGTTGATAGTCTGTAGACAGTGAGATAAGCCAGAACCATTTGTGCAACTACAACACTGGGGAATGTTCGAAAACATAAATATCTACAGTTCCAATTTTTGTCTTCGCATGTTGTTACCATGGTTTGTTTATATTGTTTTTTTTTATATTTTCAGCGCTGTGGATCTTCACTGCATCAGTCGAATAATCCAGTGACAATCAACTATTCTTCTGTGAACCAGCATGAACTCTACTCGATGTGACGTCACGCTGTACGAATCAGGCACGTTGGTACTCCCAGGATGTACCACGAGCAGTGCTCTGCCACAACGCCTCAGCGCCATTTGCGTCCACACCACCACCAACACCGTGATTTTTCATCTTCTTTCAACAGGACACCGGAGGCTCACATAGGTCTCTCGCGTTGCTCAAAACTGTGAAAGAGCTGGATTGAGCACACGTGATAAAATTGGTCCACAAGTTATTTATTTTATATTTGCTAAACATTTTGCGCTTTAGAAGCGTGTTTAATGTCTTGAAGTTGGAGTCCAAACGTTTTGGGAGATACTTTTGCTGTGTTAACGGGTTATGTCAAGTTACATCCAAATAAATTAAATACATAAGCAAGGAGGATATATTTGTTTCATTTCAGTGTTGAAAAGTGGTTGTGAAAAAAGAAGACAGAAAAAACGCTGCCATATCTCTCGGTGATACACTTTTACACGTACGTAAGTAGGGAAATGTTTGTTATTTTATTTTTTCCAGAGACATCTACATGTGTTTAATCTGAGTTAACAGAATAATGTGTCGATAAAGTGTACGTCGAAAGTAAAACGTTGTAGGAGATTATTATTTTATTTATACATGAAAGTGTGGAACAAAAGGAATTACCATCCCAGTACAAGCAATTTTTCAAAAGTCAGTTTTAGAGCATTTAATGTACTTAAACGGATTCACGGTGTGTTTTTATTTTGATATCTATACGAATTCTTTCGTAGTAGGTACTAAATATCCTTTCTGAAATCCGTTGCAGTCTGTTTTGAATCATCGGATTTTGAGCTAGCTTGATTGATTGATTGATTGATTGATTGATTGACTGATGAGCTGGCCAATCGGCCTACACAAGCCTTCTTCTATATTTATTCTGCATATTCCATTAATCCTAGGTATATTGATAATAAATTACAATTTATTAAGTAAAACGAGTATTTATTCCCGCTGGTTGCTAGTTCTGCAAATGAGAAATGTTTCCACAAGATTGGTAAAGGGTATAATCTGTCCTGTGCAAATAAGATTATCACAACGTATATTTTAGTGATGGTCTCGAAATTCCCTTTTGTTTAACGTCACAGATCGTTAGTATCAAGAAGTATCGCGTGACATTTCACGTGTCACCGGAGGACGAACCAGTTTGAAGTCGAAGTATGTGTCTCGTTTCTAGCTTGGAAAAGTTTAACATCTGATAAAAATATATCATTTTTAATTCAACATCACGAGTTATACGGGCCGTAGAAAAGGCCATCCTTCACTATGAAAAATGTTACTTGTTCCTTAATCCATAAAATCAATCAAATGTGACGTAGAAAATTTTGTGTTTTTATTCCCCTCAAAGGTATATAAATATTTTTAATCTTGATTGATACACTATGGTTGCGTTGATATAGTTAAGTTCGAGTGTGCCCTGGGGTTCTTCTTCATCGCGTCACGCGATGAAGATGAAGATCACTGTATGCAGACAAATTATTTGTACGCGGGCACTGTCTTTTGTCTCCCGGCTAGGATGGAAAACGACAGACAAAGTCTGCAGGTCTGGACGTGTCCGTGTACAGTCTGCGTACACCTACTTCCGTCAATGTGTCAGTGTACTTGTAGAATTTGAGCCGTTAGGATGTGGTCGAAAGAAAGTGTTGTTACTTCTATTGAGGATTTGCAGTCCAATGCATGTTTATGGGATGTACATTGTGCCGACTACAAAAACTGTAATAAAAAATGTGATGCGATTATTTTCTTGCAAAAAATATGAAGTCAGCACTATCGAAGTTGAAAAAAATCGCCAATCTCAAAGGTCAGTTCCGGACAGAGCACAAAAGTGTTGTAGCATCCAAGAAGACTGGGTCTTCGCCGATACTTTGTATCTTTCCTTTGGATTCTGGAGCCAATTTTCTGGAGCAAAATCGCAAAGTCACATTTCGTCATCCTGACGAAATTCCTGAATCCTGGACCATCCCCTACATGTAACTCGCGAAGAAGGTTGTGTCCGTGCTGACATACATCGTTGAACAAGCGCCGCGTCAAAAAACGTTTCGCGTATTTTGGCCGTTTTTTCTTCTCATTGCAAATATATATCCCGCACACATTCCAGCTGCAACTTCGCTCCACGTCACGGTTTGACTGACTGGACATGCCAAGTTAGGTGTGGACACAAAACACTATATGCGATCTGTACGCGGACAGTCCGTGTACACTGTCTGCCGACCGTGTCCTTCGGACTGTCCGCGGACATTTTTATGTAGGTGTGGACTAGGCTTAGCAGTGACACAGTACCTTCCCTGCGAAACAGGAGCTGAGCTTTTAATGCGTTATTGAGGTTAATTACAGGCTTCAAGTGGTGAATGAAATTCGATACATCCTCCCAGTCCTGTTTCGATTTGTGGTTCTCATCTCCCACACCACACTGTAGAATTTCAACATATTGATCTACGTAGTTTGACAATCCAGTACTGTATAGGCAGTAAATGTAGGCTCGAATAGCTGAGTCACTAAAGTCACTGCTACGGGCTGAATGGCTGCAGTTTGGGTCAGTACAGCGACGGCCTGGAGAACCGGAGAATCGGCAATCGATTCCCGACGTAGACAGTCTTGGCTCTTCAGCACTGCGCTCATACCAGTCTGGGGACCCACTTAGCCTCCTCTCCAGTATGCGCAGTAGCCCCTTCCTTGAGGGTACAGAGGCCGGGGCGTGAAGGTGGTCATTCACCTCCATCTAGTACCGAGGGTACAGAGGCCGGGGCGTGAAGGTGGTCATTCACCTCCATCTAGTACCGAGGGTACAGAGGCCGGGGCGTGAAGGTGGCCATTCACCTCCATCTAGTACCGAGGGTACAGAGGCCGGGGCGTGAAGGTGGTCATTCACCTCCATCTAGTACCGAGGCCAAGAAGTCGCAGAGGCTTACCCCACTTTCCACTTACGGCGTGGTGCTTAATTATATAAACACATTAAAAACTATGCCCGTGCTGCTGTATAAATGGAAGTGGTATAATATGGTACCATTAGCTACTTATGCCTGGTTAATCTTCTGTCTTCTTAGTAATGACATTCCAGTGTAGCAGCGCTGATCACATATCAATTACAGAGCATCGCAGAGCAAAATAACGCTGGTTCGTGTAAGCGTAATTTGAGTAAAAACTTAAAAAACAACTTACAGAAAAGGACATTAAAAATTAAATATCTGTTTTCCATTTGCTGGGTGTAATTAAATCAAACATGCCCTAACAGTAATGCATAAAACAATATCTAAAAAAATACCCAATCTAAAAATATTTGAAAAGCGTAGGGTGTAATTTGTACTTTAAAACCAGGGCCTACACGATAATCTGAAAAGTTGAATATTCAAAATTAAATTAAAGGTTTATTTTCACTCAGCACCAGAAAGTTTTTCTTTTTATATGTATAGAACCAACATGCCTGTGCAAAGAAACATGTTCTCTGCTGGGTTTTCTAAAAAGGTGTCGAATCTAGAATTCTGCTACAAAAGACTCGTAGCTTATCTGAAAAATACAGTTTGAACGGATGGATTACACAGTATTTCACAGCGTTGAGTGGCTCATTTTCTGTCCAATTCCAAATGTCTGTGAATATAACCTTTGCAGATAATTCAGTTGTATAAGGTATATATCCTATAAATAGGTCAACATGAAACTGACATAACACAAAAACATTTCTTTCAACACTTGCCATTCCGGTTTCGGACATCCTACTTGCTATGATTTATTCTCTACGTCTTCTTACAGTAGTCTCTGCTGTCATATCTCGCTTATATCATTAAAATCAGATTATATACATTTTCAGGAAATAGTCTAAAATTACATTGTAGGCTACTGAATCACAGATACTAGGAACAAACATAACATTTCGTACAAAACACTAATCACCAATAAATGCACAAA
This sequence comes from Coptotermes formosanus, assembly GCA_013340265.1. Lineage (NCBI taxonomy): Eukaryota > Metazoa > Arthropoda > Insecta > Blattodea > Rhinotermitidae > Coptotermes > Coptotermes formosanus. Next base: position 291,113 of record BLKM01008356.1, on the reverse strand, counting down.
GAGAGTTTTATCATCGATTGATGATAAAACTCTCTTTGTGCATTTATTGGTGATTAGTGTTTTTGTATGATATCGTGCACGGACATGGAACACATTAAATAAAATTTCGTAATTAATCCTGTCTATTGTCAGCAAAGAGTTGTATTATTCACAATGTTGAAGGACATCTTCACACATCACAAAATAATTGTAAAGCAAAGCGGACGAAACCATACAAGCACGATAATTCTCCAGGATCTATAAAATTGAAAGATATTTGGCATATTAGCAATTAAAAGTAGACATACCATGTAAAGTGACGGCAAATTATTCGTATAACTGTATTTAAAAATGTGTCAGTTTCCAAACATTTAAATTTAAAATTTTTCATATTCCGTGCAGTATATACATTCAAACAAATGCACTATGATAAGGTACAATAATATACAAACATGTGGTTTTCCTTTATGCCTTTGTAATTGCAAACCATTTTTGCCTGTTGGGCATCTGCAGACTTAAGATTATTCATGTTCCGTGCAGTAAGACAAGTCATATATGTATATAGATATGTGTATATATTTCAACAACTGCACTGTAATTAGGTACAATGATATGCAAACACGTTTGTGTATTATTATATCTAATTATAGTGCAGTTGTTGGAATATATATTGTGACTTGCCAGACATTATCATCATCGTCGTCGTCATCATCATCATTATCATCATCATCATGAACGTTGTAGGTTTAGAACTGTAATTCCTGTCCTGTGCATCTCATTCACTTTCAGATGATCCTGTTCTCTCCGTTCTTTTTTCTTGGGCGGACTCTACCCCGTTTTCCATGGGGTTGGTACTGTAGTGCTAGTGTGGTAAGCGGTTGTTTTTTATTGTGTTTACGTGTTAAAGCCAATTTTGTTGGTATTTTCTGATCTCATCTACTATATTGTACTGATTTAGTTTGTTCCTAATGTCAACATTTCTTTGTTTATCCCGTCTTGTGAGGCCTACGATCAGTAAGCACTGCTTCCGTGAGCTCAAAGCCAAACATCGAAATATTTAAGTGTAAAAGGGAGGGATAATCGAATAAAAAGAGAAGCGTTCAAGAAAAATTTATACAGACGCATTTGTGGGTAATTTGTTGCAAAATATGCTGCGATATTTAAAACTATAAATATATTTTCAACTTAAAAATATACCTACAGACACAGCGGGAGATTTAGCATCATTCCATTAACATTTTTATTCTGAAGGAAAGATTTAGATCTACGTGAGCGGTTTCCCCCTCCCCCCCCTTGCCATGAAAACTTTCGCTATGCAAAATGCGCACAATCTATTGTAAAAAATGCGTTGCCCATGCCATCGTACATTTTGTGTAAAACGTGAAATTTGTGTTCATATTTAGTTTTGTCCAAGTGAGCGTTTAATTATGTTTATATACGTAATAAGAATCATAGTCCAAGGGACTTAAGCTTGATTTACAAACGACGTATGTTGCAGCATGCGTCACCAGTCTCAGATACACTAGTTATTAGTGATTTAAATAGTGGCTACTGTTGTTACTTGTCTGAGTGCAATAGCTCGTGTTTTATACGTTAGTTTATGCCCTGCAAAGAAGTATGTAAGACTGCTGGGATTTGGACACATTTAAAAAATTCGAATCCTGAATCTTTTATTAATTCCGTAGGAGACAAAATGATATAAGATCCTTAACTGAATACCTGGCTTAGTGCCATGCTAGGCCCCTTTCGCAGCAGTACTGATCTCACTCTGGATTAAGTGAAAATATTTCCGTCATGGTAATGGGCAGAACAGGTGAAGAAAACTGTGATGTTCGTAGTGGTTCCGTAGTAAGGAACAGAGCGTTCAGTTCGTGTATGGTGCTGCCACCTATTAAGCAATGGCGGTAGGGAGACAGGCTGGGTTCACTAGCTCGATCGTGGTAACAATTATACTCTTCCTTCCGTGGCAGAATTTTTACACACTAATGCTGCACTCCGTTACACATGCACCACAAGGACGAAACAATTGTTTTGTAGTAAATACTGTAGCAGTTCCGTAAGTGTTGTGATGTACATGACTGTCTCCACATAAACATTTACATTATTGTTGCTTACCTTCATTTCACCTTTCGGTTACTGTGTGGTTGATATATGGGGTATTATTTGAAGGGTACTACCTACGCTTTAAAAAATTTGTCAAATTAAAGAAACCAAAAGAGTTCACCGATGTCCTGAACACTGAAAATTTTTCTTCTCCAGGTCACACAGTCAGTTCATCCCACAAGAGTAGCCATTTTTACAACCTGTTTTTGTTTCATTATTTGAACCAAGAAACATGAAAATTACATTACCTACTTGCCCTTTTTAGACATGTTCTCAAAGCTGCAAAGAGTAGGCCTAATTGTTAGCTTCATCATGTCTGTCTCTCTGTCCGTCCATCGGTCCACCTGAATACAGCAACTCACCTCCCACTGGACGGATATTTATGACATTTGATATTGAGGACTTTTTCGAAAATCTGTCAATGAAGTTCAAGTGTAATTAAAATCTGACAAGAATATCAGGTACTATACATGAAGACATATGCACATTTATGATAATATCTTACTCAGTTCTTCTCAGAATTGGAAACAGTTCAAAGTTGTGGAAAAAATCAAAACACAAAAATATGTTTTGATTTTTTCTATATTTTTTCAGAATATCATGTCATTTATGAGATAATGTGAAGAAATATGGTACAGCCAGATAACCACACATGACAATATAATGCTATGTATAAAAGATGTGCTTTGCATCCTGGATAACTAGAGCAAGAATACAGACACACACTAACATTTAATACTTACTGCCTTTCCATACCAAGAGTAGTTACATGGAGGCACCTCTGTGTTACATTATATATACACTACCTGTCTTGTCAGCATTATATTTAAAATATGGATATTATAAAACGTAGCATTACATAAGTATTAATGTGAACGTGGATCTCAGTCATTGTGGTTTATCTGGGAAAATCCCAGTTTTGTGGGTTTTCAAGATTTCTGTCCCTGCAGCCCACAAAATTCAGTTTGAAACACCAAAGATCCCATGTTTTCCCAAATCATAAAAATACATTTTTAAAAATGTGTAGGAAAATTTTGACTTCCATATGGTGAAAGAAAAAAACACCTGTAGAGGTAGGGCAGCCACATTCTAACCACTGACAGAAAGGAATAGGAAGGGAGAGGAAAATGTTTAGATCAGTGATTATAGTCTTCACTCAGACTATGAAGAATGAGGAATGGACACATAAAGAACAAACAGTTAGTGACTTGAGTGTCTGAGTTTATTATTATTATTATTATTATTATTATTATTATTATTATTATTATTATTATTATTATTATTATTATTATTACATTATTATTATTTAATTTTTTCTATCTGTATGATAATTTTGATATCTGATTTATCTCATTTAATGATGCTAATAAATCACCCTGCTTTTTAATTGCATAAGGGTTAAAGCTGGCCTGTGAGATACATAGCACAGTTTGAATGCTAGCTCCCAAAAATTGGTTCTGTCACCAAGTTACATCGCTGTTTATATCTGTGCCTGGCTTGCTTGTTCAGGAACATCAGAATAAAATTTTCTACATGAACGTGTTTCAGCTGTTTCCAACCACGGTAGTTCAACAGAGGCAACATGTGGATGCATCAAGGTGTCACACCTTTTTAGCAGGCTGATCAGCATGTTTGTCTCTGATATTTTGCAAATTCCTAATGGGTACAGCCCGCAGCTATAGGTCAAGGTTAAAAATTTTGTCTTCTATTCCCTGTACGCAACTGTAACAGACAGTTACACTGCATCCAAGTAGGCTTGTGCATACACTTACCTCTACTGCAATGTATACTGGAATAGCAAGTATGTAGTAATTTTACATTTTAGGTTATGTACTTTAATACATGTTAAAACTGTACAGCAAATATTGGCAAGATTTTATTCAGTTTATTGATGACAGTGTGGTGTGGGTGGCCTGACTGGGGCCAAAACATGTGTCATGTAAAGTTGCACGACACGTCCATAAAAGGTTGCTGTTGGTTATTGCTCATATTATGTACCTCCTGATGGCTGGATGAGCAACCTGAAGTACAAATGTAACCATTTTTAAGCTGTGTATTGAAACCCATTACAAACATACGTGCCTAAGTAGTGTCTGATTTGCCAGTGAATTTATATGCATAAAGACGCAATATAGCATCCTTTACTATCCCCACCAATGCATCCTTCAGCGGCTGATTCCAGTACCCAGAGGGTAAGAAATCTAATTGAAGGCATACCTGTTGTGACAGCTAGCAACATAATGGTATACCTTTCCCAAGCTCATTTTTGAGTGTCCTTTTCCTGGCCCTCTCCAGGCATATTTTTTGCAGTCTGTGCCAGGTGCACACCCACAGTTTTTCCTTGGGGGAGGATTGCTGACCCTGAGGCTCTATATAATTTTTGTTTGATTTTAAAAATTATCTTATTATGTACTAGTCATCATCTGATTTCAGTGGCTGATTTCAGCTGAAGGGAGAATCATGTAAAACTTTTGATACCATAATATCTACAGAATCTGTGTTTTTTAATTTTAAGTTTCAGGTGGTTTATGGGAGGGGGATGCAACCCAGCAGCCTCCCCCACCCCTTGGGTGCGCCCTTGCTTTGTGCTAGGATTCTTGCTGTCAATGTGTACAAAATCACAACAATCATGACAGGTACCACACCATATAGCAGAACTTCCCAGTAATACACAGATTCATCGTTGACAATGCCACATGCCATCAGAAATGACATCTGACATCACTGCCCTTGGATATGGAGCTATGAAGCCCACAACTGATAAACATGACAGTATGAGGTAAGGCAAAGTGTTCAGTGTTATCGGTATGCCTGCATGAGGGCGCAACCAGCACAGAATTGGGTTACAATGACAGCAGCTACCAAGTCCCACACAGAGCTCTGTACCACTGCAGTTCCGTTAACCATTCAGCTTCCAAAACCTAAATTTCATGGCATCATATTCGGTAAAGTACTAACTTCATTCTTTCGTATAAATATTAATATCATGCTGTAATTTTCTGTTACTCCAACAGTTAGCTAACATTAGCAAAACTTGCCCTGTGTATATGGGGCAATGGAGATACAGGTCCTCACATTCATAACCTTGGCACTAGATGCAGGTGAGTGGTCAGTTTCATGGCCCAGCCACTTTAGGATTGTGGGGGATTCCCACTGATTTTGAGGGAGGGTGGGTCCCACAACTAGTCTGGTTGCTTTGGACAGGAGAAAGATCTCTTGCCCTGCCAGAAAATGAACAATTGCTCAGTCATCCAGCAAACAGCCTACTGACTGTACAAGTGATGCTATCTCAGAGGCACTCCAGCACCAGTGTCCTGATGTAGCAAGTACAAAATCTGAATGTTTTACAAAATTCTAACTCAAAACAAGTTTTAACAGCTGTTCAGATGTTCATACATTTAAATAAACAACACTTGTTTCTGTCACCAACATTTAATATATATAACTAGCTACCTAACTCCACGGAGGAGACTCCTTCCTGAGAAGGTGACAGGTCCAGAGCCAGTCACGAAATTCCCTGGATTTTATGGAACCCGAAGGTTTATTACCACATTCACAAGTGCCCACTGCCTCTCCCTGTCTTGAGCCCGATCAATCCAATCCATTAACCCCCACCCCACCTCCTTCATCAATTTTAACATTATCCTCCCATCTATGTCTGGATCTTCCAAGTGGTCTCCTTCCCTCAGGTCTCTCCACCAAAAGCCTGTATGCACCTCTCCTCTCACCCACGCTCCATCCATCTCATTCTTCTTGATATGATCACCCGAATAATATTTGGTGAGTACAAATCATAAACTCCTTGTTACATGGTCGTCTCCATTCCTCTGTTACCTCATCCCTCTTAGGCCTAAATATCCTCCTCAGCGCCCTATTCTCAAACACCCTCAGCCTATGTTCCTCCCTCGATGTGAGAGATCAAGCCTCACATCCATACAAAACAACAGGCAAAATTATAGTTCTGTAGTCTTAATCTTTGCATTGTTTGGATAGTAAACTGGAAGACAAAAGATTCTACACTAAATGATGGCAAGCATTCCCTCACTTCAATCTGCTCTTGATTTCTTCATGAATGGAATTTTTATTCAGAAGGATAACTATTTCAAGCAGCTTTATTGATGGCATATACATGCGGAAGCAAAATTCAGTAATCCTGTATTTAAAACATGGAAAGTCATTCCATCCTGTGGAACCTGAAACACCATTACTCCAAGCCTTGACACATCACGAACATTACGTTTATCATCATCGAAGAAAAGCATGTGATTAAATTCCACACCTGTCTTTGCATGTAACTGGTTAAAATGCACTGTTTTGGTACCAGGATATATTTCTTTATATTTGAAATGCTGCATTATGCCAAATAACTGCAGCAACTGATATGCCCCAGATATATCTTCTATTCTGGAAGCAACAGCTAAACTGTAGCCATTATTTCTTAAGGCCAGTAAAAGCTGTGGCACTTCAGGAAATGGCTTGAACACTTGACCTCTTGTATCAATTACATTGCCCTTTTTGCTTATATTGAATGGGCTTCTAGTATTTTTATCAACCCTAAAGGGCCATAATGTAAAATCCAAATCAAAAACTATCAGTCCTGGTTTCTTCCAGTCTTCTATCTGCTGGACTGCGTGGCTTTGCATGATTCTGGGCAAGTTCCAAAAATGTCTGGAAGTAACAAAACAAGAAAAATTAGACAACTATTTGAGATTTGTTCCAACTGAGTTGAGTACTATAATCACACACTTCAGGAATGGAACACTGTAATTTTCTACATAAGTACCAATGTTTTGGAGAAGCCTGCTGCTTTCATCATCAGGGATGGCAAGAACAGTAGGTTCCTCAAATCGCATGGTGTCACATTCTGACTATAATAACCTGAAGTTTAGATAAATTACACTACCGGCCAACATTCCCCAATAAATTTCTCTTTCTTTTTGTAACCAGAATAATGGATCATAAAAATGGATGGTCATCACCTCCAAAATGTTTACCGCTTTCGTCTGCTTGCAATTCATGGGACCCAAACTGAATCCAAAATGGCTATATGATTTGTGCAACTGGAATTGGGAAAACATAGTCATGACCTATTTCACGATAAAAAAAAATTAAGTTTGCTGATAGTTACAAGACAGAAGTACTACTATTACTATTAGAGCTTGTCAGTTCTAAAGGGTAATGACACGGGTATTTGACAGTCAGACTGTTTCTGGACTTCGTCCACTGTGTCATACAAACACACAATGTTTTAGAAAGCGCATCCACTCCGGTTCTCAGGTGGAAGGGTAGGAAGATACTCAGTTCGACCTGACATAATGAGCTGCTCTCCAACACTGGACCAATTCAATCCCATGCAATCTTTCAGGCATACTGATCCTCTGTCACCTCTTATCATTTATCGGCAAACCTATGTGCCCGCGACCCAACGTCCGCTCTCCTGAAGGAGATTTGTGCTTATCGCTCCTCAACCTAGCTCCATTTCGCCGCGCTTCTACTTCACGATTGCATACGCTGCTCCCTGATTGGCGTATTTTACTTTTTCTGCCATCCAATCATCCGTCACACGACCTAGCCAACGCAACTCTGATCAATGATCCAACCACGATCCAACCCGTTTTGCTCGGCATTCTTCAATGCACAGTCGATGGGGTTACCACTAACGTCGTCCAGCAATCATCCAGTGACACTGCGCAATATTTCAAAAGAACGGAGATCTCAATGGCTCCGCTGCGAATGCCTACAAACTCGCAAAACCTAGGAATTTCAGTGTTTTACTTACAGTATACACTGACTAGGTTACCTTACTTCTCGATTTGTTACTAGGATCAAAATTCATAAAGGTTATCTTTGGAACTGGGTCAGGCGTATCCAAAGTTGTTTATTCACATTTATTTCTACCTTAATAGCCGTACTGGATGAGTGGTTAAGAGTTCCCAATAAAGTTAAGATATTGCAAGATATACCATCAACTCAATTCATTCCAACATACAATGCCGTGTAATGACAGGTTCTCAAACGCTTGCTGCCCTTTTGCCTCGTTGTTAACCACTCAGCTATGTTACCAACACTGAAACTACAATCCTTACTTGTGCCAAACACCGAAAATAATCGACTCGGTCAGTGAAAACATCTAAGCACCTGACAACCATTTGCTGTATTCTCTTTCATGCATACATGACATGACCGTACACCGCACATACAAACATACGAATTTAAGGTAGTCAACATGATATTTTCAAACTGCGTGCTTTAATTACTACATTTGACACTAATATAGCAAGCATTTCAAGGCAACTCTGTTTCATTAACGAGTATATTTAATATAAGGCCCCTTTAAATTTGTGGCCATTGAACTGTATTTGCTACCGACATTGAAACTAATTTCTATGTTGACAGCAATGGTTACCTGAGCATCAGCTGTGTGCGCCGGTCGTAAAGATGGCTGCGGAAGTGTGGGTTGATTTGTTATGTAACTTAAATGACGTGAACATGTAGGTGTAAAATATAAATATCACAGTACGAACTGGAAACGTGATGCGTATTTCAAGATAATTTATTTTAGTGTATATATTATAGAATGCACCGCGTTATATTTTAATTGCCATTTTGTTGAAAACATTATGTCGTTTAAAGTGTATATATTAACAGCAGGAAGGCTGTGTCGGAATATTTATACACACAGGTAAAGAGATACGCTTTAAAATATAATTCCTGGCGTCAGTCGTATCATAAATAGGCTGTGTAACACTGCTTAATAAGTCTGCTAATAAAACATATTCATAAAAGCAGACAGCTAGAGTGAATTATCGCATGTAAAAGTGAAGTCCGTGTGTAGCCGACGACATGAAAGCGTATGGCGAGGTGGAGGTATAGATCTATTTATTCGAAACTTCGGCACTTAAATGGGGTGAATGGTCAGCTCCATGTCTTGGAGGCCATACGCTTGGTGCCCATTGAATGCGAGGCTGGTTAGGCCCCAAAACCGATCTGAAAGCTTTGGAGACATGATAAATCTCTTATCCCTACAAGGTATCGAACCACGATTGCTTGGACGCCCAGCCTGTAGCCTAGTGACTATACTAAACATGTTGTTTGTTTATTGCCAGAAACTATGTGCACAAAATCAATGAAAAATTGTATTTACGATGGGTGAGATTGAATATACGGACAGTCAGTCCAACAATTCAATTCTGAGACACTTCTAGTGTACCTCTGAAGAGTAATGAGAGATTTGGGCAGGGGTGTGTGGAGACCACAGATCGATCGGTACCATCAAGACACATCTTGAAGTAAAGAGAACATTAATCATATGAGGTTCAGAAAATGTTGACTTAAATTGTTATTTCTGTGTCTCTTACAGAATTTTATGTGGCACTCATTATGATACTTTGAAATTACCCAGGGATTGTACCACTAAGGATATACGGGATTCTTTCATCAGATTGTCTAAACAAGTGAGACTGACATTATGTGCATATCCTAATCGGAGTTTTTAGCATGGTGATGAATATGTGCTAGGCTGTGCGTATATATGGTCTTGTTTGCTTTCAGTGTCATCCAGACAAAAATCGAAACAATCCAAGTACACATGCTCAGTTTGTAAAGGTAAATGAAGCTTATCATATTCTGAGCTGTCCAGATAAGAGACGTGTGTATGATTTAACTCTTGAGCCAAAGGCTGGATATAACCAAAGATATGAAAATGGACCCTTTGATGTGGACACTGCCACATTTCGACAGCGAGTGTAAGTCTGACTGTATGTGTTCTTGTTTCTGTCTGTACAAAATGAGATACGGCCAAATTTCTATGGACTATGTGGGAAGAAGGTTGGCCTGAAGGACATGTTAATCCAGAGTGGATAAAAGATAATAAAAAAGTGGTAATAATTGTAATACATCATGAAAACTACTGTACTGAAATACTTAGCAGGGCTTTTGATTAATTTTTTGTGATTTTTGGCCATGATTCAGAAAATGTTCTGCTTTTATGTGACCCTCAAAACATGTATTTTCAAAGTTACTGCGAGGACAAGAAGGCATAAAAAGGTCTTGGGGTTGTCTGAAACACTCCCACAGACAAACAAAAGTTTATTTCAGGTGGCAGCATGAGGTCTTCATTGCATGAATGTCAACAAACAGTTGTGCTGATTATTTGACCGTGGTGTACCATCCAGACTAGGACTCACCAGATTATATAATACCTGGATTAACCTTTTAAAGCCTAGCGGTAACTTTACATACCACCAGGTTTAACATTAAAAAATTCTACGTTCTGCCCACATTGCATTTATGTGTTTTGTACGGATCTCAGAACAAACAGCAACTTTTGCCTTATAAAACATTAAGAGATTGGTTTTTATAACCGAAGTGGAGAGTGTTTACAGCACGGTACGCACTGAGTCCTTATATAAAACAGATACGCTTCATCTTTAAAGGGTTAATGGGGTCAGGAGTGGCAAGGTCTAACTGTGCTGTTTGCAAAGGAAAATTATCATGTTCATTCCATGTAGACCTGAGGCATGTGATTATAAGGCATGTACAGCTGAAGCCCATTTTTAGCACTGCTGTGGTAGTGTAGATGGTGTAGCATACATTGACTTGGTAAACACACTGACAGACACATGCATAGAACATTACAGTCAACGACAATATATTATAGCACAGAAAAGATGCGATTTGCATACCAGATAAATAAGGCAAGGATAGAGACACGCATTTATAATATTTAACACTTACTGCTTTTCGACAGCAAAAATGGTTCTGTGAAAGTGCCTCAGTGTTACATTATACATATATTGCCTGTCTTGTTTATGTATAATGTTTGTCTATTTTAGTTACAAGTGTTTGTTACATTAAGTAAGGACCTATATGTGTATTTTTATTCATGTTCTTTACAGTTTCCGGGGGGCCGCGGTGGCGCAGTTGGTTGAGGCACTGCGCTACAAACTGGCAGGTTGCGGGTTCGATTCCCGATGGTGCCATTGGATTTTTTCATTGGCATAATCCTTTTGGTCGCACTATGGCCCTGGGGTCGACTCAACCTCTAACAGAAATGAGTACCAGGAATCTTTCCTGGGGGGTAACGCAGCCGGTGCGTATGGCTGACAACCTACCACCTTCATGTGCCGATTGTCTCGAAATCTGGGAGCCTCGACCTCCTGGAACCCTGTGGGCCTGCCCAGACCTGTAATGGGACTGCTTTTACCTTTACAGTTTCTGTATGTGCATATTATTTATGCTCACCATCAGAGGCCAACAAACACTGGCTCAGTTCACCTATCATACAAACATTGAACTCTCCAGGAATTTGTATACCAGAGCTGTGGTGTCTGCTATGGTGATTAAGATTACAGGTTGTTTTCTTTGTTCCTTGTAATGAAGTTGAAATGAAGACAACTGTAATAGGCAAGGGTGTAAAAATTCTTCAAAAATCTAGGTGCCCCCTCCAAATTCTTGGCCAAAAGGGTGACAAGCAAGTTCCATGCTGAGGACCCACAATTCTGGAGTGATATGTAAACCTCACTGTCATTTTGGTGCATGTGAACTGATACAATTTTTGTATGTAAAGGAGAAAAGAACAATAACTGTGCTGAAATATTAGGTGCCAAAATACAAAACTGTTACCTGGATAACCAGACACCAGCAATTTTTACACCCTTGTAGGACACTAAATTTCCAGCATTATTTTGTCACATTGTACTTATCTTATTGCCTCTTCATAAAATATTATTTAACAGTTTGTGATGTGCATAATAAAGTCAGTTTATTTGCTGGTTAAAGTCAACATTATTGTAGGTCAATATGGCTGAAAATCAGAGTTTCCGAACTACTGTTAGTGAAAATGTCCAAATTTTATAGATATGTTACCCAGTGGTTTAGGTTCTGATTTTAGGTCACAGCAGATGGATGGACTGACATAATTTCCACGTAATGTCATCTGTACTTCGTAAAGAATACCTAGAAGTGGAATTAGCTCTAAGCAGCACACTGTCTTTGCTGTCACATGTTGAAGAGTATAATTGACCTAGTCACTGTTGTTTAGGGGGAAAAAAAAAGTGGGTTCAGGTGTCTGTTCTTCAGGGATGTGGCACTGTGTCACTGGGTAATTGGTTTCAAATGTTTCAAGACAATGTGCTAGTCTCATCTTCAAGGTTTGAAATGTCAAACAATAATGCTGGAGAGCAGATGGATGCATGAATATGTAGGGATGAGATATCCAGTAATGGGCTGGCTGAAAATGTTAAGGGGCCAATCAGGGAGGACATTAAACAGCAGGGGGCACAGGGAAGAGGAAAAATTGTAGGAGATGACAGGGAGCAGTTGCTACCACCAGAGTGGGTCAAGGCAAGCATTTGGCCACGGCAGGGACTGTGTAGAACCAGTGTTACCCACTTTATGACAAGCAATCCAGTGACAAGATCACCCTTCTGTGTAAGTATAGGGGCCCTGAAAAGGGCCAGGACTAGAATCAGGTAAGGTGAGGTATGGAGTGGATTGCAAGAATAATTGGGCTGGTGGGTACTACAAGCAGCCACCATGGCTAATTTTGGTCCTGCAAAGGACTGTGAGCATACCAACCATCCTGGGGAGGGGAGAAGGGGGCTTTCTACCCTCTGTCAGGGAATGAATGACAGGTCATGATGACTTGCTCCAGATTAAGTCATTCTTCCTATTTGTGTTGTGGGGGTGACACTCCATGAGCTGGTCCATGTAGCTGGGTTTGGTGAAGAGGATTTTGGTTTTCAGGAGTTGGATGTGATGGTCATGCCAATTTTCGGGGTATCCGAGTCTTATGTGCTGGTAGTATTCTTTCACTCTAATCTTAATTGACTGGTCAGTGTGTCCAGTGTAGACCTGGCCACACTCTTGGGGGTTGCCGTACATGGCCACTGTGTTCAATCCCAGGTCATCCTTCAGAGGACAGAGGAAGGTGGAGATCATCTGGGGCAGCAGGCAAAACTCAAAGGGGCAGGTTCTTACCACATATGAGACTAGTTATTAATTTGAAATGTGTGTTATTTGCGCTTCTTACACTGGTGTTGCTGAATATTTAGTCCTCTGCGATGTCATGCTCTGTTAGCTGGTGAATGGTTACTGATATTTCAAAGTTATCATAGTGTCTTCATTTTCAGGGTATGCTAGACTTTGAAACATCAGTATCTGTTTACCAGTCCGTGCAGGATAACATCCTAGAAGACTTGAGTTTTCAATTTAAAACAGCTTTAAACACCTGTGGAGATAAGCAGGAACAGACTTAAACAAACAAGACTCTTGAAAATGTGTGTGTGTGTGTGCGCGCGCGTGCGTGCATGTGTGTGTGCATGCTTGTATGCATGCATGTGCATGTGGATAGGCGTGCGGAATGAAACTGCAATAACAAGAATTGTGCCATCTCATAAATATATGTGGGTGCACATAATGACAACAAGCAAAGAAGATGCTTCCACTTCTCCATCATTCCATGAAATCCTGTTTGATACATTCAGATAATTTCTTAGATATAATTTTCATACATATTGAAATTTTGCAACAATAAATTGTTTCATATTTTTCAGAGTTTGGCAAGATAAATCATTCTGGAATTACGAAGATCAAACCAAACATGACTCTAATAAAGACAGTGATTACTACGGCATTAAGGGTTTGAAGAGAGTCCGTAATGGTTGGATTGCTATTCTTTGTATTGTCTTCTCAGCCATTGGTGTTGGCTTTCAGGTTTTTTTGATTCGGTAAGTTCTGCATCTTTAGAACTGCTAGACAGACATTGCACTATAATGGACAGAAAGGGTGAATTAGTGTCATATTCTTAAAATATCACTGTACAGATAAATGGTTGCATGGTAATGACATGTTGTTACAGTGACAGATGTTTCTTAACATCTTAAGACATGAATTGGGTTGCAGTACTACATGATGCAACTCATAGGTTTTGTCTCCTTTAAACTAGTGTCCTTGGGACATTATACAGTGAGCCCAGCAATCTCGCCACAGTTTGAAGCATTTCTTGAAGAGCTTCCTGCAATTTTGTGTGAATCATGAGTGTTGTTTAGGTTCTGGTTTGTACTTATAATCCAGCATCTCTTCACATGTGGTTATTTTCAAAAGGAATTCTGGGTCTCCTTGAAGCCTGCTGTGAAGGTCCTGACGTGTGTTGACATGATTCTCCCTCTGCTCTTCTCTCAGCAAGTGGGGCACTGATTTGGTGGCAATCTGCAGTGTGTTCAGATTGTCTTTCAAAATGCTCCATATTGACCAAAATGAAATTTGCAAGATGTTAGTAACTTCACAGATAGTGATTCTTCTGTTTTCAAGGATCAGATCTTTATTTGGCCCACATTTTCATATGTTTACCTTGTCAGTATATGTGCTGAGCATTGGACATCTTCACCAGAGGTCACACTACTTTTAACTGGGGAAACTTATTAAAGAACTTGTGTTCTTCACATTATCTGCTGTCAAAATCTACTTTTAACATTCCCAAAGTTTCCACAACATTTTTATCTAGTTTAAAATAAAATGTTATGCAAACATGCTGTTCTTTCAAGTCTGCCATTTTATAGGTTTACCAAAATTGGAAATGGAACCCCACACACACACACACTTGTATTTAACAAGACATTATTCAACAATCATACATGCTGCAGGCTTATTCGCAGCAGGATATTACTCAGCAGACTCTACTTTATCTACAGCTAAGCAGTAGAAGTTCATGTGAAGAGCAGTAGTGTCATCATTTGTTAGTCTAGTAACTACATGACTGCACCACATATGGCATGAATGATGCATTGGCTCTCTCATGGATCGATTTTAGAGGCAGAATACTGCTAGCAGATAAAATACCATGAAATGCCACCTATGAAAGAATTCAAGAAGCATTTGGAATTGTGATAGCTATAAAACTCTTGTGAGAAAAGAAGCAAAAATGGAGCCAGGCCTATAACATCATAAATGTACCAGTTTGAGGCTTCAGCACTCTGTATGAAAAGAAAAATTAGCCTGGTTCCTTTGTTGTCAGACTTTCAGTGCCTGATTAACTCACCTACTCATAGAACAAACAGTTGAGTAACAATGTTCAGAAATTTAATTATGCTGAACAGTACTTCCCTACTATTGTCATACACAGTACAAGTGTTGCAGATTACCTGAGATATGCAGCATGGAATAAATTCTCATTAACTCACAAACGAAACTAAGGGGGATTAAAAGAAAGCGTAGGAATTCTGTTTTTAGGACATTGTAGAAGAGGGTACTTACTCCTTGGACTCCTTCTCTGTATGGTCCTTTAAGAACTGTCACCTTCTGTGTAATAAGATGCCCATTCTTCATTATTTTCATTGTGCCTCCATCTTCCAGCATCCATCAGTAGGGCTTCTGTTAACTATATATTATAGTTGAGATGAGTTTGTTGGCATGACAGCCAGCCCTCAGGTTGGAGAACTAGAGGCCATCCCTTGTCTCGCCCCTACCCCTTTGACCATACCAGCATCTGTTGCCTCCTTTAGCATATATTTGTAGGTAATTAGGCAAAAGTCTCCCACTTACATTATGGTAGTAGTCCAGGTGGATAAGAATCAAGTAGAAGATACAGGGGAATTTGTATTGTCATATTATGAAACAAAAAACACATCCCTGCAACACCAAATCTACATTCTCATATACTGCATTACCTAAAAAGTCACAGAGTTACTTTGTGCTTGTTGTTTGTAGTTACAGTCCATTTGCTTGAGAATAGGGTGCTGTGGTAGTTATTTGGGCTTGAGAGGGAAGAAGTCACAGGAAGATGGAGAGGAATGTATAATGAGAAGCTTCATTCCTTACACTCCTCACCAAATTTTATTAGAGTGGTCAGATCAAGAAAGGTTAGCTGCGTGGGGCATGTGGCATGCATGGGGGAGAAGAGCAGAGGTTTGGTGAACAAACCTGGAGGAAAGAGACTGCTTGGAAGACCTGGGTGTAGATGAAAAAATAGCATTAAAATGGATGCTAAAGATGCAGGATGGGATGGCATGGACTGGCTTAATTTAGCTGAGGATAGGTATAAGTGATGGGCTCTTGTGAACACAGTAACCTTCAGGTGCCATAAAATTGCAAGGAATTTTGTGAATAGCTGAGAACCTATTAGCTTCAGAAGGGGACTGTGCTGCGTCAAGCTACTAACAGTTTATAGGCCTTCTGCTACTGTGGGTCAGTAAAAAAATGCCTTGCAGGAAGTTCTGTGCGTTTTTTCTTTTCAGTTTCAGGATGAAATCTGATATTGAAAGTGTTATAATAAACCTGCAGTTCTGAAGGCAAGACTGAACACGTTGAAATGGCTTGGCCATTTGCACTCATGCATGTACTGAACAGATCTGCAACGCATTCTTGTTACAAAGAGCAAAGAAGGTGCTGTGCTTCAGAATCAGACAATCAAACTCTAATAAATCCTTCAGTTTTATTTTGTAAGTTGTTAAGTTATGTAGAATTGTCTAGTGTTGTAGGTATAAAGGTTGGCTTGCTGTAAGAGAGAGAAGAGGGGTGCATGTATGGGTGCAGCCTCTGACTTGTGTGAGGGTTCAGTTTTGCCCCCTCTGACATAAGTTGAATTTTATGTATGTCAGAAATTACCGTAACTGTGTGTGTATTCTGCAAAAAGCACATGAGCTATACACAGTTGACATAACAAAACTGGAAGACACTGCAGGACACTGACACTCTGTGACAAAGACGTACCCACGCATGTGTCATCACATAAAAAGTCCACTTACCTGTTGACATAGACGTTTCCTGTACACACATTTATTTTTGGAGGTTTATGTAATGTCAGGAGTTGTGTAAGTGACCCATGCATATGCCACGGAGGACTGACATTGTCACATTACTTCATTCAGGCCATGGACTTGGAGTCTGATCATCCAGAAAAACTAGAAGAGAAGGTTTGTCATGTTATATAACATTCCAAATCTCTAACTAATTCCATGGAGCAGAGGCCTTCTTGAGAAGCTAACAGTTTCTCAGCTAGTTAAGAAATTCCCTGCATTTTATGGAACCCGAAGGTTCATTACCACATTCACAAGAGCCCGCCAACTGTCCCTATCCTGAGCCAGCTTAATCCAGTTCATGCCCCCCATCCCACCTCTTGAAGATCCGTTGTAATATTATCCTTCCATCTACGCCTGGGTCTCCCAAGTGGTCGCCTTCCCTCGGGTCTCCCCACCAAAATCCGGTATGCACCTCTCTTTTCCCCCATATGTGCTACATGCCCCGCCCATCTCATTCTTCTTGATTTGATTACCCGAATAATATTTGGTGATGAGTACAGGTCATTAAGTTCCTCGTTATGTAGTCTTCTCCACTCCCCTGTCGCCTCGTCCCTCTTAGGCCCAAATATCCTCCTTGGCACCCTGTTCTGGAACACCCTCAGTCTTTGTTCCTCCCTCAGTGTGAGAGACCAAGCCTCACACCCATACAAAACAACAGGCAAAATTATAGTTCTGTATACCCTAATCTTTGTGTTTTTGGATAGCGACCTGGAGGACAAAAGATTCTGCACCGAATGATAGCAAGCATTCCCCGACTTCAGTCTGCTCTTAATTTCTTCATGAATGGAGTTTTGATTCATTAGGGTTGCTCCCAAATACTTGAATTCTTCCACCCTTTCAAAGGATTTATTATCTATCTTTATGTTGTGATTGTGTCCTGCATTCTGATTTCGAGACATGACCATGTACTTAGTTTTCTCAGTATTTACTTCTAGACCAATCTCCTTACTAGCAATCATTAAATCTACATTTTTCTGTATACTATGTGTGCTTCCGCCCAATATATTAACATCATCAGCATAAACCAGAAGCTGATGTGTACCATTCAATTTCAAGCCCTCCTGGTTTGCCTGAACCCTCCTAATGGCATATTCTAAAGCAAAGTTGAAAAGCAATGGCAACAGAGCATCTCCTTGTTTCAAGCCATTCTTAGTAGGAAACGTGTCGGGCAGATGTTTGCCTACCCGAACTCTGCTATATGTTTCACTTAGGCACATTTTTATTAACCTTACTAGTTTCATGGGGATACCAAACTCAGTGAGAATATTATACAAGACCTCCCTCC
Organism: Coptotermes formosanus; assembly: GCA_013340265.1. NCBI lineage: Eukaryota > Metazoa > Arthropoda > Insecta > Blattodea > Rhinotermitidae > Coptotermes > Coptotermes formosanus. Next base: position 272,948 of record BLKM01008356.1, on the reverse strand, counting down.
CAACTGAATCATAGGCTTTCTTGAAGTCTATAAATAGCTGATGCACTGCCTCATTGTATTGCCATTTTTTTTCAAGTATTTGACAAATGCTGAATATATGATCAGTAGTTGACCTGTTATGTCGAAATCCACACTGATGATCCCCTGATCCCCAATAATTTCCTCTGCATATGGAGTTGACCTTGACAAAAGAATGTTGGATAGAATTTTGTACATAGTCGACAAAAGTGATGTGCCTCAATAGTTACTAAAATCTGTTTTATCACCCTTGTTATAAATAGGCACAATGACTGACTCCTTCCATTCCTCAGGCAATTCCTCCTTATTCCAAATAGAAATAATAATAAGTTTATGGATCGCAGACCGAATTATCCTACCCCCTGCTTTAATCAGTTCTGCTGGAATCTGATCAATACCTGGTGATTTGTGTCTTTCTAGCTTTTCAATAGCCATCTCAACCTCAAAGGCACTGGGCTCAGACACTAGTGGCTCTGCCATGTGTACTTCAGTCTGCCTAACATCATTGACCGCCTGTATATTCAACAGCTGGGAGAAATGATTCCTCCACCTAGCCAAAATACTGTGCGAGTCCGCAACCAGGTCACCCTTCTCATCCTTTACTACATTAATTCTAGGCTGGTAGCCCCTCTTAAACTCATTGATACCCCTATACAAGTCTCTTATATTCTTGTTCTTACTGTTTGTTTCAAGTTCATTAATTTTAGCTTTCAGATATTCCTTCTTTTTGTTCCTGAAATGTCTACTAGCTTCACGTCTTACATTGTGCAGATTATCTCCATTATTTTGGTTTGGATTCTGTAACCACTGAATTTTAGCCTGCTTCCTTTTATCTAAAAATTCTGCACAGTCTGCATTAAACCATGGTTTATGCTGCTTCCGTTCATGTAGACCTAGACTCTCTTGAACTGAGATTTTGATATTCTCTTTAATGTTTTCCCAAGCCCTGTTTATGTCCTCACTGACATTTAAGTTTTCCAAAGCTGCAAACCTGTTTGAGATCTTAATCTGATACTGTTTCCTAGCCTCTAGTTCACTTAGCTTCTTGAGAATAAATCTCTCTGCATCAAACTTCTATGCTGCTTGTTTACATTCCAAATCTCGGTGACCATTACTTGCTAGAAATACATTTTACAAATTATGCTTAACAGGTGCTTCACATAAAGATTTAGTTCTCTGTGACTGCACTGCAGTCAAATTACATATGCTTTTACAGTTCTTCCCAGTTTTTTTATAATGGATGTCTTGATATTATTTTCCCAAAGAATTGACAATTTCATTGTTCCCACCTTTTTAGAAGCAGATTAAGTGGACATGTCTTTGGTCAAGGGCTTAAAAGAAGATTCCCAGTGATGGTCTTCACTACTCATCCCTCTGCTCTTTACAGAAATGTGGTAACAGTTTATTTTAGTATCCCGGTTATTTTGTCGTCAGGGTGTAAGCAGCCAGATCAATTTCACAGTTCTATAAAGAGAATCTTGGAGAATTTAAAACGTGACCAACTTAACATGTTCAGGTTTCAGTGCATGTCGTGTCACTACTAGCCACCTGTCACATGTTACTGGAAGCATTTGTCTTCTGTTACAGTGCTGTATATACACAAGTGGCAGTTTTATGTGATTCATTATCAGCTGATAAAATCTTTTGAGATGACTAGACACGTTTCAGAATTCAGTTCCAGTGTTTCAAAGGCCTGCTCCATTCTCAAAGTCAGGGAATGATGTGATTACACAGGCATATAACACATATATTTTATATTCCTTTTTATATTCCCATATGTCATCACAGGCATTCTCAACAATGTTATTATAAATACTACCAACTTCCATGTATTGCATATTGCCATGTCTTGCACAGTTATTTTCATCGTGTGGATCTTATAGCTGGGCATCTCTGTCTATCCCCATCTGCGCAGAGTGCCACATCCTGGGTTCTGTCCCATGTGTTATTTCTCCCTTCTGTGTGACACATTGCCTTACATATTGTTCTCATCTTTATTTTGGTTATCCTGTAGGACATTTTTTTCTTAGTCTGATGTTCAAATAATTGTTTAGCTGTTGTTATTATTCATTCTTAAAATGTGTCAATATGATCTCATTTGGTTATTTATTCCTTTATCTGTCACGGTATTTATCTGGTAGGGCTTTCTAATTTTTTTTTGTTTCTTTTCTGATATTTTGCTCTAATAAGTACGTTTGTAATGTAGCTTTACTGTTAATGTTTCCAAATTGTGGTACATAGAATCTTCAAATCCTAGGTAAAATGTGATAATTCTTCCTTAATTTTTATAGCCTTTTCCATTTAATTAAATTTATAAATAATCAGTACATCTCCACACATTTCATGTAATGTATAATTATTCTACCATTTTTCTCATATGTTCACGGCGGTCAGGGTTTGTACGTCAAGAATTGTTGCTTACTAACCCTTTAACTGAGAGGCATCCAAGTGTTTTCAGTAGTGCACCACATGATGAGGAATCTATATGTGTATGGACCACATGAATTTTTTAAATTGTAATAGTAATAACTACAATGGTTATATATTAAAATATTCAGATTTTTAGCTGTATAAGAGATCTTAATTCAGTGACCTAGCAGTAGTCAGTTCCACAATGAGAGCAGTGGGCTGGTGGTGCTAGTGCCTTCCCACCAGTGAAATCTTGGTGGGCCTCACTTGGCCTGCAGACAGCATGTTGTGTACCCCAGCTTCGATTGCTGACCAGGAAGCTTTGCTCATATGCTGATCAATGACAAAACACCATGTAATGTGGGCAGTGAAAAGGTGTCCTTGTGTACTGCATACAAAGTGAGGAAGACTGTCAAACAGCAATATGTGCATAAGGCCTTTGAATCTTTGTTACAGCAAATCAACAACATTTAATCGACAACGTATGGAAGAACGAAGTAACCAGACAGGCAAGATGCTGTTAGAAGTTCAGCAGCAAGCAGCGATACATGGCAACAAGGTGCAACTTGAGCAAATGAAGCAGCGTCTCAATGCATCACAAACTTGAATCCAAAAAGATATTGATAAAGTTCAGGCAACGTCCAGTGGGGATGTCCGGAACGCAACACATACTTCAGATACTTCAGAGCCATACGTCATTGTGGTTCCAGATGCAGAAACTCAGAAATTTTTGGAAATGAGAAAATGGGCTCATCCAACCCTGTAATATCTAGAACAAATGCTCCCTAGTTTAGAAAGAGATAGTAAAGAAACAACAGCTGAATGAAAGCCCAATATGTCAACATCACCCAATGCATTATTGAGGAGAGGAACAGATATACAGAACCTGGTGTAATGTCACTTCCCATAAGCTATCACGAATGACATTCTGTTATACCCTTATGTGTACCACATGTGGAGAGACCATAGTTTGAAACAGTGATACAGAATGATCATGGTATATGAGGTGCGAGCCAAAATTTTCTGGATTGGCCACATGGAGCACTAACCAGAAATAATGCAGCTGTCCACCACTAAGAAGACTCACAACCAGACTGGTCATGTATTCATAGATGGCAGATAGCATTCAAGTATACTCAATGTGTGATCTTTCAGGGGAGCTGACTGTGATACTGGTCACTATCTGGTGGTTGCAAAAGTTAGAGAAGGACTGGCAGTAAGTGAACAAGCAGCACAGAAGTTTGATGTTGAGAGATTTAATCTCAAGAAGCTAAGTGAGCCAGAGGATAGGAAACAGTATCAGATTAAGATCTCAAACAGGTTTGCAGCTTTGGAAAACGTAAATGTTAGTGAGGACATAAATAGAGCTTGGGAAGACATTGAAGAGAATATAAAAATCTCAGCTAAAGAGACTCTAGGTCTGCATTAACAGAAGCAGCATAAGCCATGGTTTGATGGTGGTGTTCACAATTTTTAGATAAAAGGAAGCAGGTTAGTGGTTACAGAATCTAAACCAAGGTAATGGAGATAATCTGAACAATGTAAGACGTGAAGCTAGTAGACAATTCAGGAATAAAAAGAAGGAATGTCTGAAAGCTAAAATTAATGAACTTGAAACAAACAGTAAGAACAAGAATATCAGAGACTTGTATAAGAGGCATCAGTGACTTTAAAGAAGGGTTACCAGTCTAGGACTAATATAATGATGTTAGGCAGACTGAAATACATACAGTAGAGCCACTACTGTGTGAGCCCAGTGCCTTTGAGGTTGAGATGGCCATTATATATATATAAGTGGGTGGTTACAGTCTTTGCGGCCGTATATCGCATCCTAGTCGCCATCTATTCCTGTCCAAGTAGTCTTCTTCCTGTAGATTTCTTCCATCCATTGTGTGCTTTGTTTTCTTCTTCCAGGTATGTCTTGGTCTTCCTCTCTTTTTCCTTTCAATTGGAATCCATTCATGTATTTTCTTAGGCAGTCTATCTTCTTCCATGCGTTTCATGTGTCCATACCATTTAAGTTGTTTAGCTTCTGTGGTGTCTGTCAGTGTCACCTCTGTTTCCATGATCTCCCTAATTTTATCATTCCGTACGTGATCTTCTAGTGTTAGTCCACAGCATCTTCTCCAAAAACTCATTTCTACTGCATTAATTTTTTTGGAAAGCTTTGAATTCATGACCCATGCCTCAGCACCATATATTGTTGGCGGCTCTACTATTGTTTTGAATACTCTTTGTTTAGTGTTTTTCAGAATTGTATCATTCCATAAAAGTGAGTGTAGCTGTCTTATGATCTTTTTTCCTTGTACTATTTTGTTGCATATATCTTTGTCATCTTTCCCGTCTGATGTAAGAGCAACTCCCAAATACTTGTAGTGACTTGTTTTTTCAATGGTTCCATAATCTGTTACTATGTCTTGTCCTTGACCTCCTACTACCATATATTGAGTCTTGTCAAAGTTAATTTCTAGCCCCCAGTTGTTGTATTCCTCAGTTAGTTCTCTCATCATATAATTCATATCATCCTCATCGTCACCTGTAATTACCTGATCATCTGCAAATAGAAGTGTGTAGACATAACCTTCATTGATGTTAATGAGATGGCTATTGAAAAGCTGAAAAGACAGAAATCACCAGGTACTGATCAAATTCCAGCAGAACTGATTAAAGCAGGGGGAAGGACAATTTTTTCTGCAATCCATAAACTTTTTATTTTCATTTGGAATGAGGTGGAACTGTCTAAGCAGCAGAAGGAGTCAATCACGCCTACTTATAAGAAGGGTGATGAAAAAGATTGTAGTAATTATCGAGTCAACTACATACAAAATTTTATCCATCTGTAACTGTCCACTTCAAACTCCTGACTGTTAGTTACAGTAGTGCTAGATTCTTGCCGGATAACATGAATTCCTCCAAGGGAATATATGGCGGATTTTGAAGCCACTTTGATAATTGTCTTTTTTTTTTTTTTTAATGTCATCACACAGTTTGTGTTTGTTTCCAATAAGTAGCACAATATTACTGCAACTGTTTGCACAATACGAATAATCAACTACTATGATGTAACACTTAAGATAGTTTTGGATGAAGCTGGTAAGTTGTGAGCTGCCCACTCATGTTTGTTTTTCATACTGCTGCAGTGAAACCCGGAATTACAATGCCTCAAATTCTGGAATGTCCCTTCCTTGGTGAAGAAAGCAGGTAGCCAGCAGGCGAGTTCATGCGAAATTCTTTCTGCGTTCAACTACCTGTCCTACAACAGGGAAGAGAACTTAAGCCTGTAACGGAAATGTAATGTTAGACCTTTACTCCTCTTAATCACATACGAGGCTTAAGTGTGGAGAGCAATTAGATTTTTGGTCTGCTGAACTCCTGCCCGCATTCCAAATCCTGAATAGTGCATTTTGATTTAATTTAAATGTCACTAGATAAACTGGGTAATAGCCAAACAACCAGTTTATTGTCTCATCTTTTTGAACCTCAGTCCAAGACTTGGAACTTCAGACCCTGGCCAGTTACAGTTAAGTCCATATGCAGAGGAAATTTTTGGCGTCATCAGTGTGCATTTCAGCGTAACAGGTCAACTTCTGATCATGTGTTCTGCATTTGTCAAATACTTGAGAAAAAATGAGAATACAGTGAAGCCGTGCAGCAGCTGTTTATACACTTCAAGAAAGCCTGTGATTCATTTAGGAGGGCAGGTGCTGCATAATATTCTCGTTGAGTTTGGTATCCCTATGAAATTAGTAAGGCTAATAAAAATGTGTCTAAGTGAAACCTATAGCAGAGTCAGGTAGGCAGACACTTGTCTGACATGTTTCCTATTAAGAATGGTTTGAAACAAGGCCATGCTTTATCTCCATTGCTTTTCCAACTTGGCTTTAGACTTTGCCATTAGGACAGTTCCAGCAAACCAGGAGATCTTGAAATTGTGCATATGAGCTTCTAGTTTATGCTGGTTGTGTTAATGTATTGGGTGGAAGCATACACACTATAAAAAAAAACAGAAGCTTTAATAGTTGCTAGTAAGGAGACTGGTGTAGAAGTAAATGCTGAGACAACGAAGTACATGGTCATGCCTCGAGACCAGCATGCAGGACACAATCACAACATAAAGATAGATGTGTGGGTTACTGTATGCTGCTATGAAGCAGTGCAGTGAGAGTGAGTTCTGTACAGTGTCAGCCGGTTGCGCGGAGCAGGCTGCGCGGTGGAGAGCCTGGGACAGCTCTGTGGTGCCGAGCAGCGTGTGCTGGTAGACACTGCGGCGCGTTCCGCAGGGTGCGAGCTGTAGATGCTGCTAACGGGCCGAGTGGCGGATGATGCTCGGGAGCCGATCGTGGAGGCTCGTAGCACGTTGAGTCTTGATATTGAACGCTGGATCCGGAATACTGGAATGCACAACTTTTGGCTGGAAATGTAGCCTTTTATACCTGGCCGTCGCTGGGCTGCCCGTCTGGGATTGGCTGGCGTGAAGAGCTTGTTGCAGTGGTGGGGAGACCGACTACCGCTGTACTGCGCGGAAAGGGCCGTTTTGCATTTGTGGGGATGTTCCCACAGATGATAAATCCTTTGAATGGGTGGAACAGTTCAAATGTTTGAGAACAATCCTAACAAATCAAAATTACATTCATGAAGACATAAAGAGCAGATTGATGTTACACAGTGCTTGCTGTCATTAGTGCAGAATCTTTTGTCTTTCAGTTTGCTATCCAAAAATGTAAAGATTAGATACACAGAACTATAATTTTGCCTGTTGTTTTGTATAGGTGTGAAATTGGTCACTCACCTTGAGGGAGGAATGCAGGCCGAGAGTGTTGGAGAATAGGGTGCTGAGGACGATAATTGGGCATAAGAGGGATGAGGTTACAGGGGAGTGGAGAAGACTACATAGTGAGGAGCTTTATGATGTGTACTCACCAAATATTACTCAGGTGATCAAATCAAGAAGAATGAGATGGCCAGGCATGTAGCATGTATGGGGAAGGGGGAAAGGTGCATACCAGATTTTGGTAGGGAGACCTGAGGGAAGGTGACCATTGGAAGACTCAGGCATAGATAGGAGGATATAAAAATGGATTTTAAGAGGTGGGATTGGGGGGGGGGGGATGGACTGGATTGATCTGGCTTAGGATAGGGACAGGTGGCAGGCTGTTGTGAATATGGTAATGAACTTGTGGGTGCCATAAAATGCGGGGAATTTCTTGACTAGCTGAGGACCTATTAGCTTCTCAAGGACTGTCCTCCATGGAGTTGGTTGGTTCATTGGTTGGTTGGTTGGTTAGTTGCTTAGTTAGAAATTTGTGTCATAAGTGTTACTATGACAGAATGTTGTGTTTTTATACAATTGGCGTTGGAGTGTTTGTGATGAATGCATTCTGTGGTCATTGTAGCACAGTGTGTTGGTAGACCTGAACAAACAGAGAATTTGCATCACATTTTCTGTTAACCTTGATGAAATACCTTCTGAGACTTAGAAATGCTTACAAGAGCCTTTTGTCATGACACCTTTAGTAGAACACAATTTGGATTGTATTCACGTGTCAAAAGTGACCAAAGTTCAGCTGAGGGTGTTGAATGTTCAGGTTGTTTTTTGTAAAGTTGGATTGATAAAAATGTGGAAAGTGTGTGTGAAGACATCCATGACAATAGATAGCTCACAATTAAATATGTTTTCACCATTCTAGGCCTATTAGACTGTACATGCTGATGCATTTTAGCTGAAGATTTAAACATGGGGAACATGAGGCAGACTGCAGCAGAATTTGTGCCCTGTCTGCTGAATGAGTATGTGAAACAAAAGTGACTTTGTATGTGCAAGGACCTGAAAGATCAGGCCAGAAATAATAAAAACTTCCTAAGGTCTTCCTGTTCCCAGAAATGAAAATCCAGTTAAAAGGATGAAGATTTGATGATATTGTGGAGATTCAGATTGAAATGTAGGCTGTGCTAGACAGCATCATGAACCAGGAATTCCCAGAGTTGCTTCTGGCAGTGGTAGAGGTTCTGGTCCTGGTTTATAAACTCTGAAGGGGACATTCCTGATCTGTAAATAAGGTAAGCCTAAAATTATTATACTGCCCACTCTGGAAATTTTGGCTCACAACTTGTATTTAGATCACTTAATTGTGTCTCATTAAGAAGAGTCGCAAAAAATCTCATTACAAACCTTGTCCAAAAATGTAACAGTAGTGACACCAGCAGTGTGTACCAATTTTGTACCTGACTGTTTGCTCACTGGTGTAGAAGCAAAACTTGATATATACGTAGAAGTAGATGTTTGTGATTCAGACTGTGTACTTCTTTATGTGCTCTGATATTAAAAAATGTATAAAAGAAACTTTTTTAATTTGTGTCTTGAATTTCTCTTGATATAAATATAAACAGTTATTTTGTTGACACGTGCAAATTTGCATTAAAATCTTTATTGATGTATTTGATTTTTACCTTTAACATGTGCATAAATGCATGTATGTACGTACGTACACAGAGTGAAATTAAATTGCACACAAGGTCCCCATTATGCAGTTCCTTGTGAAAAAAAGTCAGAAAACATTGTATGTCATGAGTTGAGATATACATCAACATCAGATATGCGTACTATCAAATGATCAAATAGTGGACACATTGTAGTTACAGTAGGATATGTCATGTTCAACCACTGCTGTACATCATCCCCATGGGGTGCTGGAGCTTCATGGTTCTGAAACCGCAACCTTGTGCTTCACAGCTAGTGACACATCTCAAGCAGCTCCCGTAGCACAGTCTCCAGGAAATTATGCTGTCATTGAACAGTCAACATGTCAGGTAGCAAATAGAAGCCATGACAGTGTCTCTGATAATACCATCCCAAATCTTCATGTTGAAGCAGACTTTGTACATTTGTGGATAGTATGAGGATTATTCCATGTCCAAAGGTAAGTCTTATAGTTGAATGTACCCTCGCATGTAAAACATACTTCATATTCTGTATATTTTTTGTATGGTTATGACTTATCCCACATCCTATTGTCCTGTAACAAACTTCTCGATCCATGGAATGTATGCCCACAATCTGTTGTATAAAAGGAGTTCATCTGCATTATGTTATGTCATGTGCATTCACACTATTTCAAATGTAGAGGATGGTTTAATGGAAACAGGTGTGTGCTGTAGCAGTAGTAGTATGGATGCAAATGACCATTGTGAGTGTATTGTGGACTCTTTTGTTTGGGATTGTCCCAGTTCTCATGTGATATCACGTGAAACACTACACTACTCTTCTTCCATAGCTGCAGTTATGGCATCACCATTGGTTGGTGTCCATAGTCTGTGGATGACCTGCATTGACAAGTGCCATATGTGTTGCATTTTATGTCTCTTGGGCATGCTGTTGGAATCATCGAAACACACTGGCATCTGGTTGACATTTACCAGAATGCCATAGTGCATATACCCCAGTACCAGCTCAACTGTTATATACACTGAGGGTGAAGAGCATCTCACAGTGTCTGTTGTGCATGTACAGGCAGTCCCCAACTTTTCTGCATTATTCATTCCTAAAAACGTGTACAAAAGTCAAAACGTACAAAAGTCAAGCCATGGACTTATAAGGGGGGTTTAGTTCCCATTGCTTAAAAGTACATAAAAATCCCTACTTATGGGCAACAAACAAACGAGTCTTACCAACAATTACGGTACATGAATGCAAAGAACAAGTACTTGCTGATGGCATCTTATAAACTTTCTTGAAGAAGTCGTCAACAGAAAGTTGAACACTAGCGTTCTTCTTCTCTTCATACAGGGGTCTGTAACAAGCTGTATCCCTATCAACGGCTCTACATACTTGCAAACCTCTCTGTATTCGTGTCATATTCTTCCATCATACTTAAGAATTGTTCGAGGTGATCAAAGGTTTCTTTCACATTCAAAGTCTTAGTTGGAGAACTTTGACAGTCATCATCCTGTACTTCAGGTGGTGTCTTCTTTTCCTCTTCTATGTAAATGAGATTTTCGTTTACCTTCAGCTCTGAATAAGATGCGGTTAATTCCTCCACATCTTCAATGCTGACACCCAGGTTTAGTTCCTTCAAAAGGTGAACAACTTCCTATGTGGAGTGTTGGCTTGGCTGAAAGATGGTGCCACTGTGCGATAGCTCAAAATGGTTGCTTGTCAGTTATGAGCGAACATCCAAACTTGACGTACAAAAGACAAATTAGGGGTGAGAAATTTATAATGTATGGAAGTGCAGGTCTTAACAAAAGTCAAACGTCTGAAAGTCAAAGACCACCTGTATTCCATATTCCAGTCGCAATTGACCTGTTCTCTGCACAGTGTTTTGAATGTGCCTAGCAATGTGGTGTGTTGTGTGAGAAGTCTGTTACCCAGTGTAATAGGGACATGCACCTCAAACACAAATAAGCATCTCGTTTTCAAGTTATTTTGACGAGGTATCAAACTCTGTAGAGTTTGTGCTCAAATTTCTTTTCACTTTGTATACTGTAAAGTACGTAAAATATGTTGACCTAGTTATTTTTAGATAAATTATGTCATGTTAAGATTTATAATTATTAAAATAATTTGTGATATATAAAAAGAAGTCAGTTCTGACCTACAGGGATGTCAGCCACTTTATCAGCAGATGATGATAAAGCGTCATTGCCTTTATACTTTTATGGGCCTTATTTTCTGTTCTGTCTTTTCTTTTCCATTGTTTGTGTAAAATATCCATATAGAAAACACAGGGAGTCAGATTGATTCTTTTGTGTGAAAGCAGCATCTACATCCTGGATAGAAATAAAAAATCAGCATTTGTTCTTTTAAATTAAGATTTCTGTTGATACTGCATTGTACAAGAATCCAAGAGAAACAAACGTCTTTGGAATGTGCACCACAGCTCTCTGAAAGAAAAAGGATACGAGCAAAGCATCAGTTGGAGAAGAAAGTCTATAATAATAAAACATTCAGCGATTTCATTGGTTGCTTATGACAGAATGGTTAAATCAAAAGTTGGTTCAGATTGTGGTCTTTAGGGAGACATTGTCATGTACTTTGTAAGACAGGTACACATATTATATTGGAACCTGTTGTCTGTCTCTGCATAGTAAAAGTGGATGCAGTAGGTTCCTTCAAGACGTTGGCATCTGTCTACCAGACTGCACGGTGTGACATGCCAGTAGTCACCACCAAGGGAACCTCATATCAAGAAACTCAGGTTTTGTTAATGCACCATCTTTTTAAGCAGCCACATTGAAGGCAAAACTCAAAATTCAGTGCTGCAGTGCTCCATATTGTCTGTCACCTGGGTCTAGTTCAGTGGACCATAGTACAAAGGCATTATGTTGCACACTGCTGATGTAACTAGTTAGTACTGCACATACAACAGAAATTGCACCACGTTTTCTGCACATAATTAACTGATATTTCTGAGCTTAGCAGTTGCTTGTGTTGCACTGATCACACTGACATATTATACCACATGAGCTCACATGCAATTTGTGATGGACACATGGCTATTTAAGGCTCTCACACTGGTGAATATTAAGATTACAGTCTTCTGGAATGTGATCATGTGTACTTTGTAGAGAGGAATCAATGTTTCATAGGAATCCATCTCCCATACTTCTTGTACATGCACTGCAACCCAGCAGAAGACCATCTTAAAGACACACAGTGTTCTATCTTCCCCCCCCCCCCCCCACTTCATTTTATCATTCTGTCCACTATTCCCGCACTTGTTATTATTAGTGGTACCAAATAACCACAGTAACTGATAATATGAAGCTGATAACTTCCAGACTAATAAGAAATTGTTAATATGTTTGCCAATATTTCACTCATTTTGTACATTCAGCGTGTGGTGAAATATATAAATACTGAGGCTACGCATGGTTATTGTTTGAAATTATTTTCCCAAAGCGAACATGCCTAAATCATTGGTTCCCAAACTGTGCAAGAGTTTTTGGGGGACATATGTATGCCTTTTCCAATGTTTTGTTTATACTGTTGTGCCACAGGAATGAAGGTCGCGTCAATTTCTCGGCAGAGTGCACCACGTGAGATTCGTAAGGGAAAATTTTTGAGCCGAAGTGGTAGCAGTGACGAACTGTGGCAGCTAATGACACCTGAATACACACATCCCCCTTTTCCTCAAGTAGCCCAACAGTGTGTGTAGAAGCGGTATTTATGTGTCGTGGTTCGAGGAAGAATTCTTACTGTTACATTTTCTGACGACTGTTTAATACAACTTTCAATTGTCGTGTGGTGAAAGCATGCATGGATACTTATATTGGTGAGTAGAAGAGATTTTAATTAAATAAATGATAGCGTAGCCTAGAATATCGAATAAGGATGCCATGTTAACAAATGCGGCTACAAGATAGTATGAAGTGACGCCGCGTTTACAATACATACGTTTTGTATTTTGTACCTTACGATTGACTGGTGTGTAACAATACAGCTGAGTACATCGGAAAGTGACTGCATCTTCTCTCTCTCTCTCTCTCTCTCTGTCTCTGTGTGTGTGTGTGTGTGTGTGTGTGTGTGTGTGTGTGTGTGTGTGTGTGTGTGTGTGTGTGTGTGTGTGTGTGTGTGTGTGTGGAGAGAGAGATATGCGCGTAAAGAGTAATAAATGAGAAGAAGAGGTTACGTAGGAACAGTTTGACAGTACAGTGATCATTACAGCCGTTTCTGAATCCCGGTTTATTTGCAGTTAAGCATCATATAATTGCATCACAACCCCTAACCTTGCACGGTATTTCGGTTTTATTAACTGTTATTAGTCCAAACATAAACGAATCGAAGTTACAGAGTAACTTCGGAGGTCTTGGTCTACGGCCAGTCGTTCGAAAGCTAACGTCTGCTTAATGCCGACAGAAATTAATCTTATGGTCAAAGTTGGAAAAGTTGTGGAACTTATGCTATAAAGTTGAACCTGCAATCGTATGGGCAGGGTAAAAGGGTTGATTATATTTGTTTATGGGCGTCTTGCTATAACAGCCAATTTTCAAGCAACCGATTTTATTTGAGCCGCATTGTAATATTTGCGTCCACTCACCTATAAGTAGATCTATACAAAGTAAAAAACGATTAGTTCCGTCTAAGGGTGAATTGTAGATAACTTTTGGAGTCCAAGAGTTTCTTGTAGTTTTCCCCAAATCATATTTGCTTCGGAGATATTTGGTTGCAACATCGGCTCCATTTGACGGCCACGACACTACTTCATTGTCTACTGCTCACATACCGTGTATTTAGTATCTCGTCGGATCAATTTATTTAGGAAGATTTCATTCAAAACAGGAGTTTTAAAGATGTCCATAAGAGCCAGTTTAATAAACCGGTGTTTTTGTGTTCTGACGTGAAACCTAAACACTGACCTGTCTTATGCCTACCCAGGAGTAGTGAAACAGCAGACTACATGAAAGGTCACATCTGCACATTTTGTGGAATCGAGGTAACTTAACTGGCGATTGAATATGGCGCACGTGAAGAGCATTAGTATTTATAACTGGTGAATTTCCCACCACCTGGATGATTATCAACTGTATTTAAGTAAAGTGTATTTGTTAATTTAAAATGTATTATCAGCAACATATACAGGGTGTTTCACGACTTGTGGACATTACTGCAGGAGGTGATTTCCTAGGTCTTTGTGATCAAAAAAGTTCATATAAACAGGTGTCCGATTTTGGACGGTTACGGAGTTACGACCGCTTGAAACATAGAATAGAGGATAACGATTATTGACAATAAACGGAACAAAATAATAAACCAGCATAATACATGATACATTTAAAGTATAAATGTAACGTTAACTTCATAAAATTACCTTTAATTTGCATTGATCTGTGCTTAAAGCTGGTTTTCGAAAATTCCACCGCCGGCCGCTACACAGGCTGCCGCTCGGTTGTGAACTGCGCGAGGTGCTCGTTGCAGCTTCCGCTGACTGTTTTTGATGCGGTCTGCGGCATCCAAACTGCGACCAAGCAATGCATCTCGCGTTCCCACCTTCACACTGTAAACCAGTTCTTTTATCCATCCCCATACACAATAATCCAGTGGGCTTAAGTCTGGACACCTGGCTGGCCAATTGTGGGGACCGCCACGTCCGATCCATCGCCCAGGGAAACGGTAGTTAGGAAATTTCTAACTTCACGTGAAAAATGAGGAGGAGCTCCGTCATGTTGGAAGTACATACGACCTCGTTTATTCAAAGGCACATCCACAAAAAGTCGGGACAGTTCCTCCTGCAGAAATCGGAGGTATGCCTCTCTTGTAAGACGACCTTCCAAGATGAAAGGACCAATCAGCTGATCGTCCAGAACTGCACACCACACACTGACACCAAAACGTAGTTGAAAGTTGCTTTCCACAGCGGCGTGGGGATTCTCATCTGCCCACACATGAGGGTTGTGCGTATTATTGACACCGTCGCGATTGAATTGCGCTTCGTCAGTTAACAGGATGTAACGATGCAACTGGCGAGTGTCATTGAGCCACTTACAAAATTCTAGCCTCTGAGCAAAATCGCCAGGTCCGAGATGTTGCACTCGCTGCACGTGGTGTGGATACATGCCCTCTGCATGCAGTGTTCTCCACACTGTCGTGTGGGGAACATGAAGACGTCTTGCAATTCTGCGCGTACTCGCACGTGGACTGCTCTGTACCATCTGAACAATGCCGTCTTCTTCATCGACGCCTTGATTAACATCACGTTCGGCTGCAATGCGAACGCCCGGAAGTGTACCGATATCTCGCAATGTCTGGTAAACTCGAGTAAACACTCTGCGGGTTGCTATTCTACGGTTCGGAAAACGTCGCTGATACTCAGCTACGGCATGAACTGACTTACCGTCACAGAAGCCGTACACGTAAACCATATCTGCGTACTCTGCAACTGAAAATGTAAATGGCATCGTGAACGTAGCAGACGCACCGAGATGAAAATACATACGGGACTAACAGGCACTATACAGAGTGTCGCTTCTACCGCCCACGCGTTTACGAAACTATCGCCATACTGCTGGGAACATTCGGAGCCGGCACAGTCATTGTAATGTAAGTGATAAGGGTTTTTGCACACGTACTAGTTGCTGAGTCATTCAGTATACACTGGCCAGGCGAATACGCACCCACCCCGCCTTCACAGCGTTCCTTAAATGCCTGCCGAGTGTCGAGATACGGGAACTGGACTGTGTAGCTGGGTGGGCGAGTCAGGTGGCAAAAATAATGCTTGCAACGCAAACGATAAGCCACCTAGGTGAGTACCATCACCCGCCAGCTGCTTCCGTAAGACGCGGTTCACGCGAGGGCGTGTACGGGAATTAAAAAATGCCCATAACTCCGTAACCGTCCAAAATCGGACACATGTTTATATTAACTTTTTTGATCACAAAGACCTAGGAAATCACCTCCTGTAGTAATGTCCACAAGTCGTGAAACATCCTGTATATAATATATTAGTAGACTGGTTAAAATTCATTGGGATATTTTGTTTTGAAGATTTGTAAAATCACCGTAGGCCTTCAAGAACTTCTTCACTGATGTATTGATCATCTTTCTGTCTTTGGCATGAACTTACTTTAATAACATAATGTGTGTAATGACTTGGGGACAGGCTTTGTCTAAATGAGTGGCGAGCACAATGCAGTGCTTCTACCTTTATAATACGGCCCGAGATCCAATTGCAGGAAAACGAAAGAAAAATATAAGAAAACTGACCTGTTATTGACCAGACAACGTACATTTCGTGCTTCTTAATCATTAGATTGCCGTCTTCGCGTTGCAACTTCTCAGTATCGTCAAATATTAACATTTTAGTGACTTATAACCAGTATCAATTGGCGTCTTGTGCTTTTTTCTTGAACAGCTGTGAAGAGTGAATAAACAAGCGCACAAGAAACGAAAAAACAGCACGCAAATAAAAGTATTTATGTGTGCTTAATGCATTTTACTCATGATTTATTAGAAATGAGAGCAAATTAACGACAAAGTATATTAGATTATTTTCAAATGTTGTACGAAAAATATTTAAAGATTAATTGCAGATAGGTTTCACCTCCCCGGTAGTGGGACTATTAACGACAGGGTATTATGGTTAATGATCAGTACGTAAAAAGTAAAGGCATTATTTATACTGTGGCCTGCAAACCTTTTTCCTCTCTTGGTTTGGTCCTCGTGCCTACAGGGTTGCTCACCAGTGGTCTAGATCGGTGCTTTCAAAGTGGGTTCCTCGGAAGCCTGGGCTTGCGCGAAGGTATGCTAAGGGTTCCGCGAAACGCTGATAAAAGCTTGGGCTTTTTATGTTGTCGTAGTTACCTTTATCGACTTAATTCTACAATAATATCATACTATGAATATGAGGTACGATTTAAAAACAAGTGTATTGCATTTTGACAGGGCATACTTCGGAAAGGAGCAGGTACATAACTTCAGAACATTAGAAAACTGCTGCCGTTTCCAACCACCTTCGTTTGTGAATCAGGATTTTTGCGATAAAGTGTGACAGAAACTAAATACAGAAATAAGCTGGACGCTGAGGCAGATTTCAGATTGCAACTGTCGCCCATTACACCAGATATCAAATAGACGTATTCATCAAAACAGCTTCATCGGTCACACTGAGAAAATAACACGCGATAATTTGTACTGTTTCATTGATTGAAAAAATAGTGGCGTTTTATTGTTCATTTATTGGCCTACAAGCCCCCCCCCCCCCCCAAAAAAAAGACCTAGGTCTATATCCCCCGTTTCATCTACTTTGCCTTTATCGCCAACTCATAAACAGGGGTGGGGTTCCGTGAAATGTTTCGGTCTGGAAAAGGGTTCCACAGACAAAACGTCTGAAAAGCACTGGTCTAGATGGTTCGTTAATCAGTAACGCTTTTTTGACACAGGCCACTGTGTGGACAAGCCACTGGTGACCCAGGCACACACACGCAAGTGGGTTGGCAGGCCATGCCTTAGTCTCTACGATGAATTTTCCACATCACACTCACGGCTGTATTCATTTTTGGTACTGGTGTGGCTTGTGCGAACGCTGTCATAAGCCTGCATTACTCCAGTGGCCCAGCCGCAAAGGAAGTGTCCCAACCGATGGCTGGGAAAGCCACTGTTCGGCCACAGTGGCTGTCGTCCAGCCACTTACTGTCTCGCGTGAAAGGTTCCGTAATGCCCAGTGGCCTGACAGCTGCCGGCAACTGCGTGTGCGTGTGGAAGCCGTACTCATGCGCTGTTTAATTTGCTTTATTCTTTCGGCTTTATGCATTCATATTCTATTGTACGAGTACATGTATTGCTACTAAGCATTGTCTTGCAGAGTAATAGGCCATTGAATTAAAACCTTAGGCCTGTGCTTAATTAAACACAACGCCACGAAAGCATATTGGGAGTGAAGGTATGGCACCACTCGTTCTTTACCTTGGCACTAAGTGGAAAGTAAGTGGTCAGCTTCAGACACCGGTCGTTTTACTCCCGGCGAAAACCTACCGTTACCCATTGAATAGGAGACTTGCTTGAGACCCAGAGCCGGTCTGGACCTTTTAGAGAAAAGAAAAATTTTTTACTCCTGACGGGAATCGAACTTCGAATTTGTGTCGTTTGGTGTAGCCTAGCCTCTATACCTGCTGAACCATCCCGACTCTCGACTTTGCACTTAATGCTTTTGTAAATCTTGGTTTACAATAAGGAGCATTCAAATTTGTGTTGTTTGAAGTTACAGAGATACAGGAGGGTTTAAGGGAGATTGGAGGGAGAAAGCTCTCACATTTATTTAAGGAATAATCTGTAATGAAGTTTCAGGGCTTAGCGGCCCATGAATAATACACTGTAACTTAAGATTCTTAGTGGCAGCGTCTCTAAACAGCCAAATGCGATGCTCTTCATTTCTTCCGCAGGTTGAATACAGTGCGCTGTAAGAAATACTAGGTATCGGATGTAATTGACAGATCCTTACAATAAGTTCTGGGAAACAAACTGTATACGTAGTTCACAGCTGGACTTGGCAATGAACGAGCACGCCCTAAATCTCGTAACGTGCTGAATACAGAAGTCGCAGAGTTTAACACGGTGTGTGTCGAGAAGAACGGCTCCTCTGTACGTTCCCTCTGCGAAATGTAGTTCCACAGAACCCTCAGAAAGTCTATAGCCTCCTTGTTTAGGGTCGCAGTCTTCGTACGTAGGTCTTAACCTCTTTGTGAGGTTGTTCTGGGTGGAAGACAGGTTCCCCGTTCTGACGATAGTCCTCATATGGCATCTTGAACACGCACTCGAATCCAAGCCTGCCGACTGCAAGGGCCGAGAAGTGGCTGCTACAGTCAATCCGAATTAGAGGGTAGTCGTGTTGCTTGGCCAGCTCTCTGCAATGTGAAAGAAAACATGAAGAAGGGAATGAGGAGAGAGAGAGAGAGAGAGAGCAAACCCTAGATGCAAAGAACAGAAAAACAAAGGATGAAAGACGTAAAACGAAAGGGAAGTCTAAGGAAAGACAGAATTGTGTCGAGAAGTAAAGAATGAAAGGAAGAAAAAGCCTGCCTAAAGGCATAAGTACTAAGAGGAGCTACAGGCAACGAGAAACATAAGCGAAACAAAGCCTTGCAGGAAAACGGTAAAAACCAAGTGGGACATAAAGAAAAGAAATAAAACCAATGGATACGAGGCATAAGAAAATAAGGCCTAATCTCGGGTTAGACGAGCAAAGACATAGACAAGAAAAACAGAGACAGAAAGATCTAAATGAAAGAGAGAAGACAAGAAAAAGCAAACAAGGGGACAGAGAAATCTAAAGGGAAAGAGAAAAAGAAAAGGGATAAAAGGAGGGATCTGAAACAAAGAAAAGCAGTTCAGACTTCACTTATACTGACGTTGACTTTTCGAGGAGTACTTTGGCGATGCCACGGCCTCGCACTGCGGAGTCCACGGACAGTATTCGCACCTCGACGAGTTTGTCGACGTCGGGGAATTTGCCGAACACATCCGAGGCGCGATCCACTGCAGCCAGTAGCTGCAGGATCTTGCGAAACCTGGGGTGTGGACATGAATCCGCATATGCCTCCATCTCCTCCAGATGACCTGGTTCTTGCGACCCGTTCAGTGCCACCCCGATCACTTTTCCGCTCGCGGAGACAGCCATCAGTGACAAACCTATGGTAATGACGAGTGGCTACTGTAATGACTAAGACACTGCTCGTTTATTGTGGAAATACTATTAATAACCCTCACAGTTTTAGCTTGACTTGCTTCCTTAAAAAGGAAAAAGGTGGGCTTGCGAGATCACCATGATATCTGTCTGTGGGTGCGTGAGCCCCCATAACAGAGTCTGAACTATTTGACCGATTCTCACAAACACTACGCCATTGGAGGCAACCCAGCGTCGTACTTTACATGACGGACGCACGAACTGGTGATTCGGGAGTGTTACTTGCTTTATGGTCCTGAAGTGATCTACTGTAATCTATTTTGGGAAAATATGCAACTATTCTTAACGTCGTCTTTTTACTGAATGTAAAATAAAAAGATTGCGGCCGTGAAAAACAAAATTAGTTTTCGGTTTGGTGCCGATAAGTCATCACTTGAGAGAATCTGTACGAAGCTAGTCATAAATATGCACGTCCTTAGAACCTAACGTATGAAGTTTCGTTTGTAAGTCGACAGTTACATACAAGGCCATGATACGAATCGTTGGGTTTACATGCGAGAAATATGATGTGTACAGGATTCTTACCGGGTACATAAATTAAACAGCTTTAAGTTCTCGTAACTCCTCGTTGCGTTAGAGCATGTCCATGAAAGAATAATGATATTTCACTTTTAAATGGGAATATTTTAGGACTGAAAATTTATTTGTTGCTTTCTGTATGGGCTACATTAATAGATGCTAACAATTGATTTTCTTGTCTTTTGTTGGAAATGAGAATATTCTCAAATTTACACTACCATGACATATAGGACACACTGCCCCACCTTCAATACACTCCCAGATGCTTTACATGGCTCCACGGTTCATCTATCTCCCTCTTCGCTGTGTCGCATATTTTTTTACGTCCTTTATAAAGCCTGTTGGTTGCACTCCACATCTGCTCTTGTTCTTCGTTGAATTGCCACTCTAAACTTGTGTAAAGACACAAGTTTTCGGATTTTCACGGCGGTTGTCCATCAAATAATGGCCTTGTTTTTCCTGTACCGTGTAGTGTTTACCTGTTCCGACGTTTCGGAGGGACATACTGCCCCCATCTTGAGGGTGAGTGATTTGGTTTAAGCGTATGATGAAGTGATAGGGGGGAAGAATTGTGTCCGTTATGTAGGACGGTTTAAGGTGTTTGGTCAATCACAGCTACGGACGGCGGGAAGAGAGGATCGTTTTGTCCCGAGTTGAAGGGAGTTTAGTTTAACGTTGTGTTGTGAATTTCGCATTCAGTAATGTCGTTACGATTACTGTTACTTCCAGTTACATATTCCGTCGCTTAAAGCAGATTTCACTGCAGTATGTCAAACTACTCTGACGTCAACAGTACGACAATCAATGCCGTTGCAAGGGGAAGCGTATCTACAGTGCCGATAGTAAATTGGGAATGACGTTGATGAATTTAGCGCCCCGTATTTACGTCACAGGGAGTGGAACGGCGCAGTTGTCGGCCCCCAGTTTGTGTGATTTGTAGTTTGCTTTCCTTTCTTTACGCAGCGAAAGCTGGCTTATGGGATTAGGATGCTATCTGTGTGTATGTACCCGTCACTACTTCTGAACCAACTGACCGATTTGAACCAAACTTTGTATGAAGGTTATGTCATTAATGGACACGACATTTTAAGGTTTAACAATGAGTAATACAAACATACCAAACGCACGAACTTTTGAGGTGGGAGCGACACTTAATTTAAGGCAATAATGTAATATGTGGAAACACATGTTATAAAATATTTTAACTCTTGTTGTGTTTCTTCTTTCGCAGGGTGTAAAATAAGACATGACGTTCGTGTGAAAGTTTTTTTCTTTTTAACTTTCGGTTTAATGGCGACAGCAAGTGGACCGATCTGAAGTGCCTATGATGTGTGGCCGAAGACTCCAATCTTCATGGGCATTACGCCATATCAACTGCTAAATATTTACCGCCGTTCTGAAGCATCGCAGTGCCTTCACCTGCAGGGTCCAGCAGTCTTAGGACTGTGCGAATTGCTTGACGGTGAATATGAAGGCAGTATGACCCTTCGGAACGTCTGTAGCTATTTACCAGTCCACACAGCGTAACGTCGCAAAAGACCTGAATCTGAAACTAATGAACCACTGGAGCTGAGCATGTGAATTCTGGTAGAGAGGCAGATTATAAATAGAGTATAAACGTGCGTTATATAGGGAATACTGTTTGTAAACCAAAAATTACAAACATGACGGCAGTGCGAAACTTCGGGGTTATATCTGACTCATTAACCTGCAAAGATTTTGTATTGGAACATATGCTTCACACAAATTAAATAGCAAAATTTACGGTTATTTGCATGCAGTGAAGAGGGTTTTCCCTTCTCCAGTATGTGCAGACCGGCTTTGGGGCCTACCCTTGCCTCCTATTTGTTGGGTAGTGAGGTCCCTTCTTGACAGCAAAGCGGCCTGGCCGTGACGTTGACTAGGCACTTCCATCCAGTACCAAGGGTAAGAAGTAGTGCCGCTGCACCTCCATTCCCATATATGCCTTAACGTCTTGGGCTCGACAGGGACAAATTTTACGTTACTTGATTGTGGGGTTGCATTATCATATTATGATTTGCAATTCGTAACTACGCTTTCTGAGTTTTGTTCGGAACTCCTGGTTTAGCACCTCCTGAAATACATCTTGAGAGACTATTCAGATACCTTCTGGAATGGTCTGCGCGCAATACTGCTCCAGCTCAAGGCATTCCTCGTCCCCATTTTCACCCAGCAGCTTTATGCAGATGTTGAGAGGTTCTTCACGGAAGAAGAACTTGCGTAGATGCTCCAGAACCTTCTCGGTATCCTTAGGCGTCACCTGCACAATCTTGTACTCCTGCTCTGACATGACCACCTGTGGCACGGCCTCCACCTGCAACCGGGAAACGAACGCTTAATCCCAACTGCCGCTTCATAAAATAGTAGGACTACAGTCCGTGATTGTGTGTGTGTGTGTATGTGTGTGTGTGCAGATCTTGGTATGTGAGCATTTATTACTTTTGTGTCTTTTACCACGCTGTCATTGTCGCATGCTATTGGTATAGCGTCAACGGTATAAATCAGGGGTGTCCAACGTTCCCCCCCTCCTCCCCCCTTCAAAGCGTCACAATCTTTATTGTGGGCTGGTTCGCGGGCCGCAGTATAAAAATCACAATGTGTGGCACACCTGACCGCCTAAATTGTTGTGTAATTTGTGCGATATATATATATATATGTATAATGTTCAAATGTGGCCGTGAGCAGCATGCGACCCCCGGGCGGCCGGTTGGAACCCCTGAAATAAATATTGGCCAATGATGAATTTGAAAGGATATTAAAAGAACCTGTCATGGCATCCCTGCATTTTCCTGAACGATCTGAAGGGAACCTCAAAACTTCAGGGCAGCCGGTGTTGCGGCCTAGAGTCGGACCAACACTTTCCGAATCTAAATGTACGGCGGTACAGCTACACCAAAAAGCTACTCGATTTTGTGTCTGTTACGCATGATTGTGGCTCATTACTTTTCGTTAAGAACAAAAACAGAAGATTGTAGCAATAAGAGGTAGACCTACTGCTGACCAGTTACATAGCATGCTTATGCACTGAGTTCGTAATACCAAGTGTCCCTCAAGGGCTACAGTGTGTAATGACGGACCAGTGCAGAAGTTACGGAACCAATGCCAGAGACTGGAATTGTGAAATCTTTCCGTCAATTGTTATCAAAGGATATTTCATGGTGTATAATAAATGTGTGCCAGTAGCTGTCGACCTTGTGAAAGTTACTGATACAGTGTCAGTGGTTGTACTTCCGAGCAGGAATGAATGAATGTCCTCAAGACACTGAATTTCCTTCACAACACTACATTGTCAGGGTTAGCTGGTGATACGAAAGCGGTATTCCCCAAAGCAAACACGTGTAAAATGTTCATTTGTTAACTGTTTCCTGCCTTTATGTGGAGCCACAACTGCTGTCGATTATGGCCTCATTTCCTTCGGAGATACTGAACAGACGCACCGCTCTGTGCCTTCTGTGTCGAAGACTTCCGCCCTTACGGTGCTTGTAAAAACAACACTTGTAATAAAACGAGTGGCATACGCAATTTTCAAACCGCTTTATTTGTTGTTTCGCATACCGAACGTCGCAGTCGACTGGATATATTCCTCTTTTGTATTCAGGAGGTTCCGAGTTCAAACCCTAGCCGGTAGACGGGCTATCCTGACCGACTATTTTAGTGACTGTTTCAGTCCCTCTACGAATATGCCAGACTAATACCTTAAATTAGCCTAGGCCGCTCCTTCCACACTGTCTCAATTCGTCATTCCTCGGCTATTCTACGATTCGTGAGTTAACCGACCGCGTCGTGAAATACGAGTAAATCAGTATTACTTACACGCTTTTACAAAGCTTTTTAACTCCTAGGGTTTCTTTACAAAGTAGTATACAGCACATCACGTGGGATTCATGTCTGTTCGTCTGTCTGTGGTTGGGCCCATGTCTCAGATTCTGCATTCAGCTGAACACGTTTTGTTTGTGTATATTCTATTTTATTATGACTTACTTAACGACGCTGCCAGTATCGCAAGCTATAAGACATCGAAAAATAAGATCGTACTGAATAGCAAATGGGAAAGGATATTGACGGAAGCGGTCGTGCTGTCGTTTGTGGTACTGTTGCAGCATTTTCGTGCGGGAAGTGGAAAGCCACGGAAAACTCAAGACAAGGTAGCCGGTGTTCCTGCCGAATTTCTAAACGGGCAGCTATCGAATACAAGTCAGGAATGTTACTGCCTGGGGCAGCTTGCCTTGACATTCATGTTTTCGTGAACTGGGGTTAGACTCTTATAAACCGGCACATAGCAACCTTCGCAAATTTCGAAGAATGTCTTTGGGAATTTTACCAAGTATCTGGCTTGTAATTAATACATTAACCAAATTATGTACTTAATAAATTATATTCATAAATACAGAACTCCTATACAACTCCTACAAATTTCAGCACCGAGCTGCCATAATCAGGCAGTTATTCTGACAAAGGAGTATAAGGCCAGCACGTTTGACCAGGTATTGCGTTGCCTTCGTTAACATGATTAAAATGAACGCGACACAGTACCTAGCTGAGCGTGCTGGCCTTGTACCCCTTTGTTAGAATAGCTCTCTGATGATGATACCTCGGGGCCGAAACATGTAGAAGTTTTATAGGAGCTCTGTACTTCAGAGTGTAATTTATTAAGTGCGTAAGTTGGTCGATTATTAAGTATAAGAATATGCACGGCATGAAGAACATAAAAATATGTAGTATGTAGTATGTAACACCATCCGCATATTGTTGGCCCTCATCAGAAAAAATCAAGAAGACGAGCATTCAGTTTTGTTCTTCTCGTTACACGATAGTCATTTATGGCTTAAGCATAACACACTAGGGAAAATTACTGTCATTTATCGTGTGATCGTTATATTTAATTACGATAAATTGCGTTAATATTCAATAATGAGTTGTGCCCAAGTGAACAGTACTGTCAAGATAAGTGGCAGTATTCATCACTGCGCTGTGCGTAAGTGAATAATACCGTCACTTACAGCGATTAAATAATGCAAACGTGATAAGTGGTATATATTTTCCGGGTGTTGTGCTCCAGTAATGTTTGAAAATATTTTCAGGCTCATTTTCTAAAGGACAAGGAAAACGTTTCAATGTCTTACCCTACACGGACGCACACAACGGGTGGTGGGGGGGGCTGCAGCCCGGCAGGCCCCCCCCCCCAAATCCCCCAAAACTGAAATTTAAAAAGCACAGATTTTGTAGATATTATGATATCAAACGTTTTACGTGATTTCCCCTTCAGCTAAAACCAGTCACCGAAATCGGCTGATGACTAGTACATTAGGATTTTGAAAAATGAATGAATAAAATTAAAAAAAACCAAGAAGATAGGACACTGTGATTGAGTCATGGAATATGTAGTAATATTAGTATGCATATAAATGCAGTTGCAGACAGTGTTATGTTGTACGTACAGCATGATTTTATAATCTAATTTTTACAATCAAGCATAAATTATATATAACCTCAGGGTCAGTCCCTGCCCCCCAGGGAAAAATTTCGGGTGCGCACCTCTTACCCTGAATATGCTAAAGAAGTGCATAAATTAAAAACCCTTGGTATTTGTATTAGACTATAATATGTGAGAAGGAATAGCTAATAAAAAACACAACTACACCATGTTTGACCTGTGATGTCATTAAAGCTGTAGTCTCGATTATGAAACTGTGACACTAAAACAAAGACAGCCTAAAAGTAAAAGACTAGAACAATTATCAAGGCCAGCAAGCTTTGTAAAATAACGACATACTGAAATATTTATGTCGCCATGTATTGTTCATTGCTGCATTCGTAATGAAACTAGGAGGTGGGAATGAGAAGGCGCTACACGCTGTTAACATGTAGTATAGGAAAGGAGAAAAGGACTAAAAGATACATACTATGAAGCAGAGTTCTTCTTGAGACGCTTATAGTTATACACAAGGTCAAGAAATCACGTGCTGCGTATGGATCTCGAAATTTCATTATGTTCAAGTTATATTTTCGACATTTCTACTTAAATTGTCATCTTAACTAAAGAACTTCATGCAGCAGGGGCCTTTTTGATAATCTGATAGTCGCTCAGGTAGACAAGAACTGTTTCGTCTTTAATGGATCCCAAAGGAATCGTGTTCCTAAGTTCCCGCCCCTGGGCCCTACCCTATGCCAGATGCATCCAGTCCACATTCTCATTTACTGTAATCTTAATATCAGTTTTAATATTATCCCCTCGTCTATGCCTAGCTATACCACCAGAAATATTTCCTTCAGTGTATTTAAATGATCATCTTAACACACTAATTGGCTTAATATATGGCGCAAAGTCCTCTACAAGCCAAAAACAGTGGCTCAACTAGTCATGAAACTCCGTGTCACTTATCGCCTTATCGTGTTCACAGCAGCCCCAATCTGGACCCTATCCTCAGCCAGATGAATCCAATCAACACCTTCACAGCCTCTGTATTTTAAGAATAAATATTTTTGTCCTCCCATCTACACTAAGATCTCCAAAATTTTATGCTTCCTGATATTCCTGTAATTCTTATCTTAACTAAGTCCATGGAGCAGAGTCCTTCTCAATACTAACAGACGCTTAGCTGGTACAGAAATTCCTCTGCTGTCTGTCGTGGTACCAGACTGTTCATTACCGTGTTCAGATCACTCCACTATTCCTAATTCTAATATCCACACCCTCACACCAAGTCTTTCGGTGGTCCATTCTAATATTATCGACAACTAAATTTACTTCAGTCTCCTTAAGTTATCGTCTTACCGTAGATTTCCATCGACGACGTTGTAAGGCTTCGGAATTTATTAGTCTTTCAAATTTCATCTCCATTTTTATAACAAATATAATCACTTTTTAAGCCCCAGAGATGAAAACAAAACTGTTTTTATACTGTTTACTGCTCGATGAAACAAGACTCGGAATACTAAAGTAACATATATCAATGTCCCAGGATCTCTTGCTTATGAGAACACCTGCTTTCCACACACTGGTTTCCACTTTCCTGGTTCTAAGCAGTGTGTTCCTTCAGCCTTCAGAACGGCCACCCATGTGGTGAATAAAGGTTAAGAAACTTCTTCAGCTTCTAGCTACCTGCCCTCTTATACACAATCCTGCAATGTAATTCGAACTCCTCCCTCCCCGCCCTAAGTCCAGCTCGTGACGTAACAAGCATTTCAACCAATCATTGTTCCGCGTAGATGACGAGATTGTTTACGTATTTGAAACGATGTTGTTAATGAATATATCGTGTAGAGGCGGAGTGCAGGATATAAGCAGCGGGAGGGAAAGCGTCAATTGTAACTAGCTATGTAACACCTCTTCTAATATTTATGAACTTCGCATTTTGCCCGCAGAGTGTAGTTATGGTTTTCGTATGATTATCACAATAACCATCGACTGTCTCAATCAGCCTTTTTTTTGACTGTCAAACGCAACTACTCTCTTTCTTTACTGATCTTTACATTAGCCCGACGTATTTCAAACTGGTGGTTCATTATCAAGGGCTTCGCCTTTTTGCTAACTACTGAGGTTTTGCAACATGTCAGTTGCATAAGATCCATTTTAATGGACTACAATTTAGGTGCAAATCCTAGGATAAAGTGACACCAAAAAATACCCCCACACACCCAAGAAATAAAAATAACACTTAATGGGTTTCGTAATACAAGCATAAGGTAATAGGACGGTGAGTCGCTCACAGAAGAATGCAGCACAATACGGTCAATGCCCCGACGTATGTTGTCTTGACTTAATTTGTTCCGAACTTACGTCGTGTGCCTCTTGACTCAGCATACAGCCAAGCACGCAGATCCGTACGTATAGTACAGTACAGTGCGGAAGACATGTTCGACTTGCTGAAACACCATGATCACGATCTCATGCTCGATTATCTTGTTGAAATTCAGAAGCAAAGCGCCCTTGAAAAAGCCAAGGAACCCGAGCTTGAAGAAGGGGTTGGACTGACTGGAGTTGGCATCAAGGTGTGTGAGGACAATGATTCGAACGACCAGCGCGCAGCAACAACTAGACAGGAATTTATGGTGTGCTTGCTTGGTCTGATGAGGCCCTGAAGCAGAAGAACATAGCCTTTGTCTCGCCAGCCTTCATTGCTTGATTTTTTAAGTCATCTCCAGGTACCCGTGTATTGCCTTATGCCCTGTTCGACATTGGAGATGATGATCCAGATGGCCCGCATAAATTTGAAGAGGAAGCGCTTCCTCCTTAAATTTTCATTTGTTTGTTATTTCATATTTATGTAAATTTTTCATAAGTATGGATATAATTTTTTTTTGGTCAAAAGAGATTGTCTGGAACCAGCCTCCCCATTTTAACGTCCCATTTATGGGAATGTCTCCCTCGACTTTCGTCGTCTCAGCTACCGTCACTGGTCTCTGAACCACCTACGACGTAAGTTCGGGGGATGTTTGTACTTTTAAGCAAGCCTGAGTTTCCAGCTGTACGTGGCGGCACATTCCGTGGTGGTTTCTCCCCACAGTTCGACTACGCATGTGTAAGTAACGTGTTTGTCTCGAGTGGTTAATCACTGCGATTGTGCTGTAGAAGCTGTCCATGACAGAGCAGCATGCTGTAGAAACTGTCCATGACAGAGCAGCATGCTGTAGAAACTGTCCATGACAGAGCACCATGCTGTTTTTTCCCCCCTAGGCGAAAGGACATTCGGTCAAGGATAATTGTAAGGCATGCTTCCTGTGTATGGCGAAAATTTTTTGTCTGGTAAGACTGTTTACAGCTGAGTTGAGAAATTCCTACAAGGACGTTCGAAACTAAGGGGTCTCCAGTGGAAATTTCGACACATGGGCTATGAGTATGAGCCACGTGGACTCAGTAGTCCGAGCTGATAGACGGATAACTATAGGCGATGCAGCGGATGCTATTGTGTATTCGGATGAATTGGCGTACAGCATAATGCAAGATCGTCTGCACTTTTCAAACATTTGCGCTAGGTATTTGCCACATAACTGAATCATGAGCACAAAATAACATGAATGGGGCTTGCATTGGAACAGCTTTCTCTCCACCAGGCTGAGGATGAAAACATAGTGAACAAATTTTTACCAGTCATGAGACATGGGTCCATCATCTCCAAACCGAATCGAAACGTGCCTCCCTGCAATGGAAGCATCCCGCTTCACCTGTAACCAGAATGTTTAACCTTGTGCCATCGGTGGGTAATGTTGTGCTGACTGTTTTTGTGACTCTCAAGCTGTGCTGCTTGTCCCGTTTTCAAAAGCCTGGGGAAATCGTCAATGGCACGCACTGCGCAGTTCTGCACACACTTTCAGACTGATTTCGCAGAAAACGACCACGGCTTCTACGCTGAGCACAACTGCTCGTGCAGAACAATGCCAGATCTCATCCAGCGCGCGAAACCCAGGTGGGAATTTGGGAATCCAAATGCGACCTTACTGCTCTCCCATCCCACAGCCCGAACCTTGCCCAGAGCGGCTTCCACCTCTTCGGTCCATTGAAAGACATCTTGGTGGCAACAGTTTTTCCAACAGTGCAGGCGTTACATATGAGGTACGCATGTGCCTACTACAGCAGCCTATGCAGTTTTAGGCAGGTGTTTTTCTGAAATGATGGGCCAAGTATACTTATGTTTCGGAAGGTTATGTAGAAGAATACATTAATATGGCAATGTCGCTTACTTGAATTTGGTTCCTGTTTGTGATTTACTGAATTCCTCATGTAGTATCAGACACTTGAGAAGATAAATATGCTGGACACGTCATACAGGACACAATATTAAAATGGAGGATTTGTATATACTAATACTCGTAGAAAAGGCAAACTGACACAGTAAAATGTAGGCGCGGGTAGAAATCTAATAACGTACAAGCAAATAGGTGCAGCTGCCCTTGTGTATGTCATGAAAGCGTATTTGGTTGCAGCTCCCCTCATTCTTAACCTCGGCAGTAGGTTGAGTGAGGGGTCTGTTTCACGCCCTTGCCTCTTTACCCCGGGAAAGGGCCCCAGACACGCACAGAACAGAAGGCTGGATGGGTCTCAGAGTCGGTCTAGACGCCTTGCAAAAGAGATAAATGTGTTGTCCCTGTCAGGATTCTAACCACACTGCCTCGGACGTCCAGCCCATCGCCTGGTCACCACACCGATAATGCTATCCAGCTTCAAAATCTGACAATGTCAGTGCAGTAAGGCTCAGGATAGGGACAGGTGGCGGGCTCTTGTGAATGCGATAATGAACCTCCGGGTTCCATAAAATGCGGGGAATTTCTTGAATAGCTGAGAAACTGTTAGCTTCTCAAGAAGGCCTCTGCTCCATGGAGTTAGTTAGTTAGTTAGTTAGTTAGTTAGTTAGTTAGTTAGTTAGTTAGTTAGTTAGTTAGTTAGTTAGTTATTCAGTCAGTCAGTGCAATAAGAGAGACTAACAGTACTCAATAAGATAACCCACTCAAGTAAGTGTGGCAGTGGATGACGTACCACGCAATAAAACAAGATTAAATTTCTTATTCTTAAGACATACAGTAAGTGACTTGTTTTAATAAAAGGCTTTAAGTTCACACACATTATAGAATATATCCTACGACAGGGCTGGCAAAACTTTTGAGGGCACTTGCCCAAATTTTTGATAATTTTCGGAGAAAGCATTTCGCGTGCCCATGGCGATTTTGAGCAGCCAAACAAGATCCTGGAGTCTTCTGTTATCATTATTTATTATTATTATTATTACTGTTGCCAATTGCTATATACTCTATTAATAATATAAAATTGTTATGTGTTAGAACAACATTGTCTTCGACGAATGCAATAAGGGGAAAAATAGGCAAGCAACTGAGGCTGTTGCTATTCCTTGTTTCAAATACTGACCCAATGAATTAATTCAATTAAATATTGTAATTATATTATTCTAAGGAACGTCATTACAGAGAGAGGAAACAAAATACTTGAAAGAATTTTTAGGGATCCTGTTTAGGCATCCAGCAACACGTCTAATTTATTTTAAATCCTTCTCCAATCTAGTCTTTGTTACTTTATGACCAAAAACTTAAAAATTAAAATACTCCCTTAAACAATGTACCTTTACTGCGCGACTTTTTGCACACTGTTCATTGTCGATTGGTATCTGAAGTCAGGTTGCATTTAATGTAACGCCCCTTCACGCACTGTACTTTTATTGTCCTGTAGCGGCATGTATGTACATTTATTCTGCATTTCCAAGCCGGGAACACGCTACATACAATTTTCCATGAGAAAGGAGTTAGTTTCAGGATCAGTAACTACAGCTTCAAGGGACTACCCTTATAGTTTGTTGATGAACGTAGCAGGTGCAAGGCAGAGTGGAAATTGGAGTCGCCTAAGTTGAAGTGGTATATCACTGGGGAATGTTGGTACTCGGCAGTAAATACACCCCCTTATTTTTTACAGCGGGTCATCATTTGATTTAAATCAACATGTAGCATCAATTCATTGACTGCTATCCTTGTGCCATGACACACTGTTAGTGCATTCAAATTTCTTATGGACTACCTGCCACTGTAGTGACGACAGAGCCCGATGCTAGCGGGATAGTAACAGGAGTTGTACCATCTCCAGCAAGCTTTGTTAGTTTTGTTCTATTTTACGTCATTTTTACTTGTGTTCATTTTGTTTTCTTAATAAAAATTATGGCACAGAAGCGTTAGAATCAACGTAGGCCTAAATGTTTCAGGAAGAACATCCAAATAATTAAAAACAAATCTCTGTTTTTTGTATTAGATTATTCGGAAATGGCATTATTTATCAGTAATACCTTACAAGCAACAAAATAAATATCACTGTGATATTAATAAAGTAGTCATGATAAGACTTGGTTCGCATTACAATACCAAAGGGAGAGCAAAATCAAGTGAACGAAAAATACTTCATGTCGGGTTTCTGGTTGACGTTTTGAGAGCAATTAAGGCGACTCTCATACTTAGAATTGACAAAGTTCCTCATTTATAAAATCAGTGTATACAACAATACAATCTGTTTACTCCTACATGTTTTGGCGGAACTCCACCATCTTCAGGGATTCTGTTGGTTTACAGACTCCCTGAAGATGGCGGAGTTGCGCCGAAATATGTAAAAAAACAAGAGATTATGTTGTGACATATGCTAGATATGCGTATGTTGGTTTTATAATTGATAAATTTAGTCAAAATGCGCGGAATGAATAACGTTAAAATTAACAAAGTTTATTATTGGAAACAACGCATCAACGCAATCTCTATATTTAGATATAAGCTCTGATGGTGCTGTCATGGCTATATTTTGAAAGAGTCAAAAGTTGCAGAAATGCAATTCCATAATTTATGAGCTTCATTTTCTGAGAATTTCAGTGCTGATTCGACCAATCAGTCTCTTTCAATACTTTCTAATTCAGCTTTCAAATTGACAAACTTTTATCTCCAAGTTGACATAGTTTTAAATCAAGGAACCGCATCTCAATATTATTCTTATCAATCCATTGCAAGCCTTCCAAATCCAGTTTATTTCATGGTTCATTGTCCATTTCTTCAAGTTACTTGAACGGGGTAAATCTTGAAGCGAATAATTCGATAGATGGTTCAGTGGTGTTTGAAAACTGCATTTGAAAGCTCTGAATGTCTAAGTTTTCATTAACTTTAAGATCAGTCCTGTGTTTCTGTAGGAATTGGAAATATTTGAAAGTGTCATTCTTAGCATCACGTTTAAAAATTGTAGTTTCATTTCAAAGGCTTTTATGTTGTCAAATATAACATGGAGTTTTTTGAAACATCTGTAATTTGGATCTAAAAAAGGCATATGTAAAGCAAACAGTCCACAAATCCACACGTCGTATAATTCTCCAAGTGACGATTTTTCATTCACCGGAAACGAACGAAATTTATCCAACACTCAACAAATCGACGAATAACGTAACTTCGACAAAACCGACGAATATTATGGAAGGCCAGCAATTCGTTTTACGCTAAACTCGCCTCGACCAATAAATTTCAAAATTGTCTCTTTTTAAAAGCGTGCAGTACAGTATTATTACATCGGCCAACTCATGCACTGAATACAGTACTTTAGTAAGCTATTATAAAAACCCCCTACATGTTTCAGCACAGATGTGCCATCATCAGGGGCCGTTCAATACAAAGCAATGTAGACTCAACCCACAAATCTAGTTATTATGTCGCCTTTACAGAATTGATTAACCTTTTAAAGCCTAGCGGTAACTTTACATAAGAGCAGGTTTAACATTCACAAATTCTACGTGGTTCACACATTGCGTTTATGTGTTTTGTACGGATCTCAGAACAAACAGCAGCTTTTGCCTTATAAAACATTAAGAGACTGGTTTTTATAACCGAAGTGGAGAGTGTTTACAGCGCGGTACGCACTGAGTCCTTATATAAAACAGCCACGCTTCGTCTTTAAAAAGTTAAAATATTAAACATTAAAATTCTAAAATACATGAAATTAATAACCGTAAATTTACAATGTTGTAATATTAATAGTATTCCAATTCTTGGAAATAAGCCGTTCCAGATATGGCAGTTGTTTGCAGCTGGATGGATCATGCATACAAACATCTATGTCAATCATATGTAGGAAGAGATTTCGTCCTGGTGGGGCGTATGCAGTTTATCGTGTTGAGTGCTGAGGTATAACTGTGCTGAGTTAAGCACCACGCCATAAAAGCATACGGGGACGTGGAAGCATAGCTCCACACATTCTTGATCTCGGCAGCATATGGAAGTGAATGGCTAGCCTAACGTCTCGACCGCTTTATTCTCAGAGAAGTAGGACCCCCACTAGATAGGAGGTTAAATGAGCCCCAGACCCGGTCTGAATTCTTTAGAGCAGATAGAACTTTCTTGCTTCATTCGATAATCCAACCACGATTCCTCGAATATCCAGTCCGTAGCCTCGCCAGTTTATAGATGACAGACAAAATTAGACATTTTCGGGAGCAATGCAAACACCTAATCGTGTATTGCAAACGCAGATAAAGCAGTCTAAGGATTTATATAAAAAACTTCTTGAAACAATCTGAAACACAAACAGGTTTTCACCCCCCGCCCCCCCCCCCCCCACGCAAGATGGGGCCCAATACAGCCCCATAGACTACCGTAGCCCTAAACCGGCCCCTGACATAGACTGAGCTGTCCT
Organism: Coptotermes formosanus; assembly: GCA_013340265.1. Lineage (NCBI taxonomy): Eukaryota > Metazoa > Arthropoda > Insecta > Blattodea > Rhinotermitidae > Coptotermes > Coptotermes formosanus. Next base: position 238,652 of record BLKM01008356.1, on the reverse strand, counting down.
ATATTCTACGTCATTCAGTATCCCATTATGTAGGTCTAACAAGCCTGGGATATTTCAGTGGACAGCGCAGGTAAAGGCCCACAGGAAAGCATCGAAGATGAGCACCAGGTTGCATGCAACTTCAGTATAATTGGCAGGCATGAATAGCCTGCAGCGTGTCATTACTCTGTGGTCAGCTATGTGGTAACTGGGAAATGTCAGCCCTAATAAGAAGTGGGAAATTTTTAGATCCCAAGTTAATGAAAGCCTACGGACTAAAGTTTCTGGAAACATGCGAAACGTTAATTACAGACGTTGCCAGTTCTGAGTATTTGAACACTCCTTCTGTAAGCTGATGGTCTGTAAGTCCACATTCTTACATTTACCTCTTTCAGCCGTTATACCTCTTGATCTCAGAGTGAAGCGTCACATAGTGTGATGTTTAATGGTGCCTTCATTTTTAACTCCACCTATCGTGCACTGTTAGACAAGAGAAGGTAAAAAGACTTTTTAGGCGCGTTGGCAAAATAGTGAAAAGCGACTATTAGCTTCTTCACGTCTGTCCGTCCGCATGAAACAACTCCGCTCCGACTGGACGGATTTTCATCAAATTTCATATCGAAGGATTTTTCGAAATCTGTCAAGAAAATTCAAGTTTCATTAAAATCCGACAAGACTAACAGATACTTTACATGAAGACCTGTGTACATTTGTGATAATATCTCGCTGAATTTTTCTTAGAATGACAACTCTCTCAGACAAATTTGTAGAGAAAATCAAAACGCATATTTTATGTCCAATACGTTTTTTTTTCGAAAATCGTGTCGTTTATGAGATAAAGTGGAAAAATATGAAAGAGCCAGACAGGCCACGGACTACAATATAATATGGCGCATGCGCTTTGCATGCTGGATAACTAAGGCTACAGACACACACTCAGAATATGTAATACTCACTGCTCTTCCACGGCAACAAGGGTTACGTGAACGCGCCTCAATGTTTCGTTATACGCACATTGCCTCTCTTGTTACATTTGAAACAAACTTTACTTTTTGTACTCACATAACAATTTTTACTAAACAAATATTGTCAAGTCATCTTGTTGGTTAAGAATTTCTGTTACACAGAGTGACTGTACAGGAAATACCTAATTTGTTGGCCTCTTCACAGTCATACAGTTGTGAAGAACTGTACTTCATGGAGGACCGAGCGCCACCATATTTTGTGCTTCCTGTTCGTGTGTGGCTTGACAACCATTTTACTGGTCGGTGGATTGGGCGTCGAGGACCAAGAGCATAGCTACCGTGAAGTCCCGACCTTCCTCCCTGTGGTTTCTTTTTGTGGGGTTGGGTCACACAGACAGTCTGCCGATAAAAACGAACGATAGACGAAGTGAAGACAGGTTCGAGATAATTTCCGCTGTTCCTCTTGCTTTCTTAAGGAAAAGGGTTGAATCTGCGTTTTCCACGTTGCAGAATCGTGTGCAAAGTTCTGGGGCCCATGTTGAAATTACGCACTAAACGACAGTGTATTAGTTTTAATATGGTGGAAGGATTGTAGCAATATATCATTCATTTAAGGGGATAGTGCGTTTTAACTTTACATACGTTAATTTACAGTCACTCTGTAGACTGCCCGCTCCTCTTGGTTTCCCTTTCACAGATAAGATGATTGTATACTGTATTTTCATGGAAACAAGAAGTAATGTAGTCATATTTCCGCATTCATTATTCTTCTTTTATCTTTTCTTGCTGTGTTCATTTTAGTTTACGTTATTCAAGGCAGCCATTATATATGAATTGTTGAAATATACAGAATACTACACGATGGGTTATGTTGCAAGAAAACATGTCGCATCTTGCAATAACACAAACATTTTGACACCAAAACAGTACCACGTGCTGGAACCAGTCTGTCCAGGGCTTTGCTGTGACTTTTCTTCGCAGAAATTCTGTTATTGTTACTAGAGCATAAGGAGTGAAAATTGTCACTTCAGCGTAGTTTTGAACAGGACTTGTACGAATAAACGTGACATTGAGGCGCGTTCGCCTAACCATTGTTACTGTGGAAAAGCAATAATTATGAGACCGACATATTCTGAGTGTGTGTTTGTAGCCTTAGTTACCCAGCATGCAAAGCTGAAGCGCCGTATTATATTGTCATCTGTGGCCTGTTTGCCTGTATCATATTTTTGCACATTATCTCATAAACGGCACGATTTTCAGAAAAACTTCATTCAACACAAAATATGGTTTGGAATCTCTTTACAACTTTTGTCTGAGACACTTCTCATTCTACTCGTAAGAAGAATTCAGCGAGATACTATCATAAATATGCATAGGTCTTTACGTAAACTACCCCTTATTTTTGTCAGATTTTAATGAAACTTGAACTTTCTCGACAGATTTTCGAAAAATCCTCAAATATGAAATATTGTGAAACTCACCCCACTGGGAGCGGAGTTGTTCCATTCGGACGGACATACGGACAGACACGACAAAGCTAATAGTCACTTTTCGCAATTTTGCGAATGCGCCTAAACAGAGAGGTGCTGTAGACAGACATGATAAAGTTTGTTTATATGTCATTATAGTCCAGGCAAGGAGGGGAGTGCCATATCTCTGTCAATACAGTTACTTCGTAACCTGAAATAAATATATGAAAAGTACCCCTCTCAATCACAGTGGTAACTTCATGTACCGCCCGCTTTAACACAAAAATCCCTCTATTTCATCCATACAGAGCATTTATGTGTTTCGTATGATTCTCACAGTAATTATCGATTATTTCCCTAAACAACATTAACTGACTGGTCTTTGTAATGGTGGCGGACTGTGTTCTATCTGAGGAAGGAACTGAGTTTTAAAATTATATGATAGGGTTTGCCTCTGGTGCGGAAGTGGTCACAGCTATGAAGTGTGTCTGCAGAAGGAAAATCCCTTTTCCACACCGAACTGTTGCAACCCTGAGGGGAGTAGGAAGTCGTCATCTTGCCAGGTGCAGGGCGTGCAGTCACGCGTAGCAAGAGCAGCTACTTCGTCAGCAAGAGACACATTCTCAGATTTCACAACGGGAAAGCCCTTAGCAATGCCACGCTGTAGTGACAGGCAACAGCACGCATGCAAGCCCAAAAAGGACATCCGTCGCAGCCGGCAGCGCCTCCAAATTCAGTGCAGTAATATCCGCTCTACATTACCCTCATCAGGTCAGTCAGTGCAGGCTCCTTGTGTAAGCAGGGTCCTCCTTAGGCATGTTCAGTGTCAGAACTGCCGAGAAGCGGACCGTAACAGAGCGCAATGAGTGTGTGCCAGAGGAAGATACATTGACAGTCACTAAAATTGTATTAAACTTAGTGACACAATATGGCCGCTATATTTCACACGCCTCTCAGTGTTGTAATATTTAATGCAAATGACACTGAGAGAGAGAGAGCGCGCGCTATGAGCTCCGTAATCAGCTGCACGAATTATTTACAAATGTGACTCTGCTCTTAGAGTAACATCTGAAACCTCATGTGAGGTTCCATATGCCAAATTATCACATTTATTGGTTTGACCGGGTATAAGACATGGCACTGTCGCTGCGATTAGAAAAGACATTTGTCATAACCTTGTAGGCCGCCTCCCCTTATTTCATAAGAAGCTGCAGTGGTCCACAAACTAACTGTAAGAGTGAAACTCTTTATGAATTTCCACGTCGAGCCTGGAGAGGTACAGCCATCAATGAGCTGTTAAGCTTTAGAACTTAGTCAGTACTGGCAGGTGACTGTCAGGTGATCTGAATGCTAAGCACCAATTTCTAAATATTACATTTTAAAATCTAGCAGGTGACAAGGTGTTAGATTTGACGGAAATGAATTCGAAATTTCAGCGCCACAATGACCCAGTCATTACTTCCCAGCGGGGAGTGGTGATTTTCTCAATATCGTGGTGCATCAAAATGTCGTGAGTGTTACGTGCCACTGTGTCTGACACTCTGGAATCGGATCACTTACTAATAGTGGGTAATGTTCGATTTAGAAATTATTTGGGCTCTGTAGAAAAATTCAGAGATTCAGGGCGGTTTCAAGCTTTGCCTCTATCCTATTTTCACCCAGAATCCAAACCAGCTTCGGAGCAGATGCCCATATAGCAGCTCACGACTTTACATCGTGTGTAGCCTTGGCCTGTAGGCTGGAGAAACTTAAAAACACACTCCCAGATCTAAATAACAGTGTACCTGGCGTAGATCGCTTGCTAAAGCAAAAACAGAAACTATGAAAATTGCGTCAAAAAGAAAGGATCCAGCATGTAAAACTTCAGTTAACTAGGTCACAAATACCATTAGACGAATTAATTAAAAGAAGACACTTGAACGATAAGGAAAAATAGGCAACTGTGACGTCACACCTCGAGCTGTTTGACCTAACTGCGACACCCCTGTTCAAAAGGGGCCGACGAAGGACACCAGCTGTCATTTATGTTTCATTCGGCCATGAATATCACCCTTTACAAAAAGTCAACGCAGCAGCCATTGTGTGTTGCTTGGAATATCGGTTCACACCTCATGATCTGTGAGATAAACCACGAGAGGAGGGTGGAGTAAAAACACCGCTCGAAGCTGTAGACAATATCCTAACGACAATAAGACCCCGTGACTGATACAAACTAACAGATCCACTAAAATTAAGAAAGGCGTGTGGAATTTATAAAATTTCAAACGAACGTCTTAGGCATCTTCCAAGTAGGCCATTGTTAGTTTTGTCACACTCACTCAATCGCTGCTTTCAACTCTCACACTTGTCAGCATCTTGAAAGTGGCCGAAAATAATAATGTTGCCCAAAACTGACAAGGACCATAGATTTCCTCACAGAGTACGTCAGATTAGCCTCTTGTCCACGTCTGGCAAATTATTCGGGACCGTTATTCAAAAAATACTCCGAAAGTACGCTGAAGACAGAAACTTGCTGAACGCAAATCACTTTGGTTTTCGTGCCTTGAGAGCACGCCACTTCAATGTGTGGGGCTTATGAACCACATGACTTTAAATTCTGACAATAATATGTCCACAACTGCCGTATTCTTGGATACTGATAAAACCTTTACCACCACACGGCACCTCAGATTGTTATATAAATTAGAAAAAATTACATTTCTCGCTTGGCAAAGTCAAGCTTATTAGCTCATTCCTTGCAGGCAGGAATCCAAGTTTCGGTAGAACACAAAATGTCCATGAGAAGTAGTACCAAAAGGCACCGTCCAGCACCGGCACTTTGCAGCCTGTATATAAATGGTGTCCTCCATACACCACATACATTGAACATTATATCTGTATATACGCCATATATGATAAAGCAGATTACGTTTTCGGGAAGCTATTTAGCGGTGTGAAGTCAGGGGAGTCGTCGTGTCAGCTGTGGAACATCAAAATCAATGAGGATAAGACACGGGCCATCTATTTCTCTTGTGGACTCAAGACCGGCAGAGCCTTATCTTGCATTGAAGGGACAGTCTGTTCCTTTTGTACATCGTGTGACTTGTCTTGGTGTAATCTTTGACAGAAGGACTACGTCAAAAATCAGTATAGACACGACTGAAACCACGGCCTCCAGCATATTTATTAGGATCTCTTACCTATTCAAAAGTGAAGACTTGAGTGCTAACGTTAAATTCACCCTCTGCATGTAGTTCTTTTTCCAATAATCACTTATTTCTGGCCAGCTTGGCATTTACGGCAGACACCTACCTAACTTCTGAAATTGCAACACATGTAAAGCAAGTTTCCCTGCACAACTGGCAATATTCAAGCTCGCGCATTGGTTCCCGTGTTACGTAGGGTTTTGAAGGTATCGCATGTTTACGATTACATCAGAAAATTATGCAGGCAACAGGCAAACATCATACACAATCATGAAAATGCAAATATTTGGTACACAGGGCAAGGCGAAAACCAACATGGAAATTGGCGGAAGCTAAAACTCGGTGGCGGTCTGACTAACAGCCATTCAAGCGACTGAACTGCCGTTTTAGCCTTTGCAAGGCCTGGACTGGTCGAGGCTCTGAATACAGTGAGTGTACAGTGCTTATCGAAACTGAAACTGCATAAGCATTTAACATACCTGATAGGGATCAAAGAAATGAAGTTTTTGAAGCGCATACTTCACTTTGGTCTAAACGGGATACTTTTTTATATTTAAGTTAAATAATTATATATTAATGTAATTTAAATTTTTGTTAATCATTTCTTAATTTTATAAACGCAAATACATTTGAGTATCTAAGAACCCCGTTTATTGGGTACGTGTGAGTTGTGTAGCGCTCGTACATAAGGGCGATAAATAATGAAGAAAGGTTTGTGTTGTATAACATAAGGGCAGGCGAGATTATTTCTTAAAGAATGGTACGGTAATGTCTGAGAGCGATAGTTAACTAAGGAACGCGGCTGGTGGGAGGCAGAATCTACAACCTACATATCAGCATTTTATTTTGGAACATGCAATCACAAAATAGAATAAAGAGATAATTTCTGAGAAAAGGCATGGTCAAGAACAAACAACAAGATGAAGGAAAATCTTCCATCCAGTTTCATAGGAGACATATTTACTTTACCAATAAGTTTTAAAGCAGTTAAAGTATTTTAGCTACTTTCGATATTCATGAAAAGGCAAAATAAATGTCTAGGAGGGGTAAATAGTGATATGTACTGTAAGTGATAGTGACTGAAAACGCACGAACAAAGTGAAAAAGCCACCGAGTATGAATTATAAAATGAACAAAAATGGATACTTACTGAAGTGTAAAAAACTATGCATTTACGTAGTTAATCTGAAGGTCAACCTGTGTCATTACATTTCCTGTCGCACTTTTGTGTAACAGGAAATTAACAATTATTCTACAAAAACTAAATTAAATGTGTAACTGAATAGGACAGTTTCGTTTACAGATATGTAACAAACTTGTCCAAGATGAACATTAGAAATTCTAGGATGAAACAGTAGAATAAATCTCATGGAAATGAAGTGATACTGCAGCAGGCTCAAAACTAATTTACGTTTGATTATTATTAACACAGTCTTATTTTCCCTGAGAAATAAAGAGCTTATGCAACTGAGCGAAAGCAAATCAAATATAAATCAAAATAAAACACAGAGCAAAATGAGAGGAGTGGTAGGAGAGTTACTGAGGAGTGGGAATCTCAGTCTTAACAAAAGGACGGAAGACAAGAACTGACATCCTGATAAAGAACAGTCCCTTTGTCTCGTCAGAGGCTAGGCACCAGAATAATCAAGACAGTATTTGTCCACAAACTTAAGAAAAACTTGTGTTGACACTCGACAGGAAATAGACATCAAGAGGGGCAGACGGGCTGACTGACTGACTGACTGACTGACTGACTGACTTGACCATCAGTCGTAAAGTGACTTGGAATTGGACTTGGGCTAAAAGGGCTCACGGAAGCTGACGGATTTACAATTTGATGTCCAGTTAAACACTTTTAAGATATATGATGGGACAATTCTGGTCTAGACTTCTCTGACTTAAGAAGCGACTTAGAAGAATTTGTGGAATCTGAGTGTGAGACCGATGCACAAATGAAGAAGACAGTGAAGCGATAAATGTGTTTAGTTTAAAGTTTGAGTTTTATGATCATTTGTTAGTACAACCTTTTACTATTGATTTTTTACATTTTCTATTTTAATATAGGTCAAATGTATTTCTCTGAAAACCCGTAACTAGTCAAAGGGTGCGTCTTACAAGAGATAGCGTCCTTTTTCTGAAAACCTGTAACATTGCATCTTAAAATGGAGGAAATACGGTATTTCTGTCCTTGCTATCCGAAATAGATCTGCCTATGGAATAAGAAAGTACTTAGTATTCGTCGTACCCAAACAGACGTTATTAATTTAGATCACGTAGCAAGTACCAGGGCTTTTAGTTTCTCACGGCTGTGACTATGAAAATTACTGCCTTCTGGAATCTGACTCCGTGTGGTCTGCTTGAAATCTACAGACGTTTCTAAGGGTATTCGTTAAATTTCTTCCACGCAATACGAGGTCACAACGCACAAGAAAATATTAAGTTATTAGAAGCACTCGACCTCCATGTGGAGTTCTGAACATTAAACGTTATAATTTTCAGCACTTCTTTATATGTTTTACTAGCAGATGTTTTCGAGAGATCGCCTTACTAATTTCATTTGTAAAGCCACAGAATGTCCTTACTTATATGCAGGCCTGCAGGCGTATGTACAGCAGGTGTTAGCTATTTTCTAATTTTTTATTTTAAAAAAAGTAGCAGTATTTTGTTAAAGTTAGGCACTTCTTAAAGATCTGTCATTATACAAAGTTTCTGGAGCTATGCAGAACGGTAATAGTGTTCCGCCTACGTAGCATATTCGCACGGCAGCCATGTTGTTATTTTTCCTGGGAAAATGTTGAAAGTAACAACGCGAGGTTTCGAATTTTCATATATAACCCTAAAAAACTAATTTTTGGAAACTATAATACTGAAATCCAGATGATATTTGGCTTATAGCATGAAAATGGAAGCAGCATTTTCCTCCGAAATTTTGGTACCTACCTACAAAATTAGGCGATATTGCATCCCCAAGAAACGTAATCTTACTTGACTGAATGACTGACAGGCAGGCACAGGGCATTCCCCAGTATGATTCTGAAAAAATAAACTTGTATCTCTAGAGCTCTAGATGGTAGCGTAAACTCTTGTGAACGTACAATAAGTGACTCTTTGTGCTTTATTAAGCACCACCCCATGAAGGAATAGGGGGAGTGAATATAGTGACCCACGTATTCTTAAACTCTGGAGTACGCGGGTATGGAGGGTTAGTGGTGAAATCTACCACCTGGCCCAGTATACACAGAATACAAGGGCTTGGGCCCTGGAACCCGTCCGAAGATTCAGCGAATATGAAAGTATCTTAACATTTTCGGTAATTGAACCAGGGGTCCTCAGTCGTAGCCTAGTCACTACACCCACTGGTCTATTCTGGTTCTACACGCGATATTTCTAGTTTGATTCGATAAAACGAGAGACGTGGGCTTAACGTAGTTAATCATATAGACAATAATTGACAGCCAAATGCAAATTGCCAGCAGCGAATTAGGAAATGGACTGCACGTTATTCTTTTGCTTCGCTATCAGCTGTGTAGGGATTCTTTCTTTTGTCATTCATGATGTCAGGAGAGTAAAACAAACTTGTAAGTTTTAATGTGAATAAATGTGATTTGGTATTAACGATGGGCATGTATGGTCTTATGTACTGTAATGTCGGATTTATAAAAGTGTTACACCATATTTTAGAAACATTCTTATTTGTAGCCGAGTTCCCTTGCCTAAAAATGAAAGAATGATGTTCATGAGACGACCATGCTTCCCGAACATCCCATAGTTTTAAGTTTCTGAACCACAGGACCCTGTCCACGAGACTCAGTATAAAGATATCATTTAAGAACCCTTCAAAGCTTTACTTCCTAATTACGTATTTCAGTCAGTAATAGCAACATCGCGGATGTGCCAATGTGTGACGCGTCGGCGACATTAGTGTCGATTTTGAGTCCTAAAATGACGTATATAGCAAGAGCTTGCAGAAATGTGCTGCATTTGTTAGGGTAAGTATTTATGCATAACACAAAGTAACAAGGTGGTTGACGCGCGAAAATTATTTGGAGCCTTTGGTTGATGGCAGTTACTAATGAACAATTTCAGCTGCTTAAGCGAAATTTGGCTGGGACATTTACCGGAAGCTTACCTCCATACTGTGCACAAAATAATGTTTGTTAGAAGGAAGTTACAAATATGACGACGGTGCAAAACTTGAGGTTGTGTCGGACAAACTTAAAAGTGGGTGCGGAAACAATAACTCCTTCACAGGAATACGACTGGAATAAGAGAAGAGTGACGGATCTCCATTAGTACATATGTATGCAGTACAGAAGTAGGCTTTATGCTAAGGTGACCATTCGTCCCGAATTTTCAGGTACAGTCCCCGGAGTAAGACTTACATCCCAAACGAATTTTGTCCCCAATTTTGTACCCCGTTATATTTTTCCGATTTTGTTCCGCCTTCCTTATAATATTCTTTAGAACGGAGGCTCTCTTGGATATTGTTAGCGGCTTTACCGACAACAAGGCGTCAACAGTTCTGCGCATGGGGCAGCAAAGACGTTAAAACAGGTGACTGTGTTTTATCATTTTAACCGTTATTTCAATGCTGTCTCCGTCCCCGAACAGGCCAAGGAAAAAATGGTCATTTTATTTTATGGGTTGTACTCTTATATCCTTATTTCCTTGTGTCATATGACGCGGAATGGCCGCCGTATTCCAGTATTGTGGCCAGAGCGCTGAAGGTGATCCAGATCTAGCTCCCAGTTCAGTGACGTAATTCTCATTTGACACTTCGTCTGTAACTAGGCCGAACAGCTGTTGTTTAAAAGGGGAAAAAATATTTTGCCTTCTATGGAAGCTGAACGCGCATAAACACTAAGTGTCCCCCACTGGACCCTACCGAGAGCTACTGCAACAGAATCCACATCTCATTTACCCTAAGACTTCCAAATGGTCTGATATCTTCAGGTTCTCCATCGAACACTGTACAAGTATGTCTTAACGCATCTGTCCTTATTACCCTACATTCTTCGCCCATCTCGTTCTCATTAATATTCTCATCATGATAATATTTGGTAAAAGATGCAATTTATGAATCTCCTCCTTATGTGCTTTTCTATTATTCTGTCAATTTTCTGTCTGATTTATAAATACTGTAGTTGTATAATCGATGGGGCTTTGGTTTTCAAGCATCGTCAGCATTACTTACTGTCGTAGTTCCAGATTATATACAACAGCAGGCAAACTTGTAGTAAGTATATCTCCAAATTCGTGCAAGATACGAGGTAAAAAGGTGCCAAATTGAACAGTAGCAATCATACGCCTGTTTTAATTTGCATTTTAGTTATTAATGTCCTTGGCACACATACTACAAAAGGTTCTGTACTTAGGCTTATGATTCTGTTGTGCATTTTCACAAGAAATTTGCATGAAGGAATAAATTTCCAACCCTTTGTGACATCAGTAAGAGCGAACAGCTGTTGCTGTTTTGGTTCCTTTGTTTGCCGGTTCAAATCACTCCGTCTATTTTTGTCGAATTTTGAAAAGGTTTGTCATACCAATACCTGAACACCTGTTTTTCTGATAACCGGGCCTTCAAAATCCGCTTTTTTCCCCCTCGCGTTCTTTACGGAGCAGCAATAGTCTGAAAGTGTCCTTCAACGCGTGTTTTTAAATACGTCATACTACCGGTACAAGGGGAGGACAAGATGAATTGTCGAGTCGTCAGCAGCAGCGTTGCCTATCGTTGCAAATATAATCCAGAAACACTGTGTAATGACATGAATTTCAGTCATCACTCATATCCAGTGATAATTTCGCTCTGGTAGCGCCGAAAGACACCTGCTTCGTACTCGGGAAATCTCGGGCCAACTCTCGGCCCGGAAGAGCCGCTATTGTGACAGACAGATTTTCCGCGGCTTACCACAGTTCTTACAGGCATGCTGAGACATTACGTCAGACTACGTTACAACCACTTCCTTTCACGCCATCTTCACTGCACTTTTCACTACTCATCTTAAATTCGACAATGTATGTATAGTCTTAGCTACTGACAGAGTTGTTAAACAACCACAAGTAAATAAATAAATAAATAGACATAACAAGGACACTTCGACGACTGGAGTTCACCGAAGGTGATGTTTATAAATTCAGTTTCTGTCTTATAGAAAGCACACAAACTGTCACTACGTAGACCAGCTGGTTAATACTGTTTACAGAAATGGCTGCTATTTGTGTTTTGGAACTCAAACGAACCACATAAACACATTATGTTGATAGAAGGCACCAATTCTTAACGTTACTGCAGTTGGTACATACATTCAAACCACTGTGTTCTAAAGATTAGAGTCAGGTATGCTTTTGAAGAAAGTCACTGATGCTGCCGATACCAACCACAAAATCAGCCAAAAAATAGTAATCACCAACTAAGGCACAAAAAGTATATTATCTTCACTATAAAAACCTCCTACATGTTTCGACCCCGCTGGGTCATCTTCAGGGAGAAGAGTTTCGTTACACTAGGATTGCATTTATACAGTTGAGTGAGAAGTCAATGGCACGGATATGGGGCATATTAAACAAAATCAGCGTTTTTATCCTTCATCAGGCGGCTCATGAGAAATTCTTATACGAAATTTATCCTTACGCGTATATTTTCCCGCGAAATTGTAATTTCTATGAAAATTATGATGTAATTATTACGAAAGAGTGTTACTGCTGCTTCAGTTTTCGTGACAAGGTTATGTAGTGCCTGTCGTGTGCTAACCGTCGCACTTATCTGTGGCTGACCTCGACAGTAACCCAAATGAAGGCAGCGTGACGTCGCATTTTTCTAATAGCTCTGCCAGTCTGAAGAGCATAACAGCAAGCTTCAACCAAGGTTGTTAAATTCCATTTTTTAGCATTAATAATGGAAACGATCCCCCAAAAGTCAAGAAAAATCATTCATTTGTTATCTTCAATCTTTACCCATTTCGTAAATTCATTTCTTTCCTGTGAAATAAGTTACATCTTTATCTGTCATATGTCACATTTTTAAGACACAGCTACCGCATGTGAAAGTACGTGAGAAGTATATATTTCCGTGCAAACGCCGTCAGAACGACTTAGTAGACAAACACAGTGTAGCATACTGCAACCACATGACAGTACATGTATGCAGGCACTGTAGTTTTGACGGTACGTACATGCCTGTGTAATGCACGTGTATTCGATTATTCAATAAGGCACAATTCAGCAGCAGGTGGATAGCTTGTTACACAAGAGGAAACGCTGTCTGCAAGAGAGCAAATAAGACAATCAATAAGTCAGACCAGTCGTTAGTTATAATTACTTTTTTTCAAAGTTCGCACTGGCTCATGCGACAAGAACCCCTAGTACCGTTCTGCTGAACTTTAACGCTTTAAAGACGAGCGTATCTGTTTTATATAAGGACTCAGTGCGTACCGCGCTGTAAACACTCTCCACTTCGGTTATAAAAACCAGTCTCTTAATGTTTTATAAGGCAAAAGTTGCTGCTTGTTCTGAGATCCGTACAAAACATATAAACGCAATGTGAGCACCACGTAGAATTTTTTAATGTTAAACCTGGTAGTATGTAAAGTTACCGCTAGGCTTTAAAAGGTTAATCCCGCCAACTTCACGTGCCCACTTTTATGATTTTCTAGTCCAGTCAACTTCAGATTAATCATCTATCATGTGATGAACAACTTCCATTCAAGCACTATATAAGGGCGAAAACAGCTGCCTTCATGGGTATCTATTTACATTTAGGTGATGCTCGTCTTCTTCAGGATCAGCACCACCCACGTCCCTTTTACTGCTGCTAAGTACAACTTCTGTTTTCGGCTTATAAATACTGTACGTAATATGCAGGAATATCGAGCTACATGCGGTTAATATATGTTTTACATAAATAACTGAATTTTTCACTGTAATCACATCTGCCTCGTCTTACAACGTCTGCTTGTTATTCACCAATAAGTGTTGCCGTGTACGGACACTTTTATGCATAAATTTTCAACAAATTCAACGACTCGCACGTTGTCAGCACTCCGACCTGTGTCATATACTTTTCCAACCCACCATATTCGTCAGAGACACAGCATGTCGGTAATGCAAACACACAACCGTGAACAGTCCACTGTTACGCTTTATATAAATTTGTAGTAATTAACTCATTATCAGTCCATTTGAAGCACAGAATTCATGTAGACAGTGTTCAAAAATTCAGTTCCTACCTCACAGGAAACACTGCTTTTCCATTACTAGCACAGGGTGATTAACGCTTTTCATGAAAATTATCGGGATCAATTCTGATAACTACGCAAAACATATCACGACACTGTGCGGGTAAAGTGCAGGGCTTTTTAACACTTAAGGTAGATGGCCAAGTAAGTATACTTCCTGTTGTACTCTAAGTTAGTGCTAACACCATCGTATGTGAAAATAGTGAAAATAAAGTAAACTTGTACTTGGGCTTGAGTAGGCACCACCAAGAAGATATACGCGAGAAGTTTACATTAACCGTGTACCCACAGTACCCATATGCCATGAAGTTCATTATTTAGATAAAAGTCAAGACATTCAACCACTGCTCCTAACAGATAAAGTCTCGTGTCATCTAATTAACGAATTGAATGGCGCAGAGTCCTTCTCGAGTAGCCAGTGGTTCCTCAACTAGCCATAAAATCACCTACGTTTTATGGAATCCGAAGGTTCATAACCCTCCTCACAAAAGCCCGCCACCTAGTCTTCTCCTGGTCCAGGTGAATCCAGTTTGTACAGTTCCACCTATAACAGACCGTGAAGGCGCATACAGGGAATAGAGGTGTAGCTTTACTCTTTCTTTAATCTCGGCGCTAGGTATCCTAGGTGTGGGTGGTCAACGCCACGGCCCGGACGTTTTACCGTCCGTGAAACAGACCCAGTTCCCATCGTCCAGGAGGCTGGGTGGGCCCCAGCGCCGGTTGGACTTTTGCGGAAAATCTCGCCTCCACCGGGATTCGATCCCCGAACTGTCCAGCCCGTAGCGAATCGCTATACCGCTACGCTATGCCAGACCATGCCCTCCCATATTTCTTTTTTTCATTCACATTAACCTTTTCAAGCCTAGCGGTAACTTTACGTACCATCAGGAGTAACATTAAAAAATTCTAGGTAGTGCTCACGCTGCATTTATGTGTTTTGTATGGATGTTAGAACAAACAACAACTTTTACCTTATACGGCATTAACAGACTGGTTTTGTATAACCGAAGTAGAGAGTGTTTACAGCGCGGTACACACTGAGTCCTTATATAAAACAGATACGATTCCTCTTTAAAGGGTTAATGTTGTCTTTCATGTGAATCTGGTCTTCCAAGTGGTGCTGTCCTTCATGGTCACCACGGCTGTCACGAATTATACAGCATTAGGATCTGTCTTCCGGAATGTGACGCCGTATAGTCTCGTGCCTGCTCACTGACACGTGAAGAATCTGCTCTTAGTGAACGTTCTAGGTGTAAAGGTCATGGACTTTTCGGAATATGACGTCGTATAACGTGAAGATGTCGATCCCAGTGGCCGCGCGGTCTAAGGCGTAGGTCTGCGGTCGAGCTTTTCCTAGGACCGTGGGTTCGAATCCCACCGGGGGGCGTGGATGTTCGTCTCTTGTACAGTGTTTGTGTTGTCAGGTAGAGGTTCTGCGACGGGCCGATCCCTCGTCCAGAGGAGTCCTACCGACTGTAGTGTGTGATCAAGTGAAAATAAAAACCCTCTACACCTACTGTGAACAAGTAGGTAGAAGAGGGAAGGACTACGAAACGATAGCATGAAGATGGACGCAGCAGGCTGCTCCGAAACGGTGGTTAACTGTCAGACCACACGGTGTAACATCCCAAAACGCGTAATTTTGGTAAGTGATTCGATCTAAGAACTTCGTCCTTCCTTAAATACTGAATAATTTAGGAAGTCATAAATGTATTTAACATTCGTATTACCGAATCAGCGGGGATTAAGTAAAGACAGAACAGAACGTCAAATGGGAAAGACCTATCTGTAATTCAGCCGAAGAACCACCCAGTGTGAATCAACGCTGATTCACTGCGCGTCGATAGAACTACATTCCGCAGTTACGTTACGCCGTTCACTCCTGAAGGTCACATGTTCAGCTGTCACGAACAGGGCTCAAGGTCGTGACGTGTGCCAGAGATAATGAGCACGAGACGTGATCTGGAGCAATTGCTACGCCGCCGGTCGTGCCTTGTGATCAGCGCAAGTTTACATCTGATGGGATGGAACAGCGTCTCTGAATATTTTGCAGCTGACATGTCCTTCCGTCTTTGAGTGACTCTTCACGTACACCTTGGTATCAGAATAAAATTCCAGGTATCTCCCGACTCGGAATGAAAATTCACCCAGCGCTTGTTTCCAGAGTGGACACATCACACGCCCCTGAGCCCCGGAACAAAACTTCGGGTATCCCTGATTTTAGAGTGAAACTTCACGTGCTTCCTGGAACCAGGATGACATTTCTGTAAACCGTGGTCTGAATTACAAACAATTTTTGCACACTGGCGTCTAATGTAGATTATAGGTATTTTTGTGAACTCTGTCGGTACAAAATTTCACGCACCGAGTACCAGTTGTTCTTTAACCCTTTAAAGACGAAGCGTATCTGTTTTATATAAGGACTCAGTGCGTACCGCGCTGTAAACACTCTCCACTTCGGTTATAAAAACAAATCTCTTAATGTGTTATAAGGCAAAGTTGCTGTTTGTTCTGAGATCCGTACAAAACACATAAACGCAGTGTGGGCACAACGTAGAATTTTTTAATGTTACACCTGGTAGTGTGTAAAGTTACCGCTAGGCTTTAAAAGGTTATACGCTATCAAAGCCTACGCTAAACAAAATTTTCGCATGGCTGCCATATTATTATTTACAACCTATAAAAATGGTACCTGAATACAAGCTGCATATTCCTTTCAATATCTCTTCCCATACGTCATTCCATGATGACCTTAAAAGTTAATATCAAAAATGTCGCTTCCAACTCAAAATTGTGCACGTCTGAGACACTGTTACTACAGGTTGTAGGAAATTAAAATTTCGGGTTCCGTAAATGTCGGCCTACATATTCAAATGTGAAGAATAAGAATGCACACACGTACACAGACACACACACACACACACACACACACACACTTAAACGTGATCTCATAAGCCCGCCGTCGTTGCAGACACCTTTGCGTGCGAAAAGCGACAGTTAGCTTCGCGCCATCCGAGTGTGTGTCCGTCCATATAGAGGGCGACTGCCACCGCACAGTTTCGTGAAATTTAATACTTGGGATTTTACTAAAATTTTTAGACTTATTCCAATTTTCCCTAAAATGAGACAAAAATAAGGGACACCTTAAATGAAGAGCTACGAACATTTATAACCTTTCTCCATGACCGGTTTTCATAACTGAGACAGACCTTGATGCTTTTCAGGTACGCGCTGAACCCCTAAAGAAAGAGTTTTTATAACTGAAACAGTGTTTCCTCTGTGAGATACGAGCTGAGGCTCAAAAAACAATTCAGTATCGAAAATCATCTATTATAAACGTCGAGAATCTTTTAAAAAATATCAATTGTAAATGTGCCCGCTTACGATATCCCAGCGACGATGGATTGTAAATTTGTTCAAAAACACTAATCACCAACAAATGCACAAAGAAGGTTTTATCATCAATCGTAACACACTCCTACATGTTTCGACCCTGCTGGGTCATTTTCAGGGAGACCTTTGAAGGCGTGAACCCTCCAGGGCTCCCGCCTCCAAAAATAACGCAGTACACAGTCAACAGCACATTCTCACTCAACTGTAAAGTGCAACCCTAGTGTAACGGTAACGAAAAGTTCTCCCTGAAGATGACCCAGCAGGGTCGAAACATGTAGGAGTGTGTTACGATTGATGATAAAACTCTCTTTGTGCATTTGTTGGTGATTAGTGTTTTGTACGATATAGTGCACGGACATGGAACACACTAAATTTGTAAATTTCTTGTTAAGATGCAGCAAAATCATGTAGTGTGTGTTGAAACATTCAGTGCTCTCTTTCTGTAAATTATTCATGGATTTGGCAGTTGGGTACAACAACAAAGGAAATACGCTAGAATTATTACAATCTATGGACATTTCCTAACCTCTTTCCCTTTTTAAGGAGTAGAATAAAATAACAAAGTCGTAAGTCCTCTTTATGGAGCACGAACATATTATTAACCTATAAGCATCACTTCAGTTTTTGCGTTTCATCTGTTTTTGTGCGTGACCCTCTTAATACGATTTGCACGCGTAAAACTTCATAGTTGTAATATGTGTCTCCTTCACTGCGAGTTACGTCAAATTACACTCTCCGCACACAATTTCCCTCACGGTTTGAGCATTTCCTCCTCGTATTCTTAAGTGTAAGAGATATTTAGTGTCAGTAAACGGCATACGTCCTGTTGCAGATTCTGAATTTATATCGCGAACTACATCGAACTTGTGAACTTTCCTTATAGGCAGAAAATAAATTTCAGTAGTCTGCTGCTGACTTGTTGCAGTTTCACTGCCAGTAACAATGATGATTTGTAATGTATCTCTAATTTTATCTTCCAAGGTTCTATTAATGGTCTCGGATATGGATTCGAATTTAGGGCATCTTCTTGTATGCCGTCGGCATTATTCATAGCTAGCGTAACACTCTTAACCTTCGTCTTTAACATGCCAAATGGCCCTGTGTGAAATGCAAAGGTCTCATGGTCTGTAGTTTTGTATATGTTTGTTAACAGTCACCGTTCGAATTAATAACACATAAGAACAGAAGAAGGTAGGAAGAAATTGAAATGTAGATACCTGTGCTTCAGTCGATACTGCAGTCTGGACTTTTTCAGTCGATACTACAGTCTGGACTTTTTCAGTCGATACTACAGTCTGGACTTTTTCAGTCGATACTACAGTCTGGACTTTTTCGTACAGCTTTATCTGCAGACAGTGTTGTTGTTTATTTCATCAAGCTGTCTTCTCAGTATCTTTCGCGTTCATAACGTGTATCTTCAGTACAATATAAAGAAAAGGTTGTCCTTCTGCCCGCCAAGGGGTAGATGCAGGATTGGAGGTACAGCTCCACTCACTCTGAACACCGGTGCTAGATGTACGTGGGTGGTCATCTACACACCCTGGCCTCTTTAGGCCCAGGGAAGTGCCACTGTGCACATTGAATAGGAAGCTGGGTGTGGCCCAGATTTGATTTTTGACTCTTGGAGAAGGGAAAAAGTCTTGCCCACTCTCGGAATCGAGCCACGATTCCACGGTCGTTTAGCCAGTGTCCTAGTCCCTATAACAACTATGCTATACCGTTCTATGCTAGTAAAATTGCAATTTCAAACTGCCCTCGTTATATAAAGTTGGTTATAGGAGTGGCTCTCTGGAAGATGAGTGGCTCTCTGGAAGATGAGTGGGAACCACAGTTAAAAATAGACTTTCAAGTTATCCCGTTGAAATTTTAACGGTATTTATGCTACCTAATCCATAATTGTGTTATATGTTACTATTTTGGAACCTACGAGACTTCCCCTCCTGTGTTATAAATTCAGTGACGTTTACCTGGCTCTGCAGTCTCATACATGAATTTAGGAACAATTTGAATATAATTTGTAGCAGCTAGGTAGTAAAGTTCTATACCACTTTTCCTTAGATTACTGTGGGAAAGCTGCATATTATAAGGTGCTGCATTACTCCCTGTCTTTGATCTTTCAGGTCTATACAGTGGTGACGTTGAGCCTGTAGTTGAACGATGGCGCCTTGTGAAAGAGGGCTCTGTTTGTAACGTTTCAGAGGAACTTACTGCCTCTGTCTTCAAGTTAAAAGGGAGGTGAAGGGCACAGGTTTATCTGAAACGTTGGAAATGGATCCTCTTCCACACGGCATCATCATCTCAAAGCGGGATCAGAACCACCATCAACTCACCGTGAAGCCTGAAATCAGGAATTAGATAATTTAACGCATTCTAAAATAGGCTTTCCAGAAAGAATAAAAAATAACGGAAGAGGTCTGCGAAATAAATTATGAATACCTGTCAAAATAGGGCATATGATGACGATCTCCGAAATAGTGCATTTTGTTGAGCACATCTGCACGTACATGTAACTAGCATTTTATGACTGTTTATTTTACAGGCCACTTCACTGGCTATACTATGTTTCCTAACTTTTAAAACAAAGTGACAACTCTATATACACCATGCGTTTTAACCCTTTAAATACGAAACGTGTGTGCTTTATGTAAGGACTCAGTCCGTACCGCGCAGTAAACACGCTTATTCTTGGTTATAAAAACCAGTCTTTTAATGTTGTATAGGGCAGAAGTTGCTATTTGTTCTGAGATCCGTACAAAACACATAAACGCAATATGAGCGGCATGTAGAATTTTTTAATGTTAAACCTGGTGGTGAGTAAAGATACCGCTAGGCTTTAAAATGTTAATATTCCTTGCGAGTTAATTATGGTTCTCACAATAAACAGTGATTATTTTTGTAAACTGTAAGCGTACAGTACAGTACGGTACAGTACGTGTTTTTTTCTTTGTAACTGAGGCAGACTGTGTGAATTTTTTATGTTTGGACGCTTTATATTGGGGGCGCGATAAGAAAGAGGAAACAGACAAAAAGGGACACAAAATTTACATCTCAAATACAGTAACAACTTAATAGCTTTCTTCTGCTGCATACCGAAAACAGTCCACTTTCCGTCACCTCCCCTTATTCACTCTCTCTTACCAACAATCTGTTTACCAGAAGGAATAAGACCGCACCGGTTGCGAACCTGCTGACCCTGTAAATATTCTATCAGTTTCCTTGTAATAATTCAACCCTTCCCCCTCTCCCGGCACCATATTCAACGTATTCTCCCTCTCTTTCCTCTCTACTCTATGTAACAGTTTAATGCGTTCACGATACATCCAGTTCACAGTGCAAACTGACTTGCATTTATGGTGTCCTATCACAGTACTGAGAAATAGTCACCTTCCTTCTTCCTTCTTCTGTGGCATTTTGAACTCTATTTTCCTCCTCTTTATTGTCAAGCAGTAGAATTCGATTTATTTACTCGGCTGCGTGGCGGTTCTCACACGTCATAGGAAGACCCACGTCGTACCTTCAAGTAATTTTGTATGCACATCAATTACTGTTCTTGGCTACTCATGCTTCACACCACAAACACAAATCAAGAGTAGCTTTTTCTTCTCCTCTTTAGCAATTATATACGGATTTGCCTCTTAATTTCCATTGTTTTTGAATTTGATATGCATGATCACATATCACATTAAAATATTGTCCGTCTCTTTTGCATATTAATGTTATCCGAGTTCTTACTCGTAATTTTTGTAGCACCTTCATGTTTTCCGTTACGTGTGAAAACTGTCAGTCTGCTAGAGGCCTTCCAGCTGCTGACCTTGCATTCAAAGGTGTCAAAATCTTTAGGAAATCCATTACATCCTCAAAACAGATTCTGTACTAATTTGTGGCTTTCTTGAATCAACTGATCAGTGTTTCCAGTATATGGGGCTTTTGTCCCAGTACTTCACTTATATTGTAGTTTTTTTTATTGCTGCTATATTTGCTGTTTGTGTTCTGTTTGTTTTGTGTTCGGTTTTCGTTTTTGGGTTTTGTGTAGTTTTTGTGTTGTGTTTGTGTTCTTGTGATGGCTGTACACTTTGCTTTTATGTTGTTGGGACAGCACGTTAATATACACTAAATTTAATTGTATTAGTCGTACTACTACTACTACTACTAGTAGTAGTAGTAGTAGTAGTAGTATTGTTTTCAAACTAAACATCTGGATAATGGCACCGTGTTCACTGGTAATTTGTTATCAACGCATGTAAGGTGTTCGCTGCTTCCATGTTCAGGGTAGTCGAATAAAATTACCAATCGAAACGGCATCATATCCCAGAAGACTGTAATTTTCGCCAACAACGCTTTGAAAACCTCAAAGAGTACCTGATTTTGCTTTATTACTGTAGTAAAACAGTTTCATAAATAGACTGATTGGAAACACACTAATCACCAACAAATGCACAAAGAGAGTTTTATCATCAACTGTAACACACTCCTACAAGCTCCTCCGGCCTGTCCCGGCCTGCAGGGCGGGACAGGCCGGGACCACAGAGAGTTCACCACACAGTCAACAGCACGTTCTCACTCAACTGTAAAGTGAAACCTTAGTGTAACGATAACAAAAGTTCTCCCTGAAGATGACCCAGCAAGGTCAAAACATGTGGGAGCTTGTTACAATTGATGATAAAACTCTCTTTGTGCATTTGTTGGTGATTAGCGTTTTTGTATAATATAGTGCACGGACATGGAACACATTAAATTTGAGACTGAATGGAATTAGTACCAACAACAGCTAATACTGTCGAAGAAATATTTGTCTGAAGACTGTACTTTCGTAACACTTGCTATTTATATTCTTCCCTCAAGCTAAAAGATTAGGTTGCGCACTTGTACAACAGATCTGACCAATTAATGCATTATGTCGGGGCGTTTCAACTGGTGGTAGGCATACCATTAGTGGCACGCGGAGGGTTCCTTATGGTACGCGAAAATATTTGAAAATTCATTTTTTTCATAATCCGTTTTTAACATCTTAGTTATTTTATTAGAAGTGTTTTTCCATGTGCCGGAATGAAAGAGAAACGTTTACAAAGTGTGTACGAAAATATTCTGTTGTTCCAATATAAACACAGTGTGTCCTCCGTCGTTTATTCACAATCGACAACCCAATATTGTAACATGTTTGAAGCTCAAATGATGGCTTCTGTACGAGTTACAGACGAAAAACAAATTGTGGAAATTATTTTACTTGTAAGTCCCTAGAGAGAAATTCATTTGGAACAGCAATTTTTGAAGTAATAAATGATTTTTATAAAGCAACATTCAGGTGACACTAGGGCAAAGCGATATGTACAAATATAGCAGCTTCGACGACAGCTATGCTCTCGGTTTTGTTTTCATGGGCTAAAAATGAACACAATTTAGTCATTTTTAGGCGCCTTTGTAAAACTGCGAAAAGCGACTGTTAGCTTCGTCATGTCCGTCCGTCCGTCCGTCTGTATGCAATAACTCCGCTCCCACTGAACGGACAATCATGGAATTTGATAGTTGAGTATTTTTCGAAAATATGTCAAGAAAATTCAAGTTTCATTAAACTCTAAAAAGAATAACGGGTACTTTACGTAAAGACCTATGTATATTTATGATAATATCTCGCTGATTTCTTCTTAGAATGAGAAATGTTTCAGATAAAATAGTAGAGAATAAAAACATATTTTATGTCCAATAAATTTTTTCCGAAAATCGGGCCGTTTATGAGATAAGGTGGAAAAACAGGCAGACAGGCCACAGATGACAGTAGATTACGGGGCATGCGTATTGCATGCTGGATATTTAAGGCTACAGACACACACTCAGAATATGTTATACTTACTGCTTTTCCCCGACGACAATGGTTACACGAAGGCGCGTTAATGTTACGTTGTATGTACGTTGCCTGTGTTGTTAGCCACTGAGTATCATCAACAGGAAAGACGTGGGTTCAAAGAAATTGGGGCGGTATGCGCAGTGCGGGCCCTGAAATTGGTCTTTAGTAAGGTGGAGCGACGTGTGCGGTGTGGTAGCGGGAAAGTTCCCACACAGTGTTTTAATTGATAAAAATACAACTAATGGTATGCCCACCTCACACACAGTTTGTATAGCGTCTCGCTACGAGCTGGACAGTTCGGGGATCGAATTCCGGTGGGGGCTGGCTTTTCCGCACCCGTCTAGACCCGCCCTGGGGCCCACCCTGCCTCCTCTACAATGAGTACCGGCTCTCTTTTCCGGGGTGAAGTGGCTGGGGCGTTGACCATCATCTACCGCTGAGGTTAAAGAAAGAGTAGAACTCTACCTCTGCTCACCTTCTATGTCTCGACGGTGTTCTAGGGTTGACGTTACCTTACTTTGCATTCTGTCACCTTACATACATCTGACAGATTAAGGCGGGAATTCTGACTAGATTAGTGACCTTTAATCATGTTGATACCTAAATAACTCATTTAAATACTCATAAATTTTTATAATAGAAATTGTCCATAGCCCCGTCTCTTTGACGCTGGCTTCTCACCACAGAGCCTCGGTTTCAATCCATGGCGACTTCATGTAATATTCCTGTGGGATGAAGTCGAACCATAAGGTTTCCGCTGAAAATAACGATCATTCCACAATTTCTCCAAACTCACAAGTCACCACAGCCTGAGCTGTGGGATTATCCTGACGGGCTTCATCTCTGAGCCGGCATTTGGGTTGTTGCGGAATGACGACTTTGAGTCCTTCAATTGAAGAGTTCCGAATAAAAATTTGATAGAGAAAAATTAGCACTTCCCCCTCTCTTAAGCTTTCTTTTCCACAGACTACCATTCCACTGATCCGCTCTTATACATTAAAGCCGCTAAGGGATATTCTTAAATTAAAATGTCACTGAATGTGCATTCGATGAGCTCGGAAAGTCTCTTGAAATAGCTTGATGAATAACCGGTGTTGCTGCCTGGCAGAACAGGGCAGTCCTAGTTCAGATCTCGGACTTCTTAAGTTGGCAATATTCTTAAGTACGTTCAGTATCATAATTCGGAAATGTGTCGCTGCGAGCCATGGCAACAGTTGAGTTTCAAAGGTGAATTCCTGTAGGTGTCTCAGCAGAGCGGCTTTGCACCAAATGTCAGGCAGATATTTTCCCTGTTTGTGTATGCCATTTAGAGAGCCTTTATTTTGTATCACAGGAAGTTCAACTTTCACTATGTGACATCTATAAGTGGTAACATGCAGAGTGAAAATTTCCTCGTTTGTAAGCTAGGTCAGCTCTAAACCTGCAAACGAAATTGCAAACCGGCATGACCAATATGATTAAAGTATGTTGAAGTTCTGACCGACTGACCACACAGGAGGAAAATAATGTCAGACTAGGCAATCACTGTTCCGGAAATCGGCCATAAATGTTTTCGGAAGAGAATTATCGCGTATGAGTCTAGCGCAGCTTCGTAACGCAGCGCTCTTGTTTTCAACACGTTACACAAAACCAGCACCTGCTTTGAGATTTGCGCTCTTCTGCGATATTACGCAGCGCTGAGTGGTAGTTCTGTACCGACGTTTCGGGACAACCTTTCGCTCCTATTTTCAAGGGTCAAGAAGCCTAAGAAGAAGGTCGGACCCAGCAAGCAAACAGTCCCTCGTTTATGTCCAAAGTTCTTTCTGATATTATTCTCAGCATCCAAATTGCGTCCCTAGTTCTTTTCCCTCTTCTAAATCCAAAGCGATCTTCTCCAAGTACGTCCTCAATTTTCGTTTCAGTCCTCCTAAATATCCTCGCTATTGTCTGTGCTACATGTGTGAAGAGGATACTTCTGCATTGGTCGCTGCATTTCGTACCTTTTGGCTTATCCTTTAAGGCAGTCACTGTACCTTCAGTGAAATCCTTGAGCCATTTTCCACTTTTGTATAAGTTGTTAATAAATTGTCGTACGTATCCGCAATCATAGAAACTGCTTCCTACATGGATGTACAATAGCGTTGGAATTTGTATGCTTAGGCTGGATACCTATAGATGTAACTACAATTCCGAGTAACGCACATGTAAAAAAAACACCAGTATGTAGTAGGACAAGAAGTGTCACAAGGGTCGTAACAGTAACGTATTGTAGAGCCGTCAGTGAGTAATGAGCGGCTGTAAATCACAACAACATATCTTGATTGATGACACAGGGACGTACGTGGAGAATAATAAGTTGATGTTTATGTCATTCCGGTTGCCAACAACAGCAGTAATCTAAATGATGTCAATTGGTCTTGGTAATAGGTATGTTCTGTAATGACTCAGACTTATTGAGGACCCTTGTGTTAATCATACAATGTGTAACGGTCATTCACAGGATGTACGTATGGAATCCTTTCAAAGATTTCGTGGTGCATCGCACCATCAGTTCCTTTTGGCGAAAAGTGAGAATAAATGATCTAAAAAACTCTGTGCAACCGATATCCGTTTGGGGCACTTAATTGTGTGGGTCGATGCAGGTGGTTCATCTACGGATTTACGTATTATATGTGTGTAGTGTTTTAACTGAAGAGATTAATTTTAGTTTTACGAACACAGTTCTTTTTTATCTTGCTTGTCAAGAAGATGCTTCATATTTTCTTTGTTCGCCATTTGAGCTTGTTGACTAGAATGTGTAAGTGCCTGTACAAAACTCTTGGCCTTGTCGTATAAAAGATACTAATCACTTACGTAACGCAGCAGTTGTGTCATAATATATGACACTGACACCAGCTGTAATTTACTGCGCTAATAGTCGTCGCCACATGTTCAGTTTCTAATTACATTTCGTGTGCCTTGAGTACATTTGAACTTTGTACAGTGGCATTAAATAGGACAACAGCAAGTGTGTGAGTACTGTAAGATTTTAATTTCTCGCGGCGTGGAGTGTGACGCCGTGTTGTTTGGTACTGAGGTACCATGCTTTTGACGAAACATAGCGCTTCCACCTTCAAAAATTTGTCCTCTGCTCTGAATATTACGGATGCAGATGCGTCCGAAACGTTGGTACGTACTACAGCGCATCATATCGCATAAAACAGCGATAATTTATGAGCACTGGTTTTGGTAAAGAATCGTTATGGGTGTTTACGTAAGCATCTAAATAAAATTATCTAATTGACTCCGTGGAATGTAGTCTATTATAAACAGCTAATAGTCGCTCAAGTACTCAAGAAATTCGTCGCATTTTATGGACCCGAATGTTCACTTAGTTCTCATAAAAGCCTGCCTTTGGCTGATGTATCCATCTTCAGACTAGTTAAAACAGAGGCAGCAGCTTCTTCGAAACCTTGTTACCAATCAACAACAAACACGATAGCACATACTTAGAAGCCACCCGTAGCCTATTTATTTATGTACGGACTGCTGCGTGCATAGGACATAGCACTAAAATCTTGAATAACTTATGTACTGCATACATGCATGTATTCTGAAGCACATAAACACTTACATAGCCAAAAATTAACCTGAATTACAGTTAACAAGACGCAATGTACGTATAAACGTAACATTGAGGCGCGTTCGCGTAAGCAATGTTGCTGTGGAAAAGCAATAAGTTTCACATATTCTCATTGTGTGTCTGTGGCCTTAGGTATCCAGCATGTAAGGCGCATGCGCCGTATTATATTGTCATCTGTGGCCTGTCAGGTTCTACCATATCTACCACATCTCATAAACGGCACGATTTTCGGAAAAACTTTATTGAACATAATATATGTGTTTTGATTATTTCCACAATTTTGTCTGAGACATTTCTCATTCTAAGAAGAATTCAGAGAGATATTATCATAAATATACATAGGTCTTTATGTAGACTGTTCGTTATACTTGTCAGATGTTAACGAAACTTTAATTTTCTAGACAGATTTTCGAAAAGTCCTCAATTATCAAATTTAATGAGAATCCCTCTAGTGGGAGCCGAGTTCTTCCATGCGGACGGACGGACGGACAGACAGGCAGGCGGACGGACAGGCAGGCGGACGGACAGGCAGGCGGACGGACGGACGGACGGAGAGACAGACAGACAGACAGACAGATATGACGAATCTAGTACTCACTTTTCGCTATTTTGCGAACGCGCCTAAAAATGCAGTTCCCACCTCCCAGTAAACATAATCTCTGTTATATACACACCCAGCACATTGTTAATGCTGTTTACAGAAATAATCGCAGTTTGCTCTAAGAGTTATACGAAATACGTGACTACATTCTGTGGAAAAAAATGCAGATTTTTTACACGTTAACCTGCCAGTATTGTTAGTCACCGTTAGACTCAAAGCGTTAACTATCTTCATGCTATCAGTGACATTTCAATCATAAAATTTAGCTACCTTACTTAAGTACTAACTGAGCTTATGTGTTTCTTCAAAGGAAAGAAAAACAAATCAACAACAATAATTAGTTCTCGTCCGATTCAGATATAAAAGTACTGTCGAAACCTATTCCCACTACTTACAAGGAAAATATTTTTCCTTGTGATTTTCTACGGCAGTGTCAGATATCATGTATTTTGCACGATGACTTTCCTCGCTATGCTAACGTGCACGCTAGTGTGAACTAGACTATACCTCAAATTATATATAGCGAAACCTACCTAAAACAGAACCTGGATAGAACGGAATCCTGTCTTGAGCAGAACCTTTTACAGTTCTGAGGATCTTTATAACTTCACGTGCCTCTACTAAAAGGAACCTGCCCGCAAAGGAAAAAATTCGGTCCCTTGCGGTTCCGTTATAGGAAAGTCCCGTTGTCTTCTTTTCTCAAGACGAGTCCCATTAAAAGCGACTATGAGGGATAATCAGCTACGAGAACATGAAACGGATTACACATAGTTTAATTGGTTGTATGAGAAAGGTGGCGCCCCAGGAAAAGGCCACTGTGACATTAAAACTGAAACAAAATTTGATCAGTTCAATTTGCATGAGAGTTTGATTTGTAACCCAAGGACACAATGGAGTAAGGTTTTAAAGTAAATGATCTTAATTGTTAGGTACCTATTATTTGTCCAGGAGAGTCGATCATGCGTCGAGTCTTAATACCTGCGATGTGTTATAGTATTTTCAGATTGGTTCTATTTGTTCGGCAGTATAGAAATCCTTGAAGATATTTCTTGAACATCCTATACTTCTTTGTCCATATCAAGGTCTAATGGATGATTGAACTTGTAACTGTTTACACAGTTCTAAATAACACGGAATAAAAAACTAATTTCCTTTTACAGCCAGTCATTCATTTCCCTCAACGACAGTGTATGATGTCTGATTTACTTTGCAAAACTTAAAGACTTTTGTGGCAGCAGTTATGTAGAATAGTACATCATGCCATGTAGCGCCTTGTAATATGATAATGTGATAGATAAGTACCGGCGTTTCGGAGGAACCTCCTGCTTCCTTCTGCACAATCTATATCGTACTGATTACACTACATGCATTCACACCGTAACAAAATTATGCGTTGCTAATTCCGTTGTTAGCGGCTGGAAAGAAGCAAAATGTTTAATCTGTACCACTCAGTGTATTTTTAATGCAGAACAGAGAACAGTGCTTGATCCTGTGGGTAAAGCGCAGAGCTTTGTTAAGTTCATCATTATAGCTCGCCATTAACCTTTTAAAGCCTAGCGGTAACTTTACGTACCACCAGGTTTAAGATTAAAAAATTCTACGTGGTGGCCACATTGCGTTTATTTGTTTTGTACGGATCTCAGAACAAACAGCAACTTTTGCCTTATAAAACATTAAGAGACTGGTTTTTATAACCGAAGTGGAGAGTGTTTACAGCGCAGTACGCACTGAGTCCTTATATAAAACAGATACGCTTCGTCTTTAAAGGGTTAATCATACTCTGAGCCACTGTAATTTACACCACACGTCAAGCCGTGTTTCTTTAACCTGTATCGTAAAATTACGCTCCTCTCTTCTCCTGGATTTCCTGTAACTGAAATTTTGGAACTATACTTTTAAATGAATTTGTCTCACTGGTACGTACTACCTGTCCCACACTTAACATTCTGTTTATCTCACTATAAATTACTGTTTGGCCAATACTGTAAACGATTATCCTCACCGTTGTGTAATTCTTTTCATTTCTCTTATTCTCTCTCACTCAAAATTTACTCATATTTCAGACTTCTTTATGTTTTTAGTTACTTGTAGAAACTGCCCTTCTGCAAGTGGCTTTTCGGCTGCTAATGTGTTGTGCAAAGACGTCGTTAATTTGAGAAAAACTATTATTCGTTTGAAACACTTATACTATTGATCTAATTAATGCAACGTTGCACTTCACTTACTGACGCATTTCCTTTAATTCTGCGGTATTTTGCATTACTTTTTGGTATGTTCCTTGTGTTTACGTGCCATCGATGTTTTGTCATTTAAACTGTTTATAGCTGTTTGATCGGCAGATACACAAGCATGAGTGCAATGAAATGTGATGGAGTGACATGGTACTGCTGTTAAGACAGCCTTGATTTTTTTCCTTATATTGTTTTTGTTTTATTATGATTCGTTTTTTGCGTTCATGTTGTGTTTGCCTATTCATGCTGAGTTCGTAATTGGCATTTGTGCCGCGGAGCCAGTACCTTAACGTACAAGCGCTGAATTTAATTGCACTGAATTATTTAGTTTCGTCGCAGTCCTTAACCTCTTCTACCTACTCACAGTAGGTGTAGAGGTTGTTTATTTTCACTTGATCACACTCAGACACACTCCACAGTCGGTAGGACTCCTCTGGACGAGGGATTGGTCCGTCGCAGAGACCTCTACCTGACAACACAAACACTCACAAGACACAAACATCCACGCCCGCAGTACGATTCGAACCCACGATTCCAGCAAACGCTCGGCTGCAGACCTACGTCTTAGACCGCGCGCCCACTGGGATCGGCCTGAATTATTAGTGTGGGCTCATAATATATTGAAAGCTACGATATCTGGCAATGGATGATTCAGAACGATGTATTAATCGGAAACAAACCCATTACATTTCAGTATTCCAGCGACCGGCAGCATCCAGGAAGGATTCGGAGAGCTCGGCACTTAAATATCGGTGTCTTGTTGTTTCTTATTTTACCTAATCATCCCCCGACTTCAGTCGACTCAGCTTAGGCTGTTTCGCACTTACGTCGTTTGCCCCAAAAGCCAATATTTTAAGTCTAGTGCGCAAATTAATGTATACGACGCCGACAGTGTGTTCGACTTTCCGGGCTGCCATGATCAGCAGTTAACGCTCGGTCGTCTTGTTGGAATTCGGAAACAAAACGGCCTTGAAGGAGCTGAAGGACCTGAGGGTGAGCCTAAGGAAAGGACCATGGCTGCGGGGCTTGGACTGATTGACACTGGCATCAAGGTGTTTGAGGACAGTGATTAGAAAGAGCAAGGAGCAAAACTATAAAAGGAATTACAATTTGCTTGCTTGCTTGCTTGGTACGAGAAGATTCTGAAGGCAAAGAAGAGTCTTTGTCTCGCCAGACTTAAGTGCTTCAAGTCATTCTCAGCGACTCATTCATCGCCACCTGTATTTTGGACATTGGAGATGATTATCTAGATGACCCGCCTGCAGTTCACATGGAAAGACCACCTTGTTCAATTTCATTTGTTCTCCATTTTTCTTACTCTAGAACCACCCTCACAATTTTATCATTGCGTTTATGGTAAAATCTGTTTCGACCTACGTCATCTCGACGAAGTCTCTGTTCTTGGAACCACCTAAAAAGTAAATTCTGGGGATGAGGGTATATATATATATATATATATAGGTGTGTGTGTGTGTGTGTGTGTGTGTGTGTGTGTGCCTGCGCGCGCTAACACACCATGTTACGTAAGTAGAGACGATAAGGGAACAAACGGTGAGGCAGGGAAAGTAGCACAGTGTATCAAGTGACAAATTAAATCGTTTAAATACGTCAGTGAGATTGCTACGTACCCAAAGATAAACATCAGATATGGCGTTCCAATATCCGGAGAATTACGACGTATGGCAAGCCTTTGATCAGCAGATGACGAAAATCGCAACTTTTGCTGTACATCAAAGACTGTATTGATATTTGTACATTCATCTCGATCTGAACATGAACAAACATTTAGTTTCTCACCTCAGCTTAACTGCACTCCTAAAAACCATGTTATGCATCGTGTGACATGTGCTTTAGTCCCGTGTCTGTGTTTTTCTGGTGGCAAGAAATGTTAATGCAAGTTTATTATGTTCGTCTGGATTATTCTTTTCAATTCTGTCCGCATCTGCACCTTTCTATACACAAACCAGATTTGCTCTTCTCCAGTTTACATTCCGGTGTCTTCCAGTGTGTACTTTCTGTCACTGCGACGGATAAATTTGAAGAAGATTTCGAACATAGGCTGACACAATCACTCCACATAGCTTATATAATCACGTCTTTACGCGGAAAACTAAATCTGCGGCGAATATAACTCCATACTGAAATGGAATTTGCTACAGCAGGATAAACACAGTGTAGTAGTGGTGAAGACTTACGTTAAAAAGCAAATTCTCCGTCTAACGAAACGCCCGCTTCAAGGCGGCAAGACACCTATCCATGCTTTCAATCCCAGTAAAAACTCAACTTATATACATACATACATACACAGGCTTATCTTCCCATACCATTCGATGCTAGAAAATATAGTTACGGTATATGATGGTAACTTTACATCATTTTACTTTCGTTACGTTCTCCCTGCTTCTTCCTCCTAAGCCTCTTCACATCTTTCCCTTCATCATCTCCCTCTTTTATTTTTACTTTCTTTTAATTTCACTTTAAACTTCCATTTAGTTTGCTTTCCCCGTTCATTTATCCTACGTCCCCCTCCCCCACGTTCTTGTGTGATCGTCAGCCCAGATAATTATTCTTGTTCCTTAATCAGTACCACTCTTTTCCTCTCTCTCTCTCTCTCTCCCTTTCTCACCCTGAAGATGTAGGCAGCAGGCTGTTCCAAAATATTGGTAACTATTTAATAAAGTACAAGTCGTCACATTCCAGAAAATAGTAATCTGCCGATTTCTGTCAAGTTATTCCCCTTGTATACTATAATTTCCTCGTATAAAGGCAGCAACTTCTTTTTCCTCATTTCAGCCAGCCGCATATCTCTGTGTATGCTGTTACATCTGGTTTTAATACTATTGCACCTTTTCCTTGTTTGTATCTCCCCCGCCTTTTGCCATACGAAGTCCAGTCGAACTGTGTCTAGCTCTTCCTTAGTCTCCCTGCCCAGTTCCATTCCTTCGGCTTTGCAGCCTGCCATTCTTCTCACTGCTTCACTGGTTCCTCCTTCCCACTCTGCTTGACCTTAGTCCAGTATTTTGCAACAGAACTCATTATCTTCCCTCTCCTGCTTTTTCTCCCAAGCTCGCTCTCAGCTGCCCCGTTGGCCGCAATGCTAGGCGTTCTTAACATTTTCTTACATAATCTACCCTGGACCTCGTCCACTATTTCCCACCCGCATTTACTCCCCAGATTTCCGTTCCATATGAAAACCTCGATTCACATGCCATCTCATAAATATTCTTTAGCATATCTACCTTCATACTTGGCTTTCTCTTTAGGTATTTAACAACGGCTATTGGAGTTTGATCTCCAGTCGTTTTGATCTTAGTTTCTCCACCCCGCCAAACCCGTGCTGTCCAGTTTTACTCCCCAGTGTACAATTTAATTTCAGGAAGCCAAAGCCCACCAAGGGGTGTAATGCTGCTGCTGCTGATGATGATGACGATGATGATGATGATGATGATGATGATGATGAGTATAAAATTCCGTTTACTAATTTACTATTTTTAACCTATGCTCCTCCATATGCCACCATTCGTTTTTTTAACTTCCTCTTTCCTTGAAAAAGAACTTAAGATTAATATAGATTCATGCAGAAAACTTGCTGTTAGCAGGAGACTCCCTGATTCTCTAATGTGACTCAGCAAACAAGTTATTATTATTATTATTATTATTATTATTATTATTATTATTCTGAACTCATAGCTGTTTAGCTGGTTTTGAAAGAGTTCGGGTCGCTGAGCAAGCAGTTCTTATTCATTATTCTGATTATACGTTATTATTATTATTATTGTGTTGTTGCGCCTGCGCCTATTGAATTGAATTTAACTGAAAGGAGTAATGTAATTTTCACTGCTGAGAAGCCACGAATGCTGCAGATTTATTGTTCAGAGGTGGCACATGGTCTCTCTTTCACAGCTAAGTACACATTAAATTACAGTGCGAGTAACTGCTTTCTTGTTGCTCAGCTCTTAAGTAATTGAGATATCCTCTCATGCCTTTTTTTGCACGGTCGGTTTCTTTTGAACGTTACACAGGCTTAATTGAAGATGAGTTTTTCGTTGCTTTATTTATTCAATATCTGTGTCTGTGTAATATCTTCGTCGATTGGATGGGCTTGATATCTGTTCTCAAGCGTATGGTATTAATAGGGTGTACCATATCTTAGTCCGTAACACCCGGGCTTTTTACCGCCGGACCTCTGGTTCAGTCTTATGTGACTTCATGCAATACGGTGTTGGACGAAGTTACATTAGACCAAATTTCTCTCCGAGCACTGCAGTTTTCCCTTGCTAAACACTTCACCATCGCTCCATGTCCGTCCATCACAGTAGCCGTGATCAGGTTGTGCTTTATCACATCGGTCTGTCAGTTAGGCTGCTTCTTCTCTGACAGTGCATTCTGTATTCCCATGGAAGACTTAAATTTCACCTTCTAATTGCTGCTGTTCTGGTTTGAAATTCTGCAATTTCTGGTTATGACTTTCTTCTTGATGGGTTACACACAGTGTCGTGTTATAAGGTATTTATGGATAATTTCTGGTGATTTATTTTTTAAGATCTGTTTGTTTATCCAGCTGTACCCAGTCGGTTTTGTTGTTACGATGTCTTAAGAAAACAGGAAATTTAATATATGTAAGTCCTTATTTATCACAAACTACTGCACTTTATTTACATAACCTCCAGCAGCTTTCGGCTGAGTTTTCCAGGCATTATCAGGGAGTAAATCATTGTAGACAATAAGCAGCTCGTAGCAAGTCACAGAATGGTACTTAGACATATGCTGCAGTTTGTAGGTTATATATGTAGATTTAAAAATCATAAAACAATATAATATAATATAAGATTTTTAAGGATAAAATACATAAAAAGTATAAAATATAATCCTGTGCCCAAACACCTGTTGTGAACCGCTTCTGGTGTTGTGAGGTCGAGACCCCTGGCTATGGTCTCCGGTGTTTGTTCTTATCATGGAGACTCTGTACTGTACAGGAGATATTTATTTGTGATATCATTATAAAATCTTATGACGGTGGTGTGTTATTGGTCTATCACTAGGGTAAAACCTGTTGAAATTTCAACGGGAAACTATTGATTATGACAGCCATTAAGAAACCAATGTCTATGGAAGTGCAACAGTTTTTGCTGTAAGACAAACTACGTCAAAGTACTGCACCCCAGTAAATCACGTCTTAATTCACTTTAAACTTACTGTTATAGAGATGATTCGAGCACACATTTAGTGACAGTGTATTGTTGCCATTTTCTTCACGTCATAGTAACTACTTGCAGACATACATTAAGATTCTATCCACTGAATTTGATTTAAAGTACACCCTTTATACAGATTATGGGATAATAACAGCATCAGTTCTGCATATTATCACCACTGCAGCCAAGACTCAGGGCCATCTTAGCGCCCGTGGAGTTTATTCTTGTGTGTGTGTATAAATACATGTCATTCAAATATAATAAAGATTCGGATTCTACATCATAGAGGATCCATTGCTTGTACTTGACAGAGAGAGAGAGAGAGAGAGAGTGGGTGAATAACCGGTTAATTCCGACTAGGGAGATAATAGTGTTAATTCAGGGAACAGTGTGGAAGCAACGTAGATTTCTCTACTGTTACAACTTTCCATGTGAAATGGTACAACTAAAATTAAGTTATTGCGCAGGTACGTAGTATATAACAAGGATGCTGAAATCCTGTTTAAATTGTGAAAACCAAAGTTTGAGACACTAAATAATTTCCAGCTAAGTTAATTAAACTCTCCCTGGCGTAGGTTCGCCTGTAACCAGTTTAGATGATGAAGTTGTGAACAGCTTCTAAGAGTTCCCCGTCGAGTTAGAAGGAGCGAGGAAAGATATTATGGCTTCAGTTGACTTTCATGTATATGGGGTGATTCAGGAGAAGTCTACCAAACTTCAATGTTACACGAACCAAGTGATTTTGAGTAAAATAGCTTATTTTAACATGGGATCATATTTGAAAGCATAAGGAACCATGAAAATTTTAATTTAAGAAAAGTTTAAAGAAGGAATAGGTGTTACAATTGAAACTTTCACAACTTCCTTGAACTTGCCGTAACATAACGAAATGTATTAGGAAAACTGTTAGTAGTGTTCGCCTCTTTCGGAAGTGGACACTAGCAAGTAACTGAGGACCGTGTGACGACCGTCTTCAACATTCAATACGCCGAGCTCGCATGGAATGCGGCAAAATATTTCTGAATAACACATTATAATACATGTCGGCAGTACAGTGTTCCTTTTTGTAAAACACAGAATTTATATAACTCCGTTTTATCTGTCACATTCCCTACTTTGCGCGCACAGTGTATCGTTTCTTTTTAATCTCATAAACAACACTGATTACATTCTAGACAGAATTAGGGACTTCTCTTCGTAGCTGAGACGTAATCGGCGTGCACTTCGGTTCCACCTATTAGTATCATTCCACCAATGCGCCATATTCACGTTTTATTTATCTAAAACGACTCTATATAATCTCAACAACAGACAGCGTCGGTAAATAAAAGAGTGCACTCGTTTTCAGAAAGGAACTGAATTTATAAAAGTAATTAAAATTTCTGGTTTCAAAAACTTCAAAATGTTTCCTTTTCTAGCCTCGTGGTTTATGTGATGAGGCAAGAATTAACAATAGACAGTAATAAACGGAACAGATTCAGCTCTTTGAAGCAGGGTGATAACTATATGTTTCAGCAACAATAAAATTAGAATTCTACATTTTACCCACACACTGATTTCCACAATAAACAGCGATTATTTCCCTAAACAGCATTAACCGGCTTGTCTTTGTAACGGAGACTCAATGGGTTTACTGGGAAACAGGAACTGCATTTCTAAGTATTGTAATTCAGATGTATTGCTGATGACAAGAGCGTCAGTGTTCGGTCAGGCAGCCAGAATATAGCAACTTCAAAATGAAATACAACAACGTATATGTTGGAACCCTACTTCCAGAAGTGGAGAATTAAGGCTTGTATCCCAACACCCGGTTCAAATCGCAGGCAGGCCACCCACTTATGCATGTGAATTACAAAATCAGAAACGCAAGTGTGACGAAGCTGGCAGCGCAGGTGTTCAAAACTGCAGTTGTGTTCTCACATTAAATTCGAAACAGCCACCACAAATTTCCAAGCTTTGGCAGTTACGTTATTCGTTCCGCTAAATCAGGCCATCGGGATGTTAGGCGCAGACGAACCGAAGATTCGGTTTTCATAATTCTAATTGGCTCTAAATTTAGAGAAGTCTGGATTACTAACCTTTTGACCGGAGACCATCCGTGACTTTTCCAGCCTATTTAACCGTAGGTGTTTTTTTAGCGAGGAATGTTTACCTAATGTTAACCAACGAGGCAAAAGAACTTTTTTTCCTGACTAATCACGGAAGTCGAAGCCACATTTGTCAGAGCTGTCACTTCTGGAACGCGAGATATTTTTATGAAGGAAGACCTTAGCTATCACAGCTCTCTCTCGTCAGTCCGTCACTGTATGTCTTGTACTGAGCGCGATTACCCTTCTTAGTTAACCGAGAGCAGACATATCAACACTCAGCAAATCTTAGCAATAGGAAGGTGAACACTTTTAACAGTACGTTCAAGAACTATCAGTTATGTATGTCAGTAGCTTCAGTAATTCAGTAATCAATTTTGGATCCATTCATTGTCTTCCTGTGTAAAATACACCCGTCATTCTTCATCGGAGCATATTCTGTTGAGACGTTTCTTGACATGGGTAAGGAAAAAGCCTGTGGAACACCCTGACTTCAAGCAACACTTTAGCCATAAGCGAATCTGTTCACCCACATAGCGAACATGCGTGATTCACCCCATATCTCTGTCACTACTGTTTTCGGCTAACTATTTCCTCAATCATATCCCAGCCTATTTACGGCTATTAATTCAACCAGTGATGGATTACCTAATTCAATCCAGACAGAGGTGTGGTGTACTCTTAATGTCCAGAAGGTTGTGTATAGCAGCCGGTCCACTGCCGGTTCAATGTCAGCCTAAGTACCTGTTGGCCTCGGTGTATGGGTACTCTTTGATTACAAAAGGTACTAGCTAAATATCGCCAATCCCAGTGGCCGCGCGGTCTAAGACGTCGGTCTGCGGCTGCTCGCTTGCTGGGACTGCGGTTTCGATACCCGCCGGCGGCATGGACGTCTGTCTCTTGTGACTGCTATGTGTTGTCAGGCAGAGGTCTCTGCGTCGTAGTGAGCACTCGTCCAGAGAAGTCCTACCGAGTGTGATCGTGAAGCCTCGATAATGATGAGTCCCTGGCCCACTAGCTGATGCGCCATGGGGGAAAAAAAACAGCTAAATATCGCTTCCCCTCTTGTCTTGATAAAGTTCAAAATCAGAATATTCTAGAATTACCGAGTGAGAAAAATCTTTACCTACATGTAAGACATTCCGAAAATTGCAAAAATAAACTTACTATATTGTCCTAATCTGTAAGTTTCCGTTACTTACGTCTGGGTTTTCACCGGGTACCTAACAAAGTCAGTCTATTATTCCTGGTTAACAAAGATTGTCGTCACTTGCTGAGTTGACTGGAATAATTTGCCCAGCAACCACCGAGTGTTCCTACGTTACAATATCCACGAGTAAATCCATCGATATTCAGCAAAACTACCATAATGAGGATTTATAGCAATACATTCCCATCCACGATAAGTCTCAGCACCTCTGATCCTTGCTGGCAAGATAACAATCCTTTATGGCAGATGTAAATAACACAGATAATATACAAGCAAATGCGTAATGCAAATTCAGACGCACCCTAAGCCAATGAGAATGATAAAACAGTTATCAGACAGACAGCACGTATCATCTATAAAACGTCCTTTCGAAGAGTCTTCAGTCGTCACACAAATTTTTGAAAAGTAATAGCAAAATTATGTTCCAGGTACCAGACTTCTGAGGGCATCCCAGAGGTCCACTCCGTAGGCGCTTTCTTTAAGCTGCACCAATCGTGGCCCTGAAGAAAAAGGCCAATGCGAAGAAATGTCCACAAAACATATCTCACACTTTGTGACTGGAAGTGGAACCAACTTTTCCAGCGTAAGTTATAGTTTTTTCTGATGTAGCTTCCGCTTTATTCTGTCAATTGAGGCGTCTGTTACTTATCCAGAGGAACAGACACTAACATTATGTATAAGACACTTGTACTGTTTTAAAAAAGCAACTGCACATCCTGACACATGTCACAAATTTATTTTTTAAGAAATTTAAGTTTAGCTCTATATATTCCAATATTAACTGCAAGTTTGATTTATCGTTAAGTAAAATTAGCATTGTGTGGTGATAGGTTTCTAGACTCTATCCATCGTTTGGACAATAATATTAAAATATTAAAAATATAACAATATTAAAATCACAACGTTTCGGAAGCTGGCTCTCCTTCCGTCTTCAGGTGAATGGAGGGGAAGAAGAAAAGAACACCTACTCTCTTTGGCCCCTTACCCAGAGTAGGTGTTTTCTTCTTCCCCTTCATTCACCCGAAGACGGAAGGAGAGTCAGCTTCCGAAACGTTGTGATTTTAATATTGTTATATTTTTAATATTTTAGTATTATTGTCCAGGCGATGGATAGAGTCCAGAAACCTATCACCAGACAATGTTATACACCATCGTCAGAACCTTTTAGAATTTATCTAAAATTAGCATGTTTAATTCACGATAATGTTTACTTAAATCTTACCAATGTCTAGACAAGCGAGGCAAATACATTTTCAGACGTAATACTTATTTTCTTAACTTTTCATTTCCTTCATCAGCTGATAAATCTGAGACTTTATTGATCAAGCACCTCTTTGTCTGCGAGTCGGATATAAGCTCCACTTGAAACTCAAAGGCACGACAGTTTTTTTTGCCAAAGTAAGCCGGCGTCCCTGCGCAGAATAGAATCTTTCATTTTAAATACACGTCCTCTGTGAAGAATTAAGTAGAGGTTTTAAGTTGTGTATGGTGCGCGTTATGCATGTTTTTAACATTCTCATTACCAACGTCACAACAAGCCCTTCTTTCCATAGGGCTAGTACCTGAAAAAGATAGCAAATTTTGCAAGTGTCTTATGCATAGCTCATTTGCCGGTGTATGTATCTACTTATGAACGGCTGTGGTCGCAGAGGAGGCGTACATAAGGAAAATATAACAATAACATAGTAGGTAAGATTAGTGACATCTTTCATCGTTGTTCATCTGTTAACATATTCCCAGCGATGTTTAGCTGAAGTTGTTACCGTAGGGGTAGGCGGGAGAAAGAATGGGGGAAAGTATTAAGGATGGATGGACATATAAAAGAGATGAGAAATTAATACACAAACAAATAAGACGATAAAGATACGAAAGGAATAAATGAGGATGATTGAAGAGTACACGAAGAAAGTACTTTTCTTTGAATCCTGAAAGGATATTGAACTAGTCTGCTGTACCTTTCTTGGGTAAACCGGAGAACATCACACTTACATTGCTTGACAATGTCTAACAATTGAGAATATTTATACGCCTCTCTTCTGCGTTCATGTCACTATCAGAAATGAAACTGTAAAGTGTGTGCCAACAATTATTTAACTCCTTGAGTCAGCACTTGTTGAGAATCTAATAGTTTCTCAGACACTCAATAGATTCCCCGCCTTTGTGGGACCTGAAATTTGTTTACCGTGTTCAGCAGAGCAATAATTGGACCCTCATCTGATCCAGTCGAGAACCTCACATCCTGTCTCTTTAAGATCCGTGCTAACGAACAAAGACAAATCAATACATCTAAGTTTCATCATTACACTGCAGGATTTTCTTCCTCTTTCACGTACCTGTGTGTCCTATGTGAACAGCACCAATTACAGAAACATGACTGAGGTTTTCCGTCGTTTATCTCAGTCCCTGGACGGGAATACTGGAATTGCTGTTCTTAATTTATATCAAAACCGATTCCTTCTACACAATTTCCAATTCATTTTTCGTTAATCGTTCTACAATTCGACTTCATATTTTGTGAGCTACAAGTGATCAAATAAACTGCAAATAATTTTAAGCGGCATGCTTTGCATTATTACTGAACACAAGCAGAGTTCAGGGGTGTAACGTCGTGTAATCATTAGGGTGCTAATATTTGGGGACAACCTGCTGCCTGCGTCTACAGGGTAATAGAGACAGCATGTTCTTCCAGAACTTTTATTCCCGGCATGGGCACTGAGTTTTCTCTTTCCCAAAGCGTCCAGCCCGCCTCTGGGGCCACCAAGCCTACAGTCAGTTAATGGGCTGGGGTGGGGGTGGGGTGGGGGGGGAGTTGCCTGGGGAGCAATGCGGCCGCGACGTGAAGCTGACCACTCACTTCCAACTAATGCTGAGGTTAAGACTGGATGGATTTATACCTTGGCTCCTCCTTATCCTTCCTGGCTTGCACAGGGACAATGTAACTTTACTTTACGACTCTCTACGAAGCTGTACGGCTTTATATCCAAAAGACAGTGAGAAGTTTCAAGTCTCACAGATGAGTTGTTTCTCTTGTGAAAGGTTAAATAGCGGCACAAATATGAAACTCTGTGCAAGCTGACGACCTTTGCTAAGCTAAACTCTTCCTGCATGTGAAACGCACAACTAGAATGTTAAACCTGGGGGTAAGCTTACTCTAACGGGTTGGTGACTGGGCTGAAGGTCAATCAGGTTAGCCAAAAGCTGTGATAAACCGGAAAGCGTGAAGTATTTCCAGTTCCCACCTCACAGAAGACACTGTCGATATCCACTGTTGTGACTGACTAGTTAATGTTTGGGGAAATAAGCTGTTTGTATGTATTAAGAATAATATAAAATGCATAAATACACAATGTAGCTTAATTATTGTTTGAGTAGGTGGTACATAACTTGTTGTTACCACATCGTTTGTTAGCAATGTTCAGCTCTGTAAACAGCAGATTGTACCACAAACTTTCCGACTGCACTGTACTTGATTCGGATGAAGGAGCTGCGCCTCTCGAGCCCCGCGATCTCATTTCTCTCGTATCCAATTTCAGCTTCAGTTTCCCTCCCAGCCAGATCTCATTGCACGAAGAAAGCAGGCCCCATGCGTAAATCCATAGCGTCAGTCTGTACACACAAAGGACATGGGACTGCCTGGCAGAACACGTCGATCGAACTCTCGTTCGTAACATGTGCATGTTCATAAACATTAACACTGGAGGTTCGAGTACAACTCAAGGCCTACTTTAAAACGGATTTCTAGGTAATGCGTATCTGTTAGTACCATTAGTGTTTTCTAATTTCGTCTGTAAACATTCAATTGCTGAAGCACAGAATACGTATGCATTAAGTACGTATTATATGCTATAGAACCTCGAAGTTCGCATTATCGAATAAAGATGCCGCAAACATCATTTTGACATTAAAGGCAACATGTTAAACATCAAATGTAAGGTGGCTTGTGCGACACTCTGTATTTGTGATCGTTGACTTACAAAAAATAATTCATACGGGCACGTGTTGTGGCAAAATTAATAATCGGTAATTATGAAACACATCCAATAAGAATACGTAGGCCTAATTACCAAAAAAACGCTAAACACGAGATCTCGTGACAGTAATTAATATTAACTCTTACTGTGAGAAACTTCCGTCTATTGGCAAGTGTAATAAAAACATACATTTCTCTGTACGTACGTTGTTCGGTATTCCCTACGCATTCGCGCATTAAAGAAGTGTCGTATCCAAAAATGTTTAGTCTAATGTCAACCTTTTTGCACTGCCTTAACAAGTGCAGTGACCTTTTCTACTTCAGTTGTATTTCTGCTGATAATGTATAATTTTAATACGTGTCGCATCTACCATGTCACAGAAAACTAGCCTTCCTGCTGTCGTGTCTCACCAAACACAAACAGTGGCTTAGCAGCAGCTCGTGTTGCCTGCTGTTGACGACACGTGTATGGATGCCCTACAAGTTATGAAAGAACGTTTGTTCAGCAACCTAACTGAAGTGCTTCGCGATAAATGTAATAATTGCATTTCCTGGACAAAGACAGTTATTCTGAGATGTCAAATATGGTGACACCTACGTCATACATAAGGTAGGAAGTTTCGGGAAGTTCACACTTCATCTCAGGGAAGGCAGCTCCGGTGTGAGGTGCTACGTTTCAAATGAAGATTTCAGCTTGGCCGTTGCACACGGAGGAAAAAACAGAGTTTTGAAAGAACTACAGAAAAAATACAACAGTATTCACTGTTGACGGCATTATGGTTACTAAAAATTTTGTGAAACATGTAATAAGAGAGGAAAGTTCCTAAAATAGCTACTCGTCACGCCTATCGTATTTAAATAAATGAATTCCAGATGCCAAGTGGACATGATTGATAAACAGTAACATGCAACCGGGGAATTTTCATTTATTCGTGTGCATCAAGAACACGTGTCTAAGTATCTGCATCTGCCTCCGTTAAAAACAATACAAGCCGAAGATGTTGCTAATTTAATTGGCTGTATTTGCTGCCTTGAGGAATACCGCTATTGCGGAGAGTGATAACGGGCGTGAATCTGCTTACGGAATTAAAGGTTTGCTCACTGTCCGACGAACTGGAAACTGTCCACGGAAAACCTAGCGTGTCAGACACACTGAAAACCAACCGCATGCGCCAGTGGAGTGAACGTGTGCGTTCTGTACAAACTGTGAAAAACACAGCTTGCCATGCGCGAACCAAAAGCAGTCATTGTGTAGGCGTGCTCGCTTTGCCCATGAAAGCAGGTCTCCAAGCATCGTGCCTTCCATATAGAGCCATTTCGAATTTACAATAAAGAGGAGTGCAGGCAGTTATTAACAATACAGAACGACTATAAATGGCAGACACTAATAAAACAAATAAAGTCGGAAGTTTGCGGGTTCGATTCCCGATCGTGTCATTGGAATTTTCCATTGACATAATCCTTCCCGCCGCACTATGGCCCTGGGTTCGTCTCAGTACCAGGAATATTTCCTGGGGGGTAAAGGCAGCCGGTACGTAGGGCTGACAACCCCACCACCTTCCTGTGCCGATTGTCTTGAAATCTGGGAGCCTCAAACTCCGGGAATCCTAAGGGCCTATCCAGGCCTGTAATGGGATAGCTTTACGTAATAAAACAAATACATGCACATGGAGATTTCGTTATAGCAAAACAAAAAAAAGATCCTTTAGTCACCTTGTAAGAGCAGCATGATAATAATAAGAATTTTCAAGAAGAAGCAAGCAGTCATGATGATGATGATGATGATGATAATGATAAATAGAAAACTTTCAAAAAGCTGCCGACAACAGTAACGCTAATGAGAAAGAATAGGGTAAAGGACGACCGAAAACTTGTCGTGTCTTTTCTGTGTAGAAGAAAAAATAAAGAGACAGCAAAACAGCAAAACAAGTTACGAAGAACAAGCAGAAAAAGTGAAAAAATGGAAAATTCCCCAAATCTATCCCGTTAGATGCCAAGCAAGCACAGGGGAGGTAGATGTACGAGTATAGTTCTACCCATACTCCACCCCGGCGCTAGAAGGTAGTGGTTGGAGATCGCCATGCCCCGGCCGCTTTATCCCCCGGAAAGGGACGCGGTACCCATTTTATAGGAGACTGGGTGGGCCTCGGGACCGGTCTGAATGTATCCGGAAAATCTCGCCTCTGCAGGATTCGAACCCCGGACCATCCAGCTCGTAGTGTGTCGCTATACCGACTACTCCACTCCGGCAGCCAGGAAATTTTCCTGTTGGTTAAAATAGACGACAATGTGAGAATACGTATTCCTGGTGTGGATGAAGTTAGAAATGACCCACGAAATACGTTGGCAGTCATTTGAGCAGCTGAAAATTGTCGCTGTTACTCGCACGTAGTCAAGGTTATAAAAAATGTTTTTGAAAGCGACATTGCAAGTAAAATAAATGCGGTCGAAAAGTATTACAAAAATTTGCAACTCAAAGTGTCATAAGAGCATGTGCTTGTAACTTTAAGTGTTTTCAATTCCTTCCTTCAAATTATTTCGTGCATTTTTTGTATCACACTTACTGAGGATACAGTACGTTTCTACAGCAAACATTATAGTCTAAATGTATTTCAATAAGTATTTCAAATATTGAAAATAAAAAAAATGTTAAAAGAGTACCACTTGTTTCAATGCGTGTTCTCTAAAAGTTAGTTGGCTTCAGTGATTCAGTTGTTTTATAGCCTACTATGCTC
Organism: Coptotermes formosanus; assembly: GCA_013340265.1. Classification (NCBI taxonomy): domain Eukaryota; kingdom Metazoa; phylum Arthropoda; class Insecta; order Blattodea; family Rhinotermitidae; genus Coptotermes; species Coptotermes formosanus. Next base: position 193,955 of record BLKM01008356.1, on the reverse strand, counting down.
ATTACTTTTATCTTTATATGTAACATTACAAAGGCAGGTGCAAGCGTAATAAATGTTGCTGCAGAAATGGTAATAGTAATGTAAAGTGCATGTCCGGGTTCAAAAAGTTAAGTTTTATGCAAATGTTTTTCATATATTAAAATAATCTTTGTAAATACCTTTATCAATCATAATTTATTAGATTTAGGGTCTACCACTATCTGTTAAAATATGTAGTGTTCTTTATTACATTTATTAACGGACGTTGACAATGACTCATACTAAATTAAACTTTAAAAGTTATTAGTGTCATACAATTCATCACATTTAATGATGTCCGTGGTAATTACACCGAGTGAACGAAAAATGCACGGTCAGACCTGCAGAAGGCGAATCTACACCACAGTACAGTAAAAAATGTTATATGAACATAGGCCTTGTGAAGCGTGGTTTCCGATTTACAGCCCCCTTAGGATTAAAGAAAATGTTCTAGTTGTCCACCTCGAGCTTCCATGCAGGTACTGCACAAGACAGACTCGTGGGACCGTACTTTCTTCCACGGCGCCTGGCTGGGGCCGTTTGCCACGATTTCCTACAAAACGTCCTTCCAGAGCTCTTGCAAGACGTGAATCTGTAGACTACGATTCATGTATGGTTCATGAATGACGGTGTTCCACCACGTTTTCTTCTTGCATTTCGGGAATTCTTGCTTAGACTTTTATATCTGGGGACATCTGAAGTCTACTGTTTATGTTGCAGGCAGAAGTCAGTGACTTCTAGGATTTGCAACAACGAACACAGAATAGATTTGAGATTATTCGTCCGACACTGGAATTTTTTAGCGAGTCAGGCAATAGTGTTCAGACGTGCAACATTCTGCGTTGAAGCTCAAGGTGGACAATTTGAGAATTTTATTTAAATGTTAACATTTTAAACCCTAGCGGGTACTTTACGTAGTACCTGGTTTAACGTTGAAAAATTCTACACTGTACTGACGTTGCGTTAATGTGTTTTGTATGGATCTCAGATCGAACAGCAACGTTTACCTTATACATCATTAAGTGACTGGTTTTTATAACCAGGGTGGAGAGTGTTTACAGCGCGGTACGAGCTCAGACTTCATATAAAACAGATTACCTTTTGTCTTTAACCTTTTAAGGCCTAGCGGTAAATTTACATACCACTAGGTTTAACATTAAAAAATTCTACGTGGTGCCCACATTGCGTTTATGTGTTGTGTGTGGATCTCAGAACATAACAGCAACTTTTGCCTTATAAAATATTAAGAGATCGGTTTTCATAACGGAAGTGGAGAGTGTTTACAGCGCGGTACGCACTGAGTCCTTATATAAAACAGATACGCTCCGTCTTTAAAGGGTTAAGGACGCCGTAACTCAGAAATCACGTTTCAGAAGGCGTGTGTTCATATACTCGTATTATTTTCTTGCGTTGCGGTATAAATTCACAGTCTGTAGATTTGGGTGTGTACTTTATTCATTCTGTTTATTAGCAACGGTAGTTACCCACGATTGTTGGTTTATTCTCAATTTCCACAACGTGTAATCCTAATTCGCAGCAATGTTTATGACCTGTCTCCCAAATTTCACACGCCTACTTCCGGTGCTTCATTAGTTATCGTCATCAGACAGTAACGTAAAGAAAATATTCGTTGTGCTCCATTTGTTACATTACATTCTACCCAAATGTTACCTTAACAAAAGCTGAATGTTTTTTCTAGGATCTATTATTGCACACAACCTCAGGACCCAAGTAACGTAGTGTCCCTAATGTCGATCCCGCTTGGCAGTGAACCTTCAGGGTCTATAAAAGGCGACATATTTCTTGACAGTTGTACGAATATTAGTTTATTATGACAGACCTGCATGGAACTAGACGAAGGCCGCTTAATAATACTGACTTGGAATGAAAGATCGCCAAGTGGCGTACAGTGAGCGTAGTAGACGGAATTTTTGTAGTAAGACAACATCCCTGCGTTCGATACAGGTTACTGAGGCACGCCGCAGAAATCGTTAGTCTGTCCTGCAAACAGGTAATCCAAAACATAAGTTATTTATTTGTAGGTCTCAGCCGAATCATACATCTATTTCGTAATACCTACGAGTACATATACCAAATCAAGCAGATCCTTCAGGCAAACGCCATGAATTTTAATCCACTACGCATGGGCGCAGCGTAAGGGATTCTACCCCTCCGTATGGTCATACTTCACAAACTCATGCTTCTGTCCTCTTTTCCCACCCCAAGCCAATCCTAACACACCAAAGTCTCACACGTATACATAATGAATAATTTAAGGATAAAAACGTATTTTACGTCATTTGTCGGACAAAACGCATATCTAATTGGTCATACCAAGGTGCTTAATTGATGTCATTAGATGTATGGCAGGAATATGCAAAACGATGGCGCAGAATTGGTCCTAAAATAAATAGGCGCGAAATGAAAACAACAAATAGAGTGTAAAATTCAGTTTTACGTAAGACAGTCAATTTATTAGACTGTAAGGGGTTCTCTCATCCCCCCGCCCCCTGCGTTATACTTCCTACACCGTGGTATATAGTCTGTCGTATTTCGTAACCCTGGCAGTGGTCTAGATGTGTGACTAAATTTATTGCAGCACACTGCGTGACTAATATCAGTGCTGTGCAAATTCACCCTTCTTTTGTGCTTCCTTCCCCAGCAACTAAATCCCGGCTAATGATTGAGTGAGCCCTGCATGAGCTGGGAAGTTATTGTTGCGTAATGGTCTCCCCTGTCCCTGCCGGTTTGGGCAGCGGATGTGATAATTCGCCATCGCAATCCATGAAGCTAATTTGTAGCACAAAGGGAGACAAATTGTTACGAAATATTGAATGTATGGAGAGTTTAACGCTGCTGACATCCGAGGCAATGAAGCTGAAAGACAATTGCCACGTTTAATATGTTCCATGTCCGTGCACTATGTTATACAAAAACACAAATCACCAACAAATGCACAAAGAGAGTTTTATCATGAATTGTAACAAGCTCCTACACCGCAGGCCGGGACCGCAGAGAGTTCACGCCTCCAGTACACAGTGCACAGTCAACAGCGCAGAGTGTTCACTCCTCCAGTATACAGTACACAGTCAACAGCGCAGAGAGTTCACGCCTCCAGTGCACAGTACACAGTCAACAGCGCAGAGAGTTCACGCCTCCAGTACACAGTACACAGTCAACAGCGCAGAGAGTTCACGCCTCCAGTGCACAGTACACAGTCAACAGCGCAGTGTTCACGCCTCCAGTACACAGTACACAGTCAACAGCGCAGAGAGTTCGCGCCTCCAGTACACAGTACACAGTCAACAGCGCAGAGAGTTCGCGCCTCCAGTACACAGTACACAGTCAACAGCGCAGAGAGTTCACGCCTCGAGTGCACAGTACACAGTCAACAGCGCAGAGTGTTCACGCCTCCAGTACACAGTACACAGTCAACAGCGCAGAGTTCGCGCCTCCAGTACACAGTACACAGTCAACAGCACAGAGAGTTCGCGCCTCCAGTACACAGTACACAGTCAACAGCACATTCTCACTCAACTATAAAGTGCAACCTCAGTGTAACGATAACAAAAAGTCCTCCCTGAAAATGACCCAGCAGGGTCGAAACATGTAGAAGTGTGTTACAATTGATGATAAAACTATCTTTGCGCATTTGTTGGTGATTAGTATTTTTGTACAATTGCCAGTATTATCGTCGTTTCTTCGTGTTCTCTGACAAATTTTATCATTACGCAGCTGCAAACTTTAGCTTCCTCATTTTATTCAAAATGAACATAGTGTAATGGTGGAATACAGTTCGGCTTCATTAGCTTCAAAGTTTACAGGTCTGACGTCCTTTCGTGACTTATCACTACCACACCAAAAGCTTACATAGACATCACGAGACGGGCTTGTGTAATTCATTTTACAAAATAAAATTTGTAAAATGTTGCATATTTTTAAGACTTTACCACACAGTATTACGCTAGTACCCTTACACTTCAAACATTATCCGTTTGATACTTTCGTATTATTGGTGGTAGGAAATTTGAAAGTACGAATAGGGGTTGGACACTAGTGGCATAATGTTGCTACCAAGTTTCATTAAATTCTGTTAGTTAATTGGCATGTTATTAAGCGAAATATGTGCATGGAAAGCGCTTATTCTCCTTTAAAGTAAAGGATTATGCAATGTGCCGTTGAAAGTTTAACGTGGTAGTTTTTCTTATCTCCCTCGTCACCCCGTTCATATCCAATCATAAAACTTATTTAGGATTTGAGGTTGTCACGCCAGTGGGTATCAGTCCACCTACGACACAACTGGTTGTCACAACCCGAAAGACGACAGTATGAATAACATACAACTGACTACTAACGTCATGCCACCACATAAGCCTCTTCCTCCAACTCTAATTAATTTCTTACATTCTCAGTAGCATCACTGACATGTGAACTAACGGAAACGATACATAATGTGAAGGTCCTGTGTTTGATATTGTAATTTACATTTCAAATAATATTCAGTTTTGTCATTTTTAGTCGTAATGTAAAAAAGCATGGTTTGTACTGGAATCTGTTAACTTTTCAGACCCTGGAAGGAACCCCTCGCTCAAAAGTGCACATTCAGGGCAGAGTGAGGATTTAATTATCTGTGACGTCATCTGCAGCAGACACCAGTCGTGTTTGCGTCTAGTACTGATAGGCCTAGCTGCCGATCTGCCGACGCCAGCTATCGGTGGTAATACGGCGCCACGTTGCTGACTGCTATTGGGTGTTATGGACGACCGATAATGAAATGACCGTGACACAAGGTCTCCTGAAGACATTTTGCAAACGACGTGCTCAGAGTAGTTAGTATTCCCTCGCATGCTGAACGTCAGATTCTCAACATTCGGCTCGACAATCATTGCTGAGGATTTTAATGCCCTTCTTGTCCCTAAAGCCATATTTTGGTATGGGGCTTGAAATATGCGACGACGGTTTCCATCCACTTCTTTCCTGATTCATTCTTCGTTAACTGCTTAAGACCACCACCTGCCATAAGCAGTGTACGTGTACTTCGTATCACTCTCACAGTGAACAGCGATAATTTCGCTAAACAGCATCAACAGGCTGGTCTTTGTGCTAAGAGTCATACTGTGTTCTGTGTGACGAAGCTGGATTTTAAGAAACAGGCTGCTTATTTGCATATCACATTCGAAGCAAACTTTACCCTGACCTGCGCCCTGTGCAAGATCGGGGAACATAGTACTAAATTCCCAGCCTACCAGTCTTCGGTCTTCAGAAGTCATCCTATTGGTCGATGCTATCATATAGTCTGAGCTAGTTAAATAACCAGTAAATAGGAGCACGTTTCACTGTATAAGAGATCTATAGTGTTATAATAATAATTATTATTATATTATATATAATAATAATTATTATAATAATTATTATTATTATTATCATCATCATCATCATCATCATCATCATGCCCTTTATGCAGGGTATTCACACTGATATACCTGAAACAAACCATGTTTCTAGGGTATACAGTGTCACAGCTATTCTGCGCGTCCTTTTAACGGTGCATGTAACGCTGTCTTCAGTATTAAACTCTTTTGTGCTTCTACATTAGTTATTATTATTATTATTATTATTATTATTATTATTATTATTATTATTATATCACCGGTAAGTTTATAGGCCCATGCAGGCTACTTTTGTTTCTGACGATGCTGCAGCATTATAAATAGTTCAAACAAAATCCGTCACTAAACTTCATATTTTTACATGCATTTTAATTACATCCCTCCCCACACTCTGGCCCGAGGAAAAAGCAGACATTATGCTCCTTTTGGAACTCTAGACGATGAACGAAGTCCAGAAAACGAGTAATAGTAATTTTAACATAAAATTTGAGAACCCTTTATGAAAGCAGTAAGTAGCTCGTAGCAAGGAAATGTGTTTACAGGTAAGTACTAAATTTGTATCACGTTGCGCAGAGATAAGATAAGATTAGTGTTACACAGCTGTACCTATGGGAACACTCGTACTTAGATAAACAAGCAAAAACAGCCCATCTACTATGGCAGTGGATTACATTTATATACTCATCTGCTAAATTAACAAACTGCGAGTCCAGTATGTACGCCTCTCCATATCTGACAAAAGCTAGTTCTATTATTATTATTATTATTATTATTATTATTATTATTATTATTATTTCCACTTCGCATTATCCATTCCGGGAATACGCGTAGAATATACAGTATACGCTTAAAATAAATTTATATTTTATATTATAACACTTAATACGTATTGTACAAATGGAAAATACACCGAGACTTCAAAAAAAAAAAGATAAAAGATGTACAGTTGCTATACGTCCGTGAAGGTTAATAACTGTATACTGAATTTTAATAATGCAATCCATTTTAAGATACTGCTAAGGTGCACATTCTTGTAAACATTTAACTGTTGTTTTGTGATTTGCTACGTTATTTGTAAAAAAAGAAATGACTTTAAAGACCTAGAGATAGATGGGAATATTGAAATGCATTTGAAAATAACTGTGTGTGGGGGGAAGGGTGTACTGAATTTACCCGGCTTAGGACAGAAAATAGAGGCTGCCTGTTACGAACATGACCACTAAACTTTGGTTTCCCTTAAATGCAGGGTGATTCTGAACTGACCTGTCCGCTCAAGAAAGGCTCTGCTGTAAGTAGTTCGTTAGTGGCGACACAAAACACATTAAGACACTCTGTTGGCAAATGTCAGCGCTTGTTAAATTTAAAGGGCTATGAAGAAACGTCTAGTTTACAATCTGACGTTATTTTACATTCACAGATTTGTAGCAAGCGTTCCCTTACCTTCAATTCACTCCTCGTTTAACTTCAAAATTCACAAGACATTTGTGTTCAAAGATTTTATGTGAGGTTGATATAAATAAAACTCACGTTTAATTGTTAACAGCTGGGAGACTGCACTGTTTGAATCAGTTCCAAAATAGATACTGGCTCGTACAAAAGGCCAGTTACAGTACTGGATCTTGTATCGGATCGTGTATATTTTGATTTGTGTAAACAATCTATCACTGACCCATCGACAAACACACCCAACTGTACGTAACACCGAAGCGTCTATTTTATTTTAGGACAGTTTACACGATATTACCCCTCTGACGACGATAAATTCCCCTACCCCCTCCCCTCTCTCTGTGTTTACTCATCTATCATCTCTCTCCATGCGAATGCTTTTATCTGTCTCTGTTCTACGTATGGCGTTACCTTCTTCTATCTCTGTTGACTGACATATGTGTGTTATCACTAATTCCCCTCCAATCCCCACTCTTATTTTTATTACGTACACGATGGGAGGACGTGCAGTACGCTTAAGGAATAGTAATAATTTATGTGGCACGAGCACTTACAAAACATCTGCGTGTGCTTAAAGGCGACAGGTTATGTTACACCGGAGGGACTGGTGCAGCGGTAGCTCTCTAGACTTGTATTCAGGATGTCTGGTTCAAACGCCGGGTGGGTCGTCGGTTACCCCGGCAGAAGTTTTCAGAGGTTTCGCTTAGGCCCTCCCGGAAAATTCCGGGACTGTGTCTCGATTAGGCCACGACCACTTCCTTCAAAATCATTGTCAGTCGTTCATCAATCATCCTACCATTTAACGCTACATATTCTAAGCCACTGGCAATTCGTAAAACAACACCAGAAAAGGTTTTGTCTTGTACTGTGAACTAATGTTTTATGTTTCCATGTTCATGAACTGCTACATCCATCTTCCGAACAGAAAAGTGTGCTCAACGGGGAAACGGGAGTGGTAATTGATATGGGGAAGGGAGGATCAGGTTTGCAAGCGACTCTCAAGACGTTGACATCTAACTGCCAAGTTACCCAGTAACACAAACCCAGAAGACACCTGTGTTAGGTGTCCTGTCACCGCGAACACCTAGATCTTAGCAAGTCAGTCCGTTCTCGTGTTCATCTCCGAAGTTATTCAGCGGTTGTTGATAACGTTTGGAGGTTCGATCTTACGTCGGCTAGGATGTTTATTTATTTATTTATTTATTTATTTATTTATTTATGGTTTATTTGAGGGTGCTGTTAGTATAACTCAGACTACACCTTGTCGAATGGCAGGATGGTTAGTGAGCAGGATCTAGAAGGAAACAGTTGTGGTACCATTTTACGTACAATAAGAACTGTTTATTCTGAGAATGAACAGAAAGTCATGAACGCATTGTTGATAAGCTAAAGAGCTTTTGAATGTTAAAACATTTGACACGTATAGTAACCATTACGCCCTTAACATTTTAAAGCGGTGAGGAAGTGTCAGGGTTCTTAGCGGATGTCCACAATTAAACTGGGAACTAGTAACTTATTTCTAAATGTTTATACTTTAAATGCGTATTTGAATGTCAGGAATATACTGTGTGAGTGTATTTGTCTTGATTTGTTTTTTCCTTTAGTTTAATGTTTTTTAACCGAGATATTCAATACAGAAAATTTGAACAAAGTTGTAAAAAACACTCCAACATGTTTTATAATCAAATTCCCTGAAAACATTACAAAATTCAAAACATGCTGCTATATGCAGATTTTACGGCGCACCATTTTATACTTTGGTCATGAAGTTTATAGGCTAAACCTGAGCATTGAGGCCTTTAAGACCATGGGTGTCAAGAGGGCCGTTTTGTGGGATGTGATGACGCGTATTCTGTTAAAAGGCTACCAATATTTCGGAGGAACCTGTATGCCAGACTACTCGGCATCACAGCCAATATTTCGGAGGAACCTGTCTGCCAGACTACTCGGCATCACAGCCAATATTTCGGAGGAACCTGACTGCCAGACTACTCGGCATCACAGCTAATATTTCGGGGGAACCTGTCTGCCAGAGTACTCGGCATCACAGCCAATATTTCGGAGGAACCTGTCTGCCAGACTACTCGGCATCACAGCCAATATTTCAGAGGAACCTGTCTGCCAGACTACTCGGCATCGCAGCCAATATTTCGGAGGAACCTGTCTGCCAGACTACGCCGCATCACATCGCAGAATGCCGTAAATTTGTGTAGGCCTGTTACATGTACCAAGTCTGTGTCTTTGTTTTCATACGTTAATTTACATACGTCTAAAATTACTTCTTCACCTATTCGAGTTTACGTAGATAATTTTACACACAATTACTTTCAGTTCCTTTTCTATTCCTTTGACGTAATCATAGCTACTATGAGAGTTTAAAGTTATAAACGTGCGTCCTTTTTGTCTTTTGCTTCATTACATTTCACCAGTTTGCAATCAATTATCTTCTGTATATTTCGCAAGTATTATACAAACAACTTATATCTAGTTTATTTGAAGATCTTTCGTACTGTTTAGAAATGCATAAGATGTACATCTGAACCGTTTATTTGGCAAAATCTATATTTGTGACTTGCGAGCGGATCAGAATATCCGCTCCGCTACGGTTGCCTGGATACGACATTACGCACCAAAAGACATGTTTCAATACTGGCAAATGTACACAGAAAGAAAGTAATATTACCACGATATAGAGCTAAATGTTGAATAGAAATATATTTATTGCTTCAAAAGAACTGGTTAAAACGTAAGATTAGTTTTTTTTCAGTGGTTCGACAGCTTCTGTGGGCCTAGGCCTCCTCATTGTCGAGGCTTCGTGATCACACTCAGACACACTACACTCGGTAGGACTCCTCTGAACGAGTGATCGGCACGACGCAGAGACCTCTAACTGACAGCACACAACACTCACAAGAGAGAGGCAGCCATGACCCGACAGGATTCGAACCCGCAATCACAGCAAGCGAGCGGCCGCAGAACCAGGCCTAAGTTCATTTACTTGCATAAATATGCAGGTCATCGGACCAAATTCAAAGTTACGAGATCTGGGTTTGTCAGAGTGGTGCTGCTAATATATGTTTTCTGGGATGTTACGTTGTGTTCATTGGCGAATAATTACCGACGTTTCGAAGTATCGTGCAATCGACACGGCGTCACGACACGGAAGTCTTGAATCTTCAAGTCCGAAGTTGCTAGACGGATGCGTAAGTTGAGGGAATGATTTGATTTTATGACGTCGGAACATACGAAGGCGTGTAGTTTGGAAGATAGACGTAAGTGCCAAAATGCCCATATTCAGGGCTGAGGACGTTACTCATTAACCTTTTAAAGCATATCGGTAACTTTGCATACCACCAGGTTCAACATTAAAAAATTCTACGTGGTGCCCACATTGCGTTCATGTGTTTTGCACGGATCTCAGAACAAACAGCAACTTTTGCCTTATAAACCATTAAGAAACTGGTTTTTATAACCGAAGTGGAGAGTGTTTACAGCGCGGTACACACTGAGTCCTTATATAAAACAGATACGCTTCGTCTTTAAAGGGTTAATGGACAGGCGATTGACTGACACTGTGGTGACAACAGGAAAGGAACTCTGTCGAACCGTGACAGTGCATTCACAGGCGATTGCCGTCCCCTGGGATGTGATGCCACGTAGACTGGTGCAAGATTGGCGATGCTTCAGGGTAGAAGAAACTTCAGGAAATGACAAATCAGACTGCACGACGTCACATCCCAGACGCCGGTAAGCTTTACAACCACATCATATTTAGCATGAAGTACCATGTTCTTCCAATTTGAACCGCAGTACAACTTACTGTAGGGACCATCAGTACTCTGCTTTATAGCAGTATTTTAAGTATCTAGTTAGGTAATGAAGTAGGAATTTTGCATCTCAGTTAGTAGAATTATTTAGGCATTTGGGTGGTTGCCGATCCCAGTGGCCGCGCGGTCTAAAGCGTGGGTCTGCGGCCGCTCGCTTGCTGGCATTGTGGTTTCGAATCCCGCCGAGGGCATGGATGTCTGTCTTTTGTGAGTGTTGTGTTTTGACAAATAGAGGTCTCTACGACGAGCTGATCACTCGTGCAGGGGAGTCATACCGGTTGTGTATGTGGCTAATTGTGTGTTGTCTAGAAACCTCCACAGAAAGGCGGTCTAGGTCCGAGTCGGGCTGCTGCGCCACAGGAAAGGAAAAAATTTGGGTTGTTAGATGTTGATAAAATAGATTGTAAAATTAGTCAGGAATATGTGTTTATGTATTCAGTATTTGCTTAGTAATCGTTTTGGCGCAATCACAACAATATGTTGTAAAACTGTGCCCACTAACGTCGTCATGTTTGCCTGCCTAGCCATAGTAGGTTCTCTGAAGAGATTTTCATTACATTACATTACAAACTTTCGAAGTTTTACAAGAATGTAATAAATTAATTATTTATATAGATACGCGGTAGATAAGTTATTAGATATGTGAACACTTCAATCAGTAAATTACAGAACTACTTTTTGCCAGCTACCGACCAACTGCAGTACTGGCTGAACTATCCCGTATACAAGCCAGTCAAATGTGTTTTAATCCTGCATCTAGATGTTAGGGTAGTCGTGAGATACTTGATTTATTCTGTTCCTATTGTTAACCCTTGTCACTTTAAAATTCTTTGCTCGTCTGTGGTATATCGTTGCATTTTATATCTCAACCCTGGCCTTTCAGTAAGGGCCTGAAAGGAAATATCCTCCACATAATTACCCCTTGGTTTGGATTCCACGTGCCTCTGAAATTATTCATATTATGTTACAATTGTTAGAATTGTTTGTAATTTATAGGCTACTGACTATAAAGAGAGATTTGGGATTCTCAGAAAAGTGCTGCAGAAAATTTACGTCTGCTGATTTATAAAGAGACTTACAGCAGTGTTGTTGACTGCTGATTCTAAAGTACCACTTGTTGACATAATACAAGAGACTCAAATATTAAGAGCACAAATTGAATCAATCCGACACAAAGAAATCATAAACAAGTTGTTTCCAACACAATTCAAGTGACCTTGTAAACGTCTTATGCGAAATGACTCACGGCTCAGCATCTCTATCGCCTTCTTCACACTGCGCGGAAGGGTGTGGGCACTTCGAGTAAATATAAATTGAAGCTGTCCTGCTGTATAGAAAATAATTAAGCTACAGGGTACTATATCGTTAATCCGGACATTTTAGACATGGAGCCGGAATTACGAAACTAAGCAACATAGTGAACATTTTTAATTTAATCAAAAGGTCTCCTTAGAATCAGAAGACAAAATTTATATATTTGTGTAACATACAAACAAACATTGCTTCACAGCGTTCGTTCAGAGATAGTTTTATATATAGCGAGAAGCGACTGCAAATTATGACCTTGTCTCATTCCACCAAAGAACTGTAAGATATAAATCTCGTTGTTTTTAAAGCGGCCACTGCCCATCTAAAGTAACTAACTCCAGGGGCACTCCTCATTGAGAAAGTGGTCGTTCCTGAAATACTCAAGAAATTCCCGTGTTTTGTGGACCTCGCAAGTTCATTACCGTGTTCACAGCAGCCACTTACTGGTCCCTATCTTGAGCCAAATAAATCCACTCCATAATTTCCCATTATACTTCTTAATGTGTATTTTATTATCATCCTTTCACAACACTCAAATTAATCTGGAAAGAAATGTACGCCTAAAAGTTTTCGTAATGAATGACCACATCACGTGATACAGTGCTAGAAATAACTGACGTCAGTGTCAATTACTTGTTTAAATTACGATGCTGACAGAAAGTAATTGTGTTTGGCAACAGGTAGACACAAAACAATTGATTTTTTGGTAGTTAATACCTAAATACCTAAGTACATTATATAACAATCGAAAATCCCTCTCTTAGTATTTCGATTTTCTTTTCCATCCAACAGTTATAAAACTCTCAATTTTGTGAAGACAGTGATAAGAATTAGAGTTAAAAGTTACCTTTATGGGCCATTGCAACGTATCATCCATGAACAAGTCACCAAGACATCTTTCAGGATAAGCAGCCTCAAATTCGACCGACTGATCCTTCAGAAATTCATGTGCAAAAATCGGATCGGTCTACCAACCAAAAATTCACGATATCAACACGTGACACATCGGCGTACAGTTCACTGTTAATCGGGAGTCCCGGGAACAACTGTCAGTGTCAGTCTCTGGACTTGTCACAGGCGCCGGTCAAAAGCCTTGAAAACAATTCTTATAACTGTCAGCCCACACCACTAGTAACACACTCTGTTTTTAGGTACGTAATTAAACTTTGATCTCATGCAGTTCACACAGAATGCCCTGTCAACCATTACGACTGTGATAGTCTCAACACGATTAACACTTAAAACTGCGCTATAACTAGCACTTAAGCGCTTGTTAGCACAGAGTTTGCTTCGTGGCAATTACAGATCAAGATATTCAATTTGTTCACACTTAAAACACCGGCTGTTAAGCCAACAGTCAGTGTGAGAAGACTGCACCCATAACTACAGCTGAGGTACACTGATAATAATCAACAAACTCTGTTGTTTAACTTGTTGACGTGTGAGCAAAGTGTCGAGGTGTCACTAACACCGGAAGCGGATGTGACTATTACAGCTGTCTTGTTCCTTGTGTTCACACTGGTTTCCGCGCCCCATATCGTCTTGTATCCCGCGGGTTCAAGCAGCGCTGTACGCATGCGTCCCCGCATGACACAGGCGCAACCTACAGTGGTACCTGAATCGGTTCTTCGAGTTAGCTGAGGGTGGACTTTTACCGCCGCCCGGATAAAAAGTCCTCCTAAATACTTAAGGAGTCTGAAATGAAAGTTTATCATGTCGCATAATAAAAGGTTTACAAATCTGCATTTGCTTGTAGATGCAGTTTGTTTTTAGCAGGGCTGTGCAGTGGGAGTCGGAAGGAAATGTAGGTGCAGTCGGAGTCGGGAAAAAATGTACCGATTCCGACTCCGACTTCAGCCTAAAATCTTACCTAGATGCTCCAAGTGCAGAGCCCTGATACCTACAGTAACCATTAGACTTATACTTAAATATAGGTTATAAGTCTAAAAAGTAGCCTGACGATTCACGTGGTGGTGATGAAACGTCTTATAGGTTTACCATTATTAATGCATATTGAGCTTTTATAAAGGAGTCGGAGTCGGAAGTTTTAAAAATCGAGGAGTCAGAGTCGGAGCTTTTGTGTACAGACTCCACAACCCTGGTTTTCAGCCATATTTTTGACGCGTTCACAAAGAAGACTGGTAAAGGGCGCTTTTTACGTACGGTACGTCTGTTTGTCTGTCCGTCTGTGCGCATGCAGGCAAATATGTAGGGAATCGCTGAAAGAATTTCATGCAGTTTGATATTTAGTTTATTACTGCGTGTCAATACATTCCCATTTTGGTTAAAATCGGACCACAATCGTGAACACTTCACATCCTCGTACGTGTTATGTGACGTAGTACGAAATAATTTGTATAAAATGAAGGACTGGCACCGCAGACCGTTATGAGTCTTGGCTTCTTTTGGACATAAGGCTCCAGTCCTTCTTAACCTTTTAGAGCCTAGCGGTAACTTTGCGTACGACCAGGTTTAACATTAAAAAATTCTCCACGGTGCCCACATTGCGTTTATGCGTTTTGTACGGATCTCAGAACAAACAGCCACTTTTGCCTTATAAAACATTAAGAGGCTGGTTTTTATAACCGAAGTGGAGAGTGTTTACAGCGCGGTACGCACTGAGTCCTTATATAAAACAGATATGCTTCGTCTTTAAAGGGTTAATCTTCGACACTAGATAGAGGTGAGTGGTCAGCTTCACTCCCCCGGCCACTTTATCACCGTTTCCCGTCGAAAAGAAGGTTGGGGTGGACCCCAGATCCGTTATGGACGCTTTGGAGGGGAGATAAATCTCTAGCAACTGGAAGATGAAAGGCTGATCCATCGGTCTTGCACTTCATAGTCTAAGAAGAATTAGTAGAAGAATCGAAATTTCTCCGGTTGTATGACGTTTTTGTAGCAGGCAATTCCATATACAACTTGACAAGAAGAGAAAATTGATTTTGAAGAAGCGGTCATACTTGCATATTTAACTAAACTTGGGTTTTATTCTTCTTCTGCTTGATTTTATTTCGCCTTCGAATGAAAAATGTAGGTTTGCTAAGCCTGCGTGGCTTATGTACAGATATTATTTTGGTTTTCTTAGCTCCATATTCTCATGGACAGCTTGTTCTGGCAAGTAACATGTTAAGGTCATTCCTTTCCATTAACAAAGATGTCTGTGGAACCGAGATACGAATATGTGTAACTTTCATCATACCTTCTTCACTTATGTTTTCTTTTGTCAGAAGTACCGGTTTATTGGTCATGTTTAACTTTCCTTACCACCCAGCGGAATATTTTCTGTTTTTAAGGCCAGAAATTTAAAATAGCGTACGAAAATACTGGACGTTGCGGACACCCAAAAGGCTAAGGGTATACTACTACACTCCACGTCGGTGGAAACGAAGGAGACACGCTAACGTGTCTGAAATAAGCCGAAGCCAGCTGTAGGTATTCCATGTCAAAGGACTGCCAGTGTCCTGAAAGTGGACTGCAAGTCCGAATTCAAATATCATGTGGACAAAACAAAGTAGGAAATGCCCACAAAGCGTAATACGTCTGACATATTCACCCTGTTATTGTTCCCGAATGCTTTGCAGAAGACGCTGAGTACTTTTAACACACACTCTAAGATTTCTTCATATCTTAGCAACAGAATTTGAATCATTCGTAATCGGGATGTTGTAGGCGGGGAGATTTACAGTCGGTATCTTTAAACGTCGATACTCGACGTTTAAACGTCGATACTCGACTTTTAAAAACACACCATGCTCGACGATCAACTGTTTCTTCAACCATAGCTCGTACATCACATAGAACACATTCTGCATCGGCTATGAAAACTACTTCTTCGGCCTCAGCGCAGACTTCACGGAGAATACTGATTTAGTTATAAGGACTGGAGAATATTGATTTAGTTGTGAGGACTGATCCTGCATTCGTTCCTCATGTCATGTGGCTTGCTTTTGTCCAGTTTTAGCCGCAATCTGAATGTGTCGACAAATTTGAGTGAAATTCAGAATATTAAATTTCACGAAAATTCGTCCGTTTGGAGTCACCCTGATACATGCGGACGCTTTTTACTTGCAAACGCGCAGAAATAAAGAAAATTCCACCACTTCCCCTAACTCGCTCCTGATCCCCTGGGGTTTGCGACCCAACTTTTGAGAAAACCTGCTGTAAAGAAACGACAGCCTGGACACGAAATTTGCGTTATAAATTGTACATTACAAAGATATTCAGAATTCGTCGGCGTACTGACTTATACCTCCTTCCATTTGTTAATGATAATCATTATTATGATATTTAAGGTTACGACGATAATTGTGATGGTGATGATGATGACGACGACGACGACGACTGCTTTGAAGACGAATATATAGTCTGAAGAAGTCTGTCATACCTATACATTTCAGTTTGCCAATGTAATTGAAGCGCAGATTGCGTGTTGAGTGTAGGGGTTGCTTCGTCTCATATTGCAACAATCAGCTATAAAATGTGCATAAGGGATCGACAGAGGAATCGCTGGCACTTAACGGGTGCAGCGCTTGGTTGCCGTTGAACTGTAGCCAGCAAAGGGACAAGGTGGCTGAGACGTGCGTACTCCAGTAATGAGCTGCCTGCTTGCAGGCGGCAGAGTATCTGACAACTCCTTGACCTGCATACCGATGTCTCTCTTTTGTCTCGTCGCGCGTTACGTTAATAAACAAAACACGAACTGCTTACATAGCTGCACGTATCATGAACTTAATTGCGTTGCTTGTTTTGAACCGCAGAAACAATAAGCAGTACAGAGGAAACTCCAGAATTACGTTCATGCAGAGCGCTCAGCACACCTTGGCGGTCTTCTGGTCTGTGACGAACGGAAAAGGAAGGCAAACTGAAAAAAAATCTTTCACTTTATTCGTTAATATTCTCTGCCTGTCTCTTCATAAGCCTACTTTCCTTTCTTAAAAGAAATAAGTAGGCATATGTGACTACCACGCTCTCTGTGTGGGCCTGTGTGTGTGTGTGTGTGTGTGTGTGTGTGTGTGTGTGTGTACTCCATTTCAAGCGTTGAAGCAGTTAACCGATTTTGAGGAAAACTGATATGAATGTTTTGCCAATTTCGTGCAATCAGTAAAAAAAAATTGTAGACGCGCGAACTTTTGTGTGGCTGGGGCGACAGTAACGCCATTTTATTTTGGGTGCTGAAATTATATGGAAAGATGTTTAAAAAATTACAACGTTTCCTTAAAGTAATAGTTCCGTAGAATTTAAAATAAAAATATAGCGGTCATACCGAAATCTTTCTTTACATGGACTGAGATGATAACATACCTACGTGCGTATGTCATTTATGAAAATGAAACATTGTTAAGTCAACAGTTACAAGCGTGGTGATGGTGCGAAATTTTGAGGTTAAATTCTTCGCAAAATAAAGTAGTGGCGGCGGCGGCGGCGGTGGTGGTGGTCGTGGTGGTGGTGGTCGTGGTGGTGGTGGTGGTGGTGGTGGTCGTCGTCGTCGTCGTCGTCGTGGTGGTCGTGGTGGTGGTGGTCGTCGTGGTGGTCGTGGTGGTGGTGGTGGTGGTCGTGGTGGTGGTCGTGGTGGTGGTGGTGGTCGTCGTCGTCGTGGTGGTGGTCGTGGTGGTGGTGGTGGTGGTCGTGGTGGTGGTGGTGGTGGTGGTGGTGGTGGTGGTCGTGGTGGTGGTGGTGGTGGTGATGGTGGTGGTGGTGGTCGTGGTGGTGGTGGTGGTGGTGGTCGTCGTCGTGGTTGTCGTGGTGGTGGTGGTGGTGGTGGTGGTCGTGGTGGTGGTGGTGGTGGTGGTGGTCGTCGTGGTGGTGGTGGTGGTGGTGGTGGTGGTGGTGGTGGTGGTGGTGGTCGTGGTCGTGGTTGTGTAGTAATAGCGGTCGTAATGTGACAGGTTTTTCAGGCTAGAAGTTTGTAGAAGAGGAAAGTACGCTTTGTGAGTTGTGCTCAAAGCCGCTTGCTGGTTTCTCTGCACACGCGTATCGCGAACACAAGTATCCTTATACATGATGTGCTGCAATATAATGGATAGTGTTTATATGCCCTGTGTGTTGTGTGGCGGTAGTTGTGTACGCTTTCAAATCCGATTAACCTAGGCAAATCAGCAACTACTAGCGTAAACAAACTGTCCTTGAAAGCTGTTCGTATCGCCTTCCCAGGGGACGTTAAAATGTGACCAATCAGAGAAATAGTCTAAAAGCAGGCAAGAAAGCGATGCGGTGTTGTCCCATGTGTGAAATCGTGCTGCAAGCTCAACAGGCAACACAGGTCTGCGTCTGTATGCTCATTTTCGCCGCAAGAAGCCCCAGCTTAGTGTGTACTTTCCAACGTGTCGTGTACTCTATATTACTTTTGAAAACGTCTGTAGGCTGGTGTGAAGAGAGCAGAATTTGTCTGACTGGTGAACTGAAAGAACATTTTTAACCCCTGTACATACAGCAAAGTCGAACTTATCAAAACACGTGTGCCTACATAGTCAGTGGTTATCGTCTTTTGTCTGTGGTTACACACGCGGGTATCACAGATGTGTACTGCAGCGTTGTCCACGCAAACCCGCAGATCCGAAAAGTCACGGTCAAGTCTTTATGTCCACCTTCGTGATCACGGGTTCGCGGGTTGGCTTCTGAATGTTTTCATGGTTTGTCTCAGTGACTTCAGGCAACTACAGGATGTACTTTAATAGAGGCCCTTTAACCTACTATATACGTCCAAGGTCCCTTCCCATTCTACATCTCAGGTGCGTTCAAAAGTTGCAAAACGTGACTGTTATCTTAGCCCTGTCCGATCGTCCGTCCTCATGGAACACCTTGGTTCCCGCGGGTCGGATTTTTGTGAAATTTTATATTGGGGGCGGAGGGGGGTTTACTAAAATCTGTCGAAAGGATTAAATATTGGTTAAACTCTTACGAAATAACAGGCAATTTGCATCAAGACGTGGGCCTACATGCATTTACGACTACTTTGGTTACCATGATTGCCGTTGATAGTAATCGATAACAGTAAGAATCAATAATAATCGATACTAATCTGTCTTACTTCTTCATGCGATTTACACAGTGCGTGACTAAGGAAAATAAAAACACGTGCCATTATGATGTTTATTGTGTCTAAGAATGTGAAATTTGGTACGTGCACAAATTACGAACATACCAAAGAATTGTGTATAAAATATTGTCTGTCAGACAGCAGTTGCAAAGCATTTCGACAGCGTGACGATGTGAGGTTATGTATGACCGATAAGTTTAACAAAGTCAAAGCAGACGTATAATTTAGTTATACAAATAAATACTATGCCTACTACTGTAATAACTTTCCACAATATATGCACACTTGTGAACAGTGTAACAAAAAGTGTGATCACAGTTCATGAAATGGTACGACCATCTGCGAAGTGTCCAGGATTGAAAAATCGGAATGCGCCCAAATGCTACTTTGAACGTATAGTTCCTACCTTGTTTTCTCCTAGCACAAATACTGTTATGGGGATCGGGATAGCTTAGTTGGCGTAGTGACTAGCTACGGGCTAGACCATCGAGGAACTGTGGTTCCACCCCCCGCAGGGCACGAAACTTTTCCTACCAGCGTCCAGAATGGCCCTGGAGCTCACACAGCTTCGTATTTAAATAAGCACCGAGGGCCTTTTCCCTGGAAGAAAGCGGCCAGGGCATAAACTTGACCACTCGCCTTATCTAGGGCCTACATGGCGTCCATTGTGACGTCATTTCTCGTTATCTTACCGATTCTCTTATACGTGTATAGGCGAGTGAATGAAAGGTCTCCACGCTCTTTTGTCTTCCCATAATCTTTCCTTTTGTTGTCGCCACTGTTATCTCTTCTTGTCACTTTTCTTCATGAATAATAGCATACTCGGTTTTCCCATGGGCCTTTTTCCTCCTTCAGTTTCAATTTTTATACCCTACTAAGTAACCTTGTTTATCAGTTATTCTTACAAGGCGAAACCATCATTTGTGTTGCAAATACGACTACTATATATAGTGAAAAGAAACGAGTGCGAAAGCTGTACGTCAAAGAAGTCATACAACATATGTTCTGAGACGTTTAGTTTTCATGACAGGCCTACACGTGACTACCAAAAGGCGAAAGCTGCCAAATGGTCCAACCGTCAGCACCTCGTAGTCACACGTAAAATAGTCGTAGGGGATGACTGGAAAGAGATGCGCTTTCCGCCAGAAGTGGCGACTGCGGATCCAGTTGATCCCTAAGAAGTACTTCGAGGACACTGGCTTGAGATAAACCGAATTCTCTCTCGATATTGCGTGATCCTTCACACGGCTCTCATTTCACAGCTGCAATTATGGCACCTTTAGTTGGCTGGTGTCTGTACAGTCCGTTGGCACCGTGCATTTACAAGCGCCTTAGGTATTACAGTTCATGTCTCCCAGGGAGTTTGCTGCACTCGTCGCAACACCTTAGCGTCTGGATGTCGTCGACCAGGGTAATGCAGTGCGAATTCTCGCGCGTCAGTACCAACTCGACTAATTAGAGGCACAGAGGGTTAAGAGTACGTCACAATATTCGTCGTCGTGTATTTCATGATCATTAAATCACAAATGAGTCCAGCTATGTATTGCGTGTCTTCAGTGCATCTAAACACGCCTTATCTTCGTGATAAGTAACATTCTGGAATCCTATATTACTGCTTTTGATAGTGACATGTAAGCCTATCTCGAAAACTAAACTTCTCAGGACATATGTTGTATAACATTTTTCGGTTTATTATGTACAGCGAATCGCATCGTGGACAGCTTACGCCCGAATTTGTTTTCATTCTCTATACTTCAATGGACAGGATAATCCAGTGCCAACACGGCTGTCATGCCGGACCTACTCTTTCGAGTATTGTGGTCTGTTCGGTTATGCTGAGGCTTTTCTGACCTTTCTAAGTCGCTCAAAACAAATGGTCAAATGCATCCACTCAATCAGTCTTTACGCCGTTTACGCTAAACAGCTTATGCCATTGTCACAACGCCGTGAAACTGCCCACCAGAAGACGAAAGTACATCTCTCTTGCATTTATAATCACACACAAATTTGCTTAGATTTGAGTTAGTCAATTTATTTTTCATTTAACCAAATGGCGCGGTCTAGTGTTTGGCACTCCTACTTCGTATTCAGGAAAAACCGGGTTCACGTCCTTGCATGGAGATCGGCTATTCTGACAGAGGGCTTTCCTGTTTCTCCTCAGTCCCTCCACCAAAATGCTGGGGTGGCACTTAAAATTAAGCCACTACCATCTTCGTCCGCCGATCCCAGTGGCCGCACGGTCTAAGGCGTGGGCCTTCGGCCGAGCGCTTGCTGGGATTGTGGTTTCGAATTCCACCGGGATCGTGGATGTTTGTCTCTTGTGTGTGTTGTCTCTGCGACGGGCTGAACACTCGTCCAGAGGATTCCTACCGAGTGTGTTGTGTCTAAATGGTGTGATCATGGAACCTCAAAAATGACGAGGCCTAAGCCCACAATAGGGCTGTTGAGCCACAAACAAACCATCTTCTTCCACGTCCTTTCCATTTATTATTTACTAATCATCCTAGCAGTAGACACTGTTTAATCTTATTTAGTGGCAGTCGTTAAATAAACCATAAATACATGAGTAATCCACCTCAGACCCGTGACGTATGAAAGTCTATGTTCACGAAATTCTTCTGCTTATATGAACCAGAAGGTAGCATTTCTCGGACTACGTATAACACAGTATGTGTCCCAGAGCTTATCCCAGGATTTTAATTGCATGATAATTTAATATAATCTGACGGAACAGTCTTTCTTTAGAATCTGATATTTGCTCTTGTAGCCATATGCCTCGTTTTATACAATCAATACGTTCATTACGGTGTTCACAAAAGGCCATCACGAGATATTATCCTGAGTCAAACCAATCTAGTCTACGTCCTCCCAACATGTTGGACTAAGAGACATTTTTATTTTGTTTTGCAACACACAGCTGCGTCTTCCAATTTGTCGCATCCCTTCAGGCTTTCTGAGCGTAGCGTGTCAGCATATTTCTCATCTCGCCCTCGCCATAATACGTATAGCCCGTGACAGACGATGCCGGCCACAGGAGAGAGTAATTTGCTCGGCAGCCGTCCCATGTCCTGGCCTGACTAAATGTAACACCGTCTGCTGACCACAGCTGTGTTTATTATCACGCCGCACTTCGAGCCTTGCGTAGCGGTGCAATATTAACGTCATGTCCCTGCGACCCAGCGCTATTGGCCTGTCTTTGCTTGCTCTTCCATGGCACAGAAACAGTTCGCTTCCCACCAAACAGCTGTGAACACCTGTTTTCATAACTGCATTAATTTCGCTTCTCTCGAAAGATATTTCTTATTTTAAAATTCACGGAAGCTTGTCTTTCGTATGTGGGAGGTTCCGGGTTCAAGTCTCGGGTCAGGGACCAGTTGTTTCCTTATTCCCTAGAGAAAATAATGGAATAGTATGTCAAATTTGGTCACAACGGCTTCTTCCCTCAAGTACAAATTCGTACCAACTAATGCACTGTTATTATTCAATATTTTGTTACGTTACAATACTTTGTTCCAACATGTTTCGATCCCTAGTGGGATCATCCTCGGGGATACGGTAGGCACAGTGTTAACTCGTGATGGTGCCTTATTATTCTCATTGTATACCATACTTTTAACATTTTATAGTTTTGTGACAATGTGCTGTGTTACATTTTAATAATCTTGTAGACATTCTTATTATTTAATGGGGTGCCACTGCACTCACAGTTAATAATGTGCTATTCACATCGGACCATATAGTTATGTGTTGTAATCCAAGAACTGTCATCAAATTAATATTGGATAACAGTGTGTTATGTGTGTAAATGCTATATTTTAACAATTTCACATGTGTGGAAAACATCGCCTGAGGAAAATAATGTCTTAATTATATACGACCCCCTGAGGATGGCGTCTTGCTACGCCGAAACGTGTCGGGGAAAAGCAGAGTAAAAAGTTGAATAAGTAAGTACAGTGCATTTGTTGGTTGCTTTTTTCATCTGATATAAAATGCACGGTGAGTTAAAAGTGAAAATATATTCCTTTGTTTCTTTCTCCTTAATCGTACGAGGCATGTTTCCGCCACTGCGTCCCGTCCGTATCGGGGTTCCGTTTAGCATCACAACCAACGGGTACGCGGGATATTTTCCTGAGAGTAAAACGACCGGAACGTGATGCTGAACACTTCATCTAATGCCTAGCTTAAGAACGCGTAAAGCTATACAGTATTTGCACTTCTCCATACGTGCATAGTGAAGTACTTATTTAAAACACAGATACAAGGGCAGCTTTGTGTATACCATTGCGTGTGTGTGTGTGTGTGTGAGGGTGGGGGTGATCGGAGGGTGCGGGTGTATGTTCGCGCGCACATTATCAGAATTGCTTGTTCGAAAATTACGTGAAATGATTTAAGCGACCGACATCCGACCTGAGACAATCGAAAGGGACTAGACCAAAATTATAATGGTCGGACTGAAGGTGAATGGCAGGGTGTAGCCAAAAGGGTACGACTATTTCCTTCTCGCTATTACGTGTGATAGTCCTTACAGGCATTGCGCAGTATGTCTGTGTCAACAGAGTATAATCATGTGAAAAGTGACTAAACTACCAGACTGGAAATATTGTTTGTAACTGTGAGCGTAACTTGGCTAATAACAGTGGGGGGGGGGGGGGGGCAAAAGTGACCATGGGTATTAGGAACTTTATTTTACAAAGGAGTAAAATTTGAAAGAGGGGGAAATTGGTCCCATAAAACGAAAGTTTTTCATTTTCTTTTTTCTGTATATTTTTTATTTTTCGTCATTCAATTCAGTAACCAAATAAACAATGTCTAGGTTGAAAAAATATTGGGGGGTTATTTGCCCCCCCTTGCCCCCCCCTAACAAGTTACGCGGATGTTTGTAACGTGGAGCTGATTGATTGTTAGCACCGTAGGTTACGAGCGTAATGACGTCAGAGAGAAGTCACACTAGCAAGGTGATTGTGCACCACGTGTCGTCTGCCTGCTGCAGGAAACTGCACGTAAATCCCATCCGCCTGCTTCCTTAAAGGTCTGAGGAGATGGGAATTTAGCCTCGGCTTCCTTCCATGCTGCTGAGACTGTGTTCAACGTTGTAATTGTTTTAGGCACGTTCGCAATCTGGAGGAACTCCCAATAAAGTCGCGCTGTCCGTGTGTCAGTTTGTGTGCGCTTGCAAGTATTCGAGAACTGCTGCACAGGTTTTCATGAGCGTCACTATCCGGGAGTTTTATTCACATCTGTCGAGTTGATTCCAGTGCCTTCGGACCAGGCAGTTTTAAGATCATTTATTGGAAGACGTGCATGAATAATACCTGCGTGCATCGCAACAGGCGCTGTCTAAAATGTTTATGGAAGCGAAAAGTTGCAACTAAAGTTGCAGAGACGAGTGAAACACATACATTATGTGCAATACGCTTTTCCGTAACTCTTGCAGTTCTTGTGGTAATTAAGTAAAATGGACGCTATGTGTTTCTTATTATAAAACCAACAATTTGCACATACAAGGTATATATAATAACACAGTCCCCTCTCCTACATGTTTTGGCTGTCCACCGCCATATTCAGGGAGTAACACCAAACACAGCTAACGACAATACTGTTATTAAGAATTTTAATCACACATACAGTAACATATTTTATACCATAATAAGCAGCGATGACTATGACATATTTTATTACTATATATGTAAGCGTGACTGGCTTTATTGGGTTTTAAATTTTGTGTTGCTCCCTGACTATGGCAGTCGAGGGCCTAAACATGTAGGATAGGGGACTCTATCATCATCATCATCATCATCGTCAGGAGGCCAAGGCCCGACGTCGGTCTGTCGCGCCATAGAAGATTATTGTTGTTATTATTATTATTATTATTATTATTATTATTATATACCTTGTATGTGCAAATTGTCAGTTTTAAAATAGTAAACATACCATATTGCACGGAACGTACAACATTAAAACAGGGACGGTATACGTACGCTTCAGAACTTTGTTCTCCCTGCGGCGCCACAGCCCTAGTCGGGCCTAGGCCGCCTTTCGAGATCACACACAGACACACCACACTCGGTGGGACTCCTCTGGGCGAGAGATCGGCCTGTTGCAGAGAACTCCTCGGAACTCTCCTACTCAGTAATCAAGAGTGGTCTTCTGAAAATACACGATGGTCACCGAAGTATCTTGTGTTGATATAAATGAAATAAGTGATGCTTTGACACACCTGAATTTCAACGTTTATAGCAGTTAAAATATAGTATAATGTGATGCTACAGTCGTCACTTCGTTAAAATTTAAATCTTGTCTCTTTCGAAACAGTTGAACCAACGTGAGCGAACTCGTCACATATGTTACGTTATGCATTCATGTCAGTGTTCCTGGCTGAATATTGTCATGGTAAGCGAAGGACGCTGATTCCTTGGCTTTGGGAAAGAGAGAGGACAGTGAAGAAAGAGAGCATGTTCGATTGCTTTGTTTTCTTCTGCATATCCTCGCGGTCCTTGTATGTTGCCATGGCAGCCTCGATCTCAATCTTCTACCCATACATACAAGGCCCCTTCAGTCTTTTCGTGGAAGGGGTTAAGACATCAACAAGAATTTGCAACAGTGGCTTTAACGCTACACCTGGCCTTCCTTCGTCTTTCTTGATGAAACACGTCATCGATTCGATTTATGACAATGGCTTTCGACTACAGCAATGCTCATTCCACCGTCCAACAGCGCGAAATCACACTTTACAGACCCTATTAAAATATGGGAACAACAGTTGATTCTAAAAGTTGTGAAAAGTACATTCGAAGTACAATCCACTTCGCACGATATGCATGATACTGGCCGGCAGATGGCGAATCGCGTCCTACATTTCGCGCGCGTGACACATGTCCGGCTGCGAGCGAATTAGCGAGGGACCTACATGTTGGTGCACGACGGTTCCGTGAACAAGCGAACCCGCGAACGAGGACGGTCTGCTCTACATGGCAATTTGGTTAGTTCGGACTAAAGTTCTGGACATTTTGTGCCGGTTTCTGTGCGCTCCTCGAAGGTAAATAGCTAAATACGTATGGCAGCTTAGAATGTTTAGGGAAAAATTTGCACAGAGAAATCGAGCGCACGTTTTGTGTTCGTTATGCCTTTACCGAATATGAAATAACTAAAGATCAGGAAGCGAACAGAGAAAAATGCTTAGCTGTCCGTAATTTTCGTAACTTAGTTTGTTTTGCGCTTATAAAGAACATGAACTCGAAACATTTCGGAAGCGTGGGACACGACAATTCCTGTCTGAAACAATAGTATTCTTTTTCCTTCCAAGGCAACACATAGCCCACGTTCGGTGATAACGCCATTAAACCATAAACGTTGTCAGCCTTAGATTTTAAACACTTAAACGCCCCTTTGCAGGCTGGTGGAATTAATCACATTGCTCCAATTACGGAAACGAGGACTTCTTAACGAGATTTCGCAACTCGATTACCTAAACACAGGAAGCAGACATTAATAGAACTACTTTTCCTCGTTAACTGCGCTGATCGTGTTGCTGCTATGGATTAAACGTGAAATCAAGTGACATACAGAGGTCTGAGATGTACAGGACAAGTGATATACAGAGGGCTGTGATGGACAGGAGAAGGGGCATACAGAGGGCTGTGATGGACAACACAAGTGACATACAGAGGGCTGTGATGGACAGGACAAGTGAAATACAAAGGACTGTGATGGACAGGACAAGTGACATACAGAGGGCTGTGATGGACAGGACAAGTGACATACAGAGGGCTGTGATGGACAGGAGAAGTGGCATACAGAGGGCTGTGATGGACATGACAAGTGACATACAGAGGGCTGTGATGGACATGACAAGTGACATACAGAGGGCTGTGATGGACATGACAAGTGAAATACAGAGGGCTGTGATGGAGAGGACAAGTGACATACAGAGGGCTGTGATGGACAGGACAAGTGACATACACAAGGCTGTGATGGACAAGACAAGTGACATACAGAGGGGTGCGATGGACAGGACAAGTGACATGCAGAGGGCTGTGATGGACAGGACAAGTGACATACAGAGGGCTGTGATGGACAGGACAAGTGACATACAGAAGGCTGTGATTGACAGGACAAGTGACATACAGAAGGCTGTGATGGACAGGACAAGTGACACACAGAAGGCTGTGATGGACAGGACAAGTGACATACAGAGGGCTGCTGCGATGGACAGGACAAGTAGCTCTGTCTGAAGATTTAAGAGATCAATACAGAACTTCTGGGTTATTCTAGGAGTTCGAGGGATAATACTACGACGAAGCTTGGAGGAATGGGTTGTGAAGGTGACAGGTGGATGAAATCATAATCCGTGTCGCTTCAGAGCTTTGGTGTGGCAGAGGTCTCTGAGCTAAACTAACGCCACGCGTTGCAACACATGGCTGAATGATATCCCAGCTCCACGCAGTCAAACAACAGCCTCGACGATTCTTACCTCTGCCATTTCCTCGTTTATCGAGTCTCGAAGGGACTGTCGAGAAATATCGACTTGGTGAGCATGTTGACTCGCTGGGAGTACGTCGTGCCATCTATGAGAAGATGTGGAACTGCAAGGAAAATACACCCCCCAGTAGGCTGCCTCAGCAGGTAAGTCAGGTAATAACGTTGTCTATTAGGAACTTCGTCCGCTCCTCTGTCTGCTTTGGCTAGTGGTATAATTCGTGCAAACATCAATGAAAACTGAAATGAGTACCAGGAATGTCTCATGGGGGTAAAGGTGGCTAGTGCGTAGGTCTGATGATCTTACCACCTTCGTGTGCCGATTGTCTGGAAATTCTGGGAGCCTCAACCTCCTGGAGTCCTAAGCGCCTGTCCAAGCCTGTATAGCGAGAACTTTTTATGGGGAAAGTCCCTGTTCGGACATTCATATGTCCGGATACCGGGGATCTGTCCTCTGGGTACGAAAACCTGCTGAAATTCAAAACTGGTGACGGGGTTTCGGTACCAGGTTGCAGAATATTCTTGTTTCGTTGTGGTTATTAAACTGGTAGTGCGAAACTATGTATCCGGCAAGGGTGCATAGTTCAGGTCTCGGACTGAGCTTCCAAAGATGAGGCGATAAACTTGTGATGTTGCTTAAACTTATTAACTAACTCCATGGAGCTGAGGCCTTCTTGAGAAGCTAACAGTTTCTCAGTTAGTCAAGAATTCCCCGCATTTTATGGAACCCGGAGGTTCATTACCGCATTCACAAGAGCCCGCCACCTGTCCCTGTCCTGAGCCAGCTCAATCGCTTAAACTTATTAGCACCAGCAAATGCACAACAGTGAAAGCATATACAGCGTGTATTAATAAAAAAAACCCCTACGTGTGTTTGGACAAGTTACTGCAATCGTCATGATGACAGTAACTTGTCCCAGCATATGTAGGGGGTTTTGAAATTTTTAATACACGGTGTAAATGTATTCACTATTGTGCATATGTTGGTGCTAATAAGTTTACGGCAAGAAGCACCGCTTGTGTAGTATAAAATTGGCGATTTTGCTATTAGGGCCTATCCAGTTTATATAAGAACATCGAAATTAAATTAAAATGTACTGTTCAAAATTCAGAATGTGAGGAGAAGGCTTGCAGTTCAGAACTCAAATTCTGTCCACATTAAAGAACTGCATGTCATGGAGATGAGTAGGGATCTAAGAAACATCATTTCCCTTAAAGCAGAGGCGGCCACACAGTCGATCGCGGCTACTTTTTGGTATATATCAAAATTTATTTTTCGCCTCAGTACTATGAATATATCTTCGTTTGACAGCACTTTTGCATCAACCTACCTCTGCGAAGAAGCCTTCTCCCAGATGACGATAATTAAACGAAGATATCGAACCCTTCTGACCGATACACATTTAAAATGCTGTCTTCACTTGTGCCTAATTATGAACCCTCTATCAGTAAGTTATCGCAAGACATGCAGTGTCAGGTATCAGCTTCGCAATAGGAAGTTTAAAGAAAAAGACACTTTAATTATGGTAAATTGTTAGTTTAAAAAGATCAGTTGTAATAAATGAAACAATTGTACTTTTATGTGTTTTGTGTTATTATGCTATTTTGCACTTCCTTGCCCAGTTTATCCAGTATTAATACGTTATGTAATGTGGTACATCGCGAAAGATTTTCTGTCCGAGGCCGAAAGTCTGGCCACCTATACCCTAAAGGCTTAAAATCGCTTCCTTGTTCTAGCGACAGGTAGCTGTAGGCCGGTACAGAAACTAGAACTTTCGAGATTCTGCCTTATAAAACAGGCTTGCCTGCAGGTTGGCTGTTTCTTAACAAACGAAGAGAGATTTCCAGAATATTCCAATTACAGTGAATGTTTTAGGCCTTGTGTGACCATCACCCGTGCAGACACGGCAGTGCACGTTTCATTCTTGGCTGTCAAATTTATTCTTCCTCTTACGCACTCAGTATAATCAACATCATTCATTGCAGTCATACCATTCGAGTAGTTCTGCTTAATTATTAAATCTACTGCAATCAAACGCAAGGGCTTTGCTACTTAAACCACATACAAGCAGAGCTGTGCGAATATTAACATTTTAAAGCCTAGCGGTTACTTTACATACCACGAGGTTTAACATTAAAAAATTCTACATGTTGTTCACATTGCGTGTGTGTTGTGTACGGATTTCAGAACAAACAGCTACTTTGCCTTATTCAGCATTAAAATGGTTTTTATAACCGAGATTGAGAGTGTTTACTGCGCCGTACGCACTGAGATACGTTTCGTCCTCGAATGGTTAATTATATATAGAAATTGTGGCTATTCAGTCCACTTGACGCTCCCCCCGAACAAGCCAGTAGATTTCATGCGATGGGTTTCATGCAAACCGATGAGAATTGTGCCACTCGTTAACGGTGAGCCAGGCAATTTAAAGTGGACGGTTATAACTAACTCCGTATACGAGGCACTGTAGAAGCTAATAGTTGCTCAGCCGTTCAAAATATTTCCCCGCTCTTTGTGGCAATAGGAATTTGCCAAGATCCCATTCAGTAGACACTACCCTGATCCAGATGATTTCAGTACACATACTTGTTTAAGATTCGTTTTAATATTATACCTCATCTACCTCCATATCTCCCAAATGTTCTACTGCAGCATTTGGATATCTTTCCCTTTCATTTTCTTTTATTAGTCTGTTCCACTATTCTGTGTGTATACGCGCCATGCGGCGCTGTTCCCTGTCATACGAACTCCAGTCAAAGCAGAGGGCGTGATGGAAAAACATTGTGCGAAGGAGAAACAGTTCATTCTAACATACTTTCCCTTCTCGACACCGCATTAAACATTTGCGTGTATCACACGTTACGTTCCATTCTGTTTTCACAGGACAGTGGTGTTCTCCGATACACAGAGGCTTCATTTTGAGGAACACTGTCTTCAGAGATATTAAGCCGTATGTTTTGGTACAGATTTAGCAACGCTTTGCAGGAACTCGCTGCCTTCAGCAGGCTTCTTAGAAAATTTCGTAGAAGTTTACTGCGTCCGTATATTATAGAACGCCACGTCCCACAAACTGGTAGGACTCGTAACACTCATACGCCAGCCCGTGACTGTGGCAACCCAAATGTCTCACAGAACGCACTGTAATCCACATACTGCTGCAAGCAGATTTTGCTTTATATCTTATTGCACTTGCCATTAGACGCACACAGTGCCACCACATCCGCACTGTGGCAGCATACTATCAGTATGGAACCTGTCACACTGTGGCCTTGGCGGCCTTGTTGTTTACAAGCTATTAGATTTTGTTTTGTGAAAGCTGACCAGTGACACAACTGCAGTCGCTCCGAATGTGAAAGGCTGAAGGACGAATGAAGTATAGGCTATCGTAACGCCGCAGACGAACGTGCATGGTAAACATTGATCTCTAAATCAATGTGTTCGTAATCTTTTATATATAGTCCGGTGATTGCTTTATGTGTGACAGGCTCAACAGTGAAAAATTCTACAGTGCGCCCACAGAATGTATTTCTGTAATTTGTGTACCGTAATGTAAGAACGCGTAGGATTGACTTTGATTCCGTGGCAATCGATGTGAGATTTGTGGTGGACAAAATGGCTGCTGGCACAGGTTTTTGTCCGAGTACTTCCCCATGTTAGTATTTTTGTCCGAGTACTTCCCCATGTTAATATTTTTCTCCGAGTACTTTCCCATGTTAGTATTTTTGTCCGAGTACTTCCCCATGTTAGTATTTTTGTCCGAGTACTTCCCCATGTTAGCATTATACCACCATTGCTTCCTACTCATGTTCATCTTAGTGTTAGTGTCATCAGAACTATCAGGTCAGCCAGTCCTCAGAACCTTCAAACGAAGGACTGTTCTTTCGTAAATCGGGGAGAACCGAGCAGAACTGCACTTTCGTATTGTTTCCTGCTTAAAAGGTTCAACACACTGTATGGGTCTTGGGTAATTTGAGAGTTTCAAGGCGGTGATTGTAAACATTACTGTCTTCTGTGATGTGACGTCATGCAGTCCGGTAGAAATATACCGACGTTTCAGAGGAACCTGCTGTGTCCATCATGGCCGTCGGTGACTATGAAGATTAATCTACCCTGAAAATGGAGGCACCAGTTTTTGGTTTGGCTGAGTGTACAATGCACCTAAGTAATGGGAAGTTTGCTATCGATTACTATGCGGTGAGTTGTACAAGTGCGAGAAGTGAGGGGTGAAGGACGCGTTCGTTACCATAACCTGACGTACCTCGTTTGCGAAGAATGGCGGATTTGTAACCGATGTGAATGTCATATACAGGCAATATGAGAACGTTGTACCCATCACTTTCTTAGTACAAAACTGTCATTCTAGACATGTTCGGAAAATTTGCGAAAAACGACTCTTAGGTTCATCATGTATTTCATTCCGTCTGTCTATCCGAATCACATAGTCTACCACAGACCCGCTCAGCCTTATCTGTGGCGTGGGCAACTTCGGCAAAATTTGGTCTGCATGCGGGCAGTATTAAATTCAATATACAGAATGAAGAATGAATATGTGTAATTATATGTATAATTTTAACCGTGTGTTTTTTTACACTATGTGCAGTAAAAAATATACTGATAACAAGGAAAGTGTATGAAGAAATGGAATTTACAACCTAGGAAGGATGTAACAATTTTAGCATTTTTTTTACATTATATATTAGTAATGTACTGGTGCAACAGCCCCCAGTGGGCCAGCGTCTCCTCATTTTCGACGCTTTCCGATCACACTCAGGACACACCACACTCGGAAGTACATCTCTGGACGAGTGATCAGCACGACGCAGACAACACACAACACTCACAAAAGAGAGAGAGAGAGAGACATCCATGTTCCCGGTGGGATCCGAACCCGCAATCCCAGCAAGCGAGCTGCCGTAGACCTACACATTAGACTGCGTGGCCACTGGGGTCAGCAATGTAATGTATGCCTCCATAAATAAACAGCTCATAAATTTTCAAAATCACTTCAACCGTCTACCTCGGCTTGGCCAGGGAGAAGTTTAAAAGACATTTTCTGATTTCAAAGATCACCGCGGACAACATAATGCTGTGCCGCGGGCAATATGTTGCCCGCAAGCTAGGGGTCGAGCAGACCTGCTCTAATATATAAGATTTTTATGCCAGGTAATTGGGAGGAAAAATTACAAACGAAAGTAATATTTAATATTTGTATTATATCTCGGATTAAGAAAGTTGATACGTAGACAGAGCATGAATGCACCTCCAAACCCTGTATGAAGTATTACTTGTAAATCGGTAGTTACTCATATAAAATGTTTCTGGGATGAAAATTTAAATTTATGTATGATCGATAACGTCAACACAGACATAGTAGACACATACGCATGCTTAAGGTATTGAAACAAATGTAAGAAGATGCCGTAAGAACGGTAGTAACATTTTATAACATATATACAATTTTGAACAATAACACGTATGTGAGTCAAGTAAATTAGATGTCCTGAGCATTCGAGAAGCCACCAGTATGCAAGGTACGCCATGCGTACATTTCCTATATTGTTCAGGCATCCGAATGACAAATGAATAAAGAGCGTTTTGATAAGTGGCCTTTATTTGTCGACTTGAGCACTGCAACTAACAGACGAAGCCACAGTCAGAGGTGTATTTAGCTCGGAGGGGGTGTTGCAGCCGCCCCAGGCAGCAGAGTTCAAGAGGCAGCAAAATGGGTGTGAAAATGAATATTGTAATTGAAGAAACAATTGAACTGGTTTGACAAATTTTAAGTTATTGGGTAAAAAAAAAAAAGGAAACCCAATAGGTAATTTTGGTTGTTTAAAGGTTGTAATTTCTATTAGGAGTGGCCATTGTGATTATTCGCCTCGGGCGCCAAAAACCCAGCTACACCACTGGACACACTGACATCTCTTCGCAAGATGAACTGTGGATTCACTGAAATGGCATATCCCAATAAATAACACGCTTGATTTGTGAGGTGCCGATCCCAGTGACCGCGCGGTCTAAGGCGTAGGTCTGCGGCCGTGCGCTTGCTGGGATCGTGGGTTCGAATCCCACCGGGGGCATGGATGTTTGTCTTGTACAGGGTTTGTGTTGTCAGGTGGAGGTCTCTGCGACGGGCCGATCCCTCTTCCAGAGGAGTCATACAGACTGTGGTGTGTGCTTGAGTGTGATCAAATGAAAATCACAAAAACCCTCGACACCTGCTGTGAACAAGTAGATAGAAGACAGAAGGACTAAGAAAGAAATATTTGTGAGGTGCCGGTAAGTCACAACCTGGAACCAAGTGAAACTGAAGTCATACGTCTCGTGCATGTGCAGAATAGTACATTTTCTGTGATGCCTCTTAAGCGTACGGAGTTTTATAACCCACTGTGCAATGAATATGTGCCTCGTATATTCGAATACGAAGCTGTGTACCTGAAGTACTCTGTACAAATTAGGAACTGTTGCGTATTAGTGAAACATTCCAAACTGCTGTATTAGAGCATTATTATTGATGAGTACGTTTAAGGTAATTGTTTAAGTCAACATATGTTAAGAGAGCAGTGTGTTTCTTTGCCCTGTAAATATCTTTTATGTCACTACAGATAAAAAAATCTTTTATTACCTTCTATTTGTCAGTCCGTCACTTTTGATAGGTAACCACTCTAGTCTTTTATGACACCTAACATAAAGCCTGCCAAAATTTCAGTGAGGAATTTTTTAAACTTCTCATTTACAAAACTGTTAAATGACTTAGAACTATAAATACTCGTATATCTTAAATGAAAATCCAGATTGGTAGTTGATCTGGATAGATAATAAAGTAATAAAGAAAGAAAAATTACGAAAAAAAAGGGACTGGAGTGATACGAATAGTCTACAGGTTAGCATCTGTCACTAATGAACACTGGTCTACTGCTCACCAGGGGCATAGCTAGGGTGGGGCGAGTGATGTGGCCGCCACAGGCAGCAAAGCCAAGGCGCGCAAAGAGAAATGTTTTAAATAAAAAAATTAATTTTCTGCCCTAAAAAATTTCAGTTATTGATACAATTAAAAGGAAATTCAATAAATAATTGTAACTTTTCTAAAGTTTGTAATTTCTGTTAGTGGCGGCCATTGTTAGTGCTCGCATCGGACGTCAGAAATTCCAACTACCCCAATGCTGCCACCTGCTGTGTAATTTTAAGTAATGCTACGGACAGCGGCGCAAGATGAGTACAGCTGATGTCTAACGTTGCCAAAATTGATTGTAAAGCAGCTTGCCAATATCTTGGCACTGCGAATGCTGTAGCTTTCTGTCTGAAGTTTCAAACGGTGTGTCTTGCCCGATTGCTTCGTAACGAAGAACTGGTACGAGTAAAGGTCATTTATGCTCAACCTGTATATAAACGACAGCCCACGCGTGCTTAATTAAGGTCAATTGAGCTCAGAGTTTAATTTCTGACACATAAAGTAGGGTAGGGATCTAAGTAAAGGATGGTAGATGGCTTTTTTCTTGCTTGTACAGTGCAATAAAGCAAGAAACTTCACTGCGTCTTCAGCTGTAGCAGCTGACCATTAATGTATCAACGCTGTCTCTTTTCTGTCTTGTTTGACGTCATATCTGATGTTGACGTCCCTCCATCTTAGACTCCAGATTGGGTAGTGGCATTCTCTAGGGAAAGTGAGTCTTTTATTTTCTTCCAGTGCTTTGGCCTTGCGTGAATCAGAGTCCTTTCTCAGACGCTATCAGCCACTCAGTCACTCAAGAAATTCCCCTGACTGTAATGGAAACCTGAGGTTTAGTGCCATGCTCACAACATTCCGTCACTAGGTTCTATCCAAAGCCAAATGAATCCGGTTCACATCCTCAAACCCTATTTTCTAGGATCCACTTTGATATTATCTTTCCATTTGCGCCTAGATCTTTCATGTGATTCCTTGCATTCAGATTTTCCGACCACGATTTTTGTATGTTTTTCTCAGCTTTTAAATACAGCAAATTCCCCGCTTGTCTTTTCATCTTTATTCAATCATCCTGATGATATGTGATGATAAGCACAAATTATGAACTATGTAATTATTGTCTCTTTTGAATTGGTAGACATATGGGGGAGTTAAAAAACATGGCGTCTGCACATTCTTAACTCCGGCGCTAGACGGAGGAAAATGGTCAGCATTACGCCCCGGCCGCTTAATCCCAGGGAAGGAGCCTGCGGTATCCATTGGATTGGAAAGGGGGTGAAGCCCAAAGACGATAAGAAAGTAGTGGGGAGGAAAAAAATCCTGCCTGTGCCAGGAATTGAATTCCTGTTTCCCAGCTCTTGGCCTAGTCCCGGCTCGGAGAATGGATCACTGATACTTCGCTATTCAAACGTCTTGAATTTTACAAGGCCGCTGTTTGTTTACGTATGCGGATTGCTGCCCAAACATAGCGATAGAGGGTGCATATCCAGCACGAGACATGGCTGTATGCCAGATTGAGTCACTTTATGCATTCTGGGACTACAGATAGAAATGTGCGATAGGTAGGATTAGAGTGATAGAATTTATAAAGTATATTAATTGATTATTGAGATAATCTGAACATTTTCCTGTTACATTTTTAATATGGCCTAATGATTGCCACTTAGTTGGTCGAAACATGTTGCCAATTAATGTTTAATAAATTAAGAATAATTTGTGAAGACGGCATTCATTACGTTTATATTTCCAGTACTCACAACGGTATGCACATTGCAAAGATAATAGAATTTACTGTTTTCAGTTTGGGATACAGGGAGTCAGGATGCAAACCCGAAAGCTGGGATACCTCAGTCAATATAACGACTAGCCTGAAGGTTGGATGAGAGTTGAACAGCATTCAATTCCCGCAGGGATGTCAGACTTTTCTTTTTTCCGCCGCATTCGTACCGGTTTTGGGGCCCACCTAGACTCCTGTGCGGTTGTTTGAGGCGGCTGGAGAGTCAAGCTGTGCACTTACCTTTATGTAGTGCCGAGCTTAGGAATGTGTGGAACTATTCATCCGCTTCACAACACGTCTGCGTGATATGCCTAACGAAATACAAACACAAGTTTACCTTCAGGGCAGGAAGTAGTGGCGGGGTCTAGTAGACATAGTAAGGATGTCTCGGCTTCTACAAAATGCGGGGAATACTTTGACCACCTGAGCGAGAGTGAGCTTCTCTCTAAAGGTGCCATTGTCAAATAATCACATATGTTATCAGAACCAACTGGTACACAATTCAAATCACAATGCACCAGTCTTCACAGAACTCCCGACATGTTTCGTTGCGAATTCACACCATCTTCAGGGAACAAATAGAACAGGGTTCTTTCTCAGAGAATCAATCAGTCACAGCCAGCCTCTCTTGGTTTTTGATCTTTTATTTCAGAGCTACCAGGTTTCGACTTTCATGAAGCCATCTTCAGGCTCTACGTTTTTACAAGAACAAAAAAGTTCTGTACTTAATTTGAGGGGATGGCTTCATGAAAGTCGAAACCTGGTAGCTCTGAAATGAAAGCTCAAAAACCAAGAGAGGTTGGCTGTGACTGATTGACTGTCTGAGAAAGAACCCAGTATCTGAATGCCAACTGGGATGATGAATATTAAATTAACAAATAGAACACTTAAAATACTGAAGATAACATTAGCCTGGTTGTTTAAAAGTTCGTTAAAAGTCCTGTTGTCCGGATGACGCACTGTTGAATTTACATCATCTTCATGGGAACATATAAACACTTAAAAACACAACCAGGCTAGTGTTATCGTAAGTGTTTTAAGTGTTCTATTTTTTCCCCTGAAGAAGGTGTGAATTCACACCGAAGTATGTCGGGAGTTCTGTGAAGCTTGGTGCATTGTGATTTGAATTGTGCACGAGTTGGTTCTGATAACATATGCGAAAACGTACGTACACGGTATCGACAATTTTGAATTTTAAATATTAAAACCCTTTAGCCCTCATTGCTTATTATATGCATAATCCGTATTCATACCGAAAAAATCTGCCTTTTATCCACGTTGTATATTGACGTGTTTTGTAAGAGTCTTTCAACAGGCACCAAATAGTGCCCTGCACAGCATTAACTCTGATGTTTATAATGGAGATGTAATGTGTTTTCCATGAACTGAAATTCAGACAGATTTCATGCGCAGAAAGGTTTGCCTGTATTAGTATTACATTTAGATGGTGACCACATTCAAAATAAAGGAGCAAGGTTGTAAAATTCTCAATACTTATTGTTTAAACATTTTTTTACATTATGAAATTTGAGATTCTCACGTTGGTGTGTACATTAGAGTATTCTGCAGTATGACGCCGTGCTGTCTGTTTGGTCAGTACCAGCTTTTCGGAGGAACCTGCTACTTGCCTCTTCTGTCCAGACGTAAAACGCATTCAGGTCTCTCGGTAACTGTGGTACCGATCTTTCAGACTGCACGGTGTCACATATAAGAATGTTAATTTTGTATTTGTTTATTCTGTACTTAACTTCATTATCTCTCGTTGATTATGAAATGTTAATTTTCTTGTAATACTGCCATCACCACTATCATCCTTAGTGACTGCTACTTAGGCTCAGTACCCAGTCTGTCAGTAACAAGCAATCTAGGTTAAAACTCCAGCCTGTCAGTACGCTACACTCTTAAACTGCAGTCACGAAATTTTGTGCCGACTGTAGATGTTTCCATTCATGCCGCAGGAGCGCTGGCATCGCTGTGTCCTGAAGTCATTTGAGACGTCAGGCGTCGGATAGCAGAAGTTCAGTGGCGTCGTGGAGACAGCTGGCCAGAGTCGATGACGTAAGTTGAACTCTGTTGATATTTATTCTCGCAGTGTTAAAAAACTGCAAAATTAATATGAAATGACAAACAGCATGTAAATTAGTACATACCGAATATAAGACGTTAAGGCTTTATAGGACGAGGTTATTTAATAGTATTCATTTATTAACAAAAGTCAGTAGAACAAAATAGTATAGTGTAATACAGTACAGTATAGAATTAATCATTTAACGCCCAGTCGTAACTACTCTTATATACCACGAACGATAAAGTTAAAAAAATCCGCATTTTGCTCACAGAATCTGTGTATTTTGTATGACTGTCAAAATATAAAGCAATTATTAACCAGTTGTTCTTTATAATTCAGACGGACTGTGTTCTCTGTGAGCTAAAAAGTTAAGAACTTATTCATTTACTCACCTCACATGTTTCGAGCAAAATTGTTCGTTATTAGGTGCTCCTCATGAAGAGAAAGAACAGAGTTACCTGAGATAAATACCGGAAGTTGAGAGTATTGATATAATAATTTGTTGTATTGGCGATATTTAGTGGATGAGTTATTTGGAACACGAAGTGTTCACCACAGTTTTTGTGTGTAAATGCAATTTTAAAATATGATTCTTACTTGAAGGACTACACCCCGTATCTCCAC
Organism: Coptotermes formosanus; assembly: GCA_013340265.1. Classification (NCBI taxonomy): domain Eukaryota; kingdom Metazoa; phylum Arthropoda; class Insecta; order Blattodea; family Rhinotermitidae; genus Coptotermes; species Coptotermes formosanus. Next base: position 155,039 of record BLKM01008356.1, on the reverse strand, counting down.
TAAACATATCAGATGGGCAACATTTCGAGAAGCTGTTTGTTTCCTTGCTAAAAATCAAAATAAACCGCCCAACATATAAAATATTCGCACAAAGTTCTTCAAGCAAGTAGCACGTACAGTCACGATTGTCCTATAAAAAAGTGTTTATTTAAACAGACAAAAATGAGGGTGAAACTGAAACCTCCACGTTTTCTTGTCATTTAAGAGGCGATTTGCAACATCAGATTGGAAGTTCTGATAGCGGTGAGCATTCAAAGCACGTTCATTTGACATACGACACTGTGTAATTTGGTTTGACGTTTCGGATTAACCTGCGACCTCCATGTTCCGTACGTGAAGATGCTTAATTGTCTAGACCGAGGCATTTAAAATGAGATACACCTTGACTTAATTTGCTTAACTTGTATCTTAACCGATAATTCCATTGAGATATAATACACGTTGCCCGGCCGCTTTCCATTGACCGTTATTGATTATGCTTTGTTCAGCATATAGCATAATCATCCTCAAACTGCTACCAAAATGTCAAGCTTCCAGCTATGTGTTCCGGTAAGTTGCGGCTGTCAGAGTTAGAGTAACGCCCGGTGCGTATGGCTGACAACGTACCACCTTCATGTGCCGATTGTCTAGAAATCTGGGAGCTTCAACCTCCTGGAAACCTAAGGGCCTGTCCAGACCTGTAATGGGACTGCTTTACCTTTACCGTTATTATAGAGATGAAAAGCATCTACAAAAGTTTATAGGATTGTGTTTCACAAAGCGTAGATACTGCAGGCAAGGAAACGTCCGCGCTTGTTCATTCGGTGTAGTAAATGTCTATTGTCTGGAAGACGGTTATTCGAATCCCGGCAGGGCCATAGGTTTATGTCATCGTCATTCAATGGACATCACTTCTGGGGCCCACGAAGCCTCGTATGCAATGGATACCGGTGCCTAACTAGCATTACCTAAGGTAGTTTCTATCCGACATTGCTTCCCACGTCTTGTTTTTTGCTCCTCGTTCCATTCAAAGCGCTGCGATGACTCACAGTCTCCCGTTGTCATGGAAACTCATAGGGGTTGTAGGACCCATCGAATTCTTCATTGTACAGTTCTTTGCTTTGGGAAAGCAGTGGCTTAAGTAACATTAAAACTGTATAATTTCGATAGCCCTGCAGGCTACGTAAGATTCTACAGTCTTTTGTCCAGAGCGGAAATTTCTACTGCCCCTGCCTCTTACCATTTCTTTAAGCCACATTTTAATTTTATCCCCCAGTTTACGCCCTGTCCTTCCAAGCGTTCTTTTCCCTTCAGGCTTCACAACCAAATATTTCTATGCTTCCTCGTTTCCCTCATGAGTGTCACATATTCTGTCCATCTCAGTCTCCTTCATTTAATCATCCGAATAAATTTTGCGTAGAATTACAGATTGTAAAACTTTTTATTACACAGTTTTCTTAAACCACCTGTTACTTGATCCCTTAAAGAACCAGATCTTTCCGTCAGCCTATGTAACGTAGCGTTTACATCATATAATATGGGACAAGGATCGACACCATTCATCATAAAACGACTCTTATAAACTGTCTTTGCTTCAGTCTTTTCCATTGTAGCTCTGTCGAGCGGGTGTCTGAATCATCAGCCATATGTAACTATAAAAGCCGGACATTTTACGGACAGAATAAGCAGGCTAATATAGGCAGCAGCAGGGAGGAGGGTTTGAATGGCCGCCACATACGTATTAAGCTGGACGGAATTAAAATCCGTCCGTGTCGTATTTTACAAAAATGGGCATATTTTAATGTTTCCCATGCTATCCCCGTGCAGTAAAACGTTTGTGGAAGAGTTATAAATACATTAGTTAACTGCATAAACTTCTGTCAAATATAAGCTAAAGTAAGCTATGCAACCTGTGATTATTTGGTGAAAATAAATGTAGTGTGGTGATCGGTTTATGGACTTTATTCATCGTCCGAAGAGTAAAATATTAAAAAATATTAAAAAATTTAAAATGACAACGTTTCGGAAGCTGGCTCTGCTTCCGAAAACTTGTGATTTTAAATTTTTAATATTTTTTAATATTCTACTCTTCGGACGATGGATGAAATCCATAAACCCATCAACACACAATATTACACACCATCGTCAAAACCTTTTAGAAAATAAATGTATTATATGACAGGAAAAGTAACAAATGCGTGACAGACCTCAGTAGAAACTTCAGCCTGGCAACGTGGCTCTGCGTATTCTGAAGGAGGCCTCATGTCATCTGGAACTGAGCAAGTTAGTCCTTGATTTTAAGCTTTCACCGTGAGATAAGTATTCTTTCTGAGTTTTGGGGTAATTGCACGGTGCGCGAAGCGAGTTTACCGACGAAGTTTCGGAACTCCCTGTGGTCCTATCTTCACTGGTCAAAAGAACAGTGAAGATGGGACCCACAGGAAGTTCCGAAACGTTGTCACTAAACTCGCTTCGCACATTGTGCAGTTACCCAAGAACTTGGAAACAAAGCAAATCCTTATTTTTCCTCCTCCACTGCAACACAAGCGAGAATTCGACTGAATCATCACTTTCACATAAGTCACTGTCATTACGACTTGAACTTAATTACACTTTACAAGAATTGCACATCAAAGGGCTCCCTTGCTCCCAGTCATTTTTCACTCTGAGAAATATTCAATAGTGGAGTTTTGTGTGACAATTTGAAGCACTGGCAGACACACAGCTCTACATCACAGTCTTCACAAAAGTAAAATGACCTTGCTGTGAGCAGAACATACATAATCGAGAGCGACCCTTGGCAGACCAATGATCTGAATGCTTGAAGTCCGACCGAAAGTGACGAACCTCTTGCAAAGGTGGTCCCGACCACAGCTTGAATAGATTTGCATTCTGTGAGATATGGATAAGACCTCCTACAGGTTGTTCTGGCAACAGTTTATGTGTGAGTTTGCCCCACTTGATTTGTGTGAATTATGAAGATGTTCAGCATAGTTAGTTCAAGTAGGTGGAGCATTTTAGGCCATTTCCACATCTTACCATCATATCGCTGAAAACCGCAAATGCTCTAGCTGCTTGTCATCATATCATTCAAACCTATAAAACCCATACTGTTATTGTAGTAACCTTCAACACAGTGTTTTTTATGCATTCCCTTCTTCGTCCACAAAATGACCGGATGCTGGAGGATTATGCATTTTGGTGACGGGGTAAAGGTCCGTCTTGTCTCTCCAACACACAACACTGCTACCTCCTTTCACATCACAAACGATGTCAACTTTCTTAAATTTCAAGGTATTTGGCCCACTGTTTGTTGGCATGATCTGTCTGTTGTGAAGAACATTGCACAGCTGTTTACTTTTCTGTTTTGTAAGTCAGAAAACAGTTGAGGCGAAGAAGAATTATTATCCGCGAATAATTTGCGCCAGCCACTTTCACTTTCCTTGTTAGCTGCAGAACTGTTCCGTGGGTGCTTGTGACATCTGAAGCAGCATTCAAAAGTTGTTTTCCTAAATAAACTGCCATGTCATACGAGCCCATTGGCATCACAATGGTTGTACAATTTCATTCCAAAACTTTTACCCTTACTGTTTTGCTGTATACTGCCGAAATTCTACTCTACCCTTGAATTTCACAATTACTTCACCCAACACCAAATTTTCTGTAGGTTGGTAGAGTGTTCAATATATGCTGTTTAGGTAGTCGAAAATTCTTCTGATTTTCCACCACCTGTTATAATCTGAATTCGCTCTGTTACGTGGATGTTGATTATTTTCTAAATAAAACACTTTCAGTACATGCTTAAACCGATCTCGTTTAATGGCTTCTGAGTAGCTTGGAGTGCAGTACAGCTGTTAGTTGACCAGTAACCGTTTATAGTGTCCCAAACATCATGTCCCGTCAGGTTTATCAGAGATAAAAAAACGATATATTTCATCGATAGAAATATCTGGTTTGCTGAGTTTGTCTTCCTGTCGTTGAATGTGTTGTTTTTAATAATGATTTGACTCTACTAAAATAATGTTTAATGGTTCATTTGTAACTATTAGCCGAAAATAGTCTACAGATGTGCAGTCGGCATTGATGTGAGGCGCAGCACAACGATTCACACCTGGCTTGCGAGCACTGCACTGGTGCATTTTAACCGTGTGTTCGCACCACACCTTATCTGTCGGAACGCTGTTGTCAGAATCTTCTGATAAATCATCAACAGCTCCAATACCAGTGACATTTGAAACGAAATGGTCCACAGAATCAGAATCACAGATCAACTCTTCTGTCTCGCACACATTAATACAAGGCACGCATTTGGCTATGGCCCAAGAAGCCGAACTGCTGAGTTTTACATGCATCGAAGTGAAACCCAGCTGTATGAAAACAGATCTTTCTTCATCAATACACAGCTGCAAATCTAGGAAGTAACACGGTTCCCTAAACATAAAGAGGGTTCAGTTTGTATGAGACAGTGATGGAAGATTTTGGAAAAATGTCAAGCTTGTCCAACTTAGCTTGCAACTTCGCTGGTTAGTAAACTGAACGCTCGTCCAGCCGAGGGACTTAACAGGCGGTTAGTTTGTCCTTAAAGGGCTAAGATTTAAAAACCTCTCCTTATTCGGTTTTCATGTAGCAAGTTATTCTTATAATTACTATTATGTGACGCGGGTGGCAGTGATTTCTGATGAAGTGTGTCTGGATGCAGGAATTCAGAGATACCCGTACTTCAGTCGTTAATGCAGGCTGTATCTAGATCGCTGAGGCCTATTCAAATGAATGCCAATTTGGTCTTGCTCTGTCCATCGTCTTTCGGTCTACCCTCTGTTGGTAGCTGAGGGACGTAATGTAACGAAGACGAGAATAGTTCTGTTTTGCAGTAGTGTGTGTGTGTCAGACGGTGCATGTTATGCCGTCCAATAAAATAACTGTGAAAACGTGGAAATGAGTCGAATCGTTAGTGTGAGCCGTTGACGGGATGAGTTCAGTCAAAAATCAATGAGGACGCTACAGAAAGTAGGAGCAATTTCACTGTTTCATTTTAAAAATCCTAGTGACAAACAATTAATTTCAGTAAATTTTACTTTAACTTTCGTGAATGGGCATATATATTGCTAAGATTATGACAATGAACGAAAGTTTGTTTCTGTAATCCATTAAGAACAGTGCGAACTGACACGCGTTTCTTTAATCCTCCTCTCATAAACATACTCATCTTCCCCATAAAACATTCCATCTATGTTTCTCCACTGCGTTGCCATGGCAACGCTAGCAGGGACGGTCTACGAACTGAATGTCTTGTGTAAAATTTACGTTAGGTTTCACCCTACTTGAAGAAAGACGCCTTGTGAATGCGGCAAAAGGACTTGGCCTGCCCTTCGTCTGTGACTGGAATCATGAGGTTCCAGCGAATAAACTGGCAAATTACTTGATTCATCCGAACAGTGCAATAATATCCGCCTTTGATGTAGGCTGACTTAGAGTGCTTCGTGCTAAAAGCAGATTAGATGGCTGGGCAAAAAAACTGAAGATTCAGCGATGGTTACTCTGCGCCATCTTTTTTATTCTCTAAAAAGTTGGGTTGAAATTAAATTAAACTTAAATTTGACAAGCAGATTGGATAAGAAGGAACATGTTCCTTATATCCCAACACCTTTAAACCGTAATTTAATTTCTATTTGCAGATATTAGAAAGTAATCCATAGTCAATCGCAGGGCGAGGATACTCTGTAGAAAGTCTGTATTCCCATTATCCAGGTTTGTGAAAGGGTTGCTATGCAAAGTACAGTGTATTAACTCAGGATTGCAGCGTGTGCATAATTTTACGGTGCTGTCAGCAATTCAGATTATATTACGTGGAATGATAGCATGGTTCATAAAAGATGATGAAGTGGAAAGGATGTGGAAGAAAGCGATCGTCTTCTAATCGAGGTACTCCGCCGGAAGTAATACGGAGGAGCACAGTAACACCAGGACAAACCGTAGGACAACTAATGACCAGCCAAGGTTTGAATCTGTCGAATACTGGAAGGTCATATTTATTAGCGGGGCCAAACTGTACGGAAGAATGCGTCCGCTAACGCAGGTATGGCAGTACGCAGGCCTTGCACCTAGTCTGATAAACAATAACCACTCCCTGAATCTACCAGCCATACTTAACCGTATCGAAACATCCCTCAAGTCTTGCAGTCCAGGTATTTTCATCGTCGAAGTTTTACATTAATCACTGGCTTTCTTATCGTCCTTCATAAAATTTAAGTCGCTTGCCTTTTTTCTTTGTATTCTGTTGTATTAATATGATTTAAAAAATTTGAATTTCTGCAGTTAGTTTAATAGGTTTTCTACATCATCATACTTCTTACTGGATATGGAAATGCTAATCAAATTGTTAATTGTAATCGTGGCGAATAATTTACATTTTATGTCCCAAACAAAAATGTACAGCTTTACCGTTTTATATTATGCACCAGTAGGTAATATAAGATGAGACTGACACTTAAGGAAATATTTGCCTTCTGAAATATTCGCGTTATGAAACAAAATCAGCTCATTTCTGTTTACAAAATGACTCTTCTGACATTTCGTGGCATTCTGTCGTCTCTGACGTCACGCTTGGAGTGTTTGCGTGACCTATAGACTACTGGCTTTACCGTTTTACTGCTATTCACATTCACAGACCTGCATTATAAAGAGTTACAGGGAATTCGACACTTATGAAAAGTTTCGAAACGTGTAATGAGAAGGCACATAGCCCTCAGTTTGAAAATATGCTCCGAGACATATTGTAACGTACAATTAATGAAGAGCTTGGGAATCCCGGGTAAACTACGTAGAAAGATATTTGTACTGGTGCCATGGAATTGTACTCAAGGAAGTGCTTAACTTTAATTTACGTACATTTCCTGCGAAATGAGATGCTGTGTAAACTGGGTACATTTTATGTTTTGCGGCACCAGGAACAACAATTTATTCACCAGACAGCTTTCAGTACAAAACAAAGATTTGACAAGGCATCTGTCACTTGATTTTTGGCGCGTTTGCAAAAAACAGGTGTAGAAATGCGTCTTTTAGACTAGCAGCACCTGCGCGAATGCGTGTCCGGCTGTCCGCATCTTACTGTAGATCACCTGAACGGAGTTCCATAAGAAATTTTTATTGAAGAGTTTCACTAAATTTTGCAGACAGGTTCAAATTTTGTTTAAATCTGACCGAAATAACTAACGTTTTACATGAAGAACTTCTTAGTTTTTGTGGGCACTTCTCGAGTTTAAATCATGCATAACTTGTTAAATGTGTAATAAAGCTGAATTCGTCACAAAAAGGTTGCATAGGAAAATTACAAACACATTTTAGGTTTCCATACTTTTTTGTAAGCCTGACGGTTTTGGATCAGTAAGGGTAACAGAAGACAGCGAAAACCCCGTAAACATTACATTAGAAGTGCACATCACAACTGCGCTTCCTGTTACATAGATCTGAAGTTATATGTACACAGAATTGGATCAAAGTTTCTCACAATGCGAGTCACATCTGCTGCATGTTCTCCTTCCCTTCACATCCTGGATGTCTTGTCCGTAAATTATGTGAACGAATCATACATACATATTTTACTTTGCATCTTTCACCTGAACACCCACAGAGAGATTAAAATCTAGCTACTTCGTATTCAAGGCATAGCTGCATAAAACATGTACATAAAAGAGGCCACAGTGTGTGCGCGCTGGAATTAAACTGCAGCTGCGTACTTTATGCGTACTCACATGCGCTGCACAGTGTCAACAGCTGTACGCGCATCACGTAGCCACAACACGCTGGGTGACTATGCTGAGTCGGTTGTCGCTCTCTGCAGGGGTTTTAATTATCTGTCGCTCTAAGTGAAGCTAGTTGTTACTTCTAAAGTAACGTTCTTAATTACATTTCTCAACATGATATACCACTCCCTCCATGGCGCAACAGCCCCTAGTGGGTCTGGGCCTCCTCATTATCGAGGCTTCCCGATTACAGTCGGTAGTACTCCTCTGGACGAGTGATCAGTCCGACGCAGAGAACTCTACCGGACAACACACAGCACTCACAAGAGAGAGACATCCATGCCCCGACGGGATTCGAACCCGCAATCCCAGCAAGCCAATTGCCGCAGTCCCACGCGTTAGGCCGCGCGGCCACTGGGATCGGCGCGATATACCACTAACAGTAAAACTCTTCCCGGTGCTAAACTGATGAATATGTATGGAGCAGGCCCGTTATTGCTCCACGCATTCTTAACCTGTGCACTATAGGAGGTGAATAGGCAGTTTTACTGCCCCACCGCTTTATTCAGAAGGGGAAGAGACCTCTGTGCTTATCAGATAGGAGGCTGAGTTGGCCACAACACCAGCCTGCCATATTTTAGAGGATTCATTGCAGTCTGGATTTGTATTTCCATCAGCGTCGTTAAGCAAACAACTTATTACATGCCTGATCATGCGGAAGCGTTTATCGTCATGTATTAGGTACTCCAGTAGCTGTGTTTTGATCCCAGTAGCCGCGCGGGCTAAGGCCTGGGTCTACGGCCGCTAGGTTGCTAGGATTACGAATTCGAATATTGCCAGCGAACATGGATGTCTGTCTCTTGTGAGTGTTGTGTGTTGTCCGGTAGAGGTCTCTGCGTCGGGCTGATCACTTGTCCAGAGGAGTCCTACCGAGTGTGGTGTGTCTGAGTGTGATCGTGAAGCCTCGATAATGAGGAAGTCCTGGCCTACTAGCAGCTGTTCCGCCATGGGGAAAAAATTGTTGTGTTTATAATGGGGAATTAGCACAGTTTAGTTTTACGTTAGTTTCCGCAACTGTGCAGGCGTGTGTAGTGGTGACTGCCCGCTCGGCTGTAACCGATACGGCTGGAGCTAGGGTAGATGTTACAACGCTGCAACGCTGTCCGGGATCTCTTGGTTGATTAAATATTTAACACCACGGGCTTGTGGATCCCACGGGGAATTAAACACTTTAGCAGAAGACTTTCCGCCCTAGACCAGTGGTTCCCAAACTGAACTCCATAAATCAACAAGTAATTTCAACGTCTTGTTTTCAATGACGTTAATCAAAATGGTGGTTTCCGTGAAAGCTTCGGTTTGACGGCGATATTCAATCATGTATTGGCGGATAAGATGTCTGCTACGTTCTATTTATCTGTTGGCCTTATTTAACAAGATGTATGTAAAACTATTTAGCTCTCATAAACTAATAGATATACTCCGAACTAGGCAATAAATCTTTCATCGTTTGTTCCTCGCATTGTTATAAAACCCTAACAAAACGGCCAACGATTTGTCACACCAAACGCGATGGATTTCGCTCGGCCGCCATGCCATCACCAGAGTTTTCGCGAACTGGCAGAGCGTATGAAGAAAGTCAATGTAAAAACTGATTGTCTCGAACATGAACACAATTAAGCTGATAACATTAAGCAGACTAAAATGCAGCAGTGACTTCACATCGACAGAATATTAGGGTCTGGGCGTCCCCTCTGTTTCTCGCCTTGCTCAACAGATAGTAGTGAGATAAGAATGGTCGACATATCGATCCTGTAGCCGGAGTAGTATAGTGGCGCTATCTGTTGGAACATTTTTCGTACTACTTGGGTCGAGCGGAGCGCGTTTAATCACCGCATCGTCCGCTAGAGGTGACTGGTATCTTCTTAACCTTGTGAAGCCTAGCGGTAACTTTACATACCACCAGGTTTAACATTAAAAAATTCTACGTGGTGCCCACATTGCGTTTATGTGCTTTGTACGGATCTCAGAACAAACAGCAACTTGTGCCCTATAAAACATAAGGAGACTGGTTTTTATAACCGAAGTGGAGAGTGTTTACTGCGCGGTACGCACTGAGTCCTTACATAAAAGAGATACGCTCCGTCTTTAAAGGGTTAAACTTACGGCTGGCAAATCTGCGCCGATTCATGGACGAGAAATTTAGCTGAAAATAATGTACATTGTTTAAGACTGAGGCTTTTGTTCTGAGAAGACAAGTGAGACATGTCTTATTTACCAACGCTGTTAACGAAGAAAATGCTGGTATCTGGCACGGATGGAATGATAGTAACGTGGCAAGAAGCCTGACCCAGTACTTGCTGTTTCATTTGATATTTCTGGTTCACATGTTAGTTATTTTGGAGTCAGTCAGTCAGATACAGGACATTTGGCAGATGAAAATTTGATACAAGTTTTATTCACAAAGCCTGAAGCGAAGAGATCACTTTGAAGGAAACTGACGTTCTGAATGTCCAAATGTTCTCGCGAGTAACTGATTGTTGCGGGGACCACAGACATAACGTGTTTGAGAACAGTGCGCTGACAGGAATAGTTGGACCTAACAGAAAATATGTGACAGCAGGATACACTGCACAAGAACTTACTAACTTTTAACTAACTAGCTAAGTACGTGAAGCAGAGGCCTTCTTAAGAAGCTAACAGTTTCTCAGCTAGTCAAGAAATTCGCCGCATTTTATGGAACCCGGCCATCCACTACCGTATTCACAAGAGCCCGCCACCTGTTCCTATTCTGAGCCAGCTCAATCCAGTCCATGCCCTCATCCCACTTCTTGAAGATCCATTTTAATATTATCCTCCCATCTACGCCTGGGGCTCGCAAGTCGTCGCCTTCCCTCAGGTCTCCTTACCAAAATCCTGTATGCAGCTATCTTTTCTCCCATACGTGCTACATGCCCCACCTATGTCATTCTTCTCGATTTGATCACCCCAATAATATTTGGTAGTGAGTACAGATCACTTCGTAACGTTTACCTGCTCCAAGTGGTATTGTGCGGATGATCAAATCAATGACAGTAATACAGACGTGGGCTGGCAATGTAGAAGGCATGTGGCAAATCGAAATATTTTCAAAGTTCGGTTATAAAACCGAAAGGAAGGGACCATTTGGAAGACCGAACTGTAGACGGAAGGATAATGCATTAACGTACGCATGAAAGAAGTATGGTAGGACAGATTGCAGTGGGTTTTTTTTAGTGGTGAAGGGCCCCGCAGCAGACGCTACGGACGCACCGCAGCCTTGTGGCTTATTGATGACTATTTTTTGTCCTTTTCCTAGTAATCTAGCACCAGTGGAATGAAATTGACAGGAGAAAACCGAAGTACTCGGGGAGAAACCTGTCCCAGTGCCACTTTGTCCACCACAAATCCCACATGGAATGAGGCGGGATCGAAACCGGGCCTCCGCGGTAGGAGGCCGGCGGCTAACCGCCTGAGCCATGGCACGGCAGTGCAGTGGGTTTACTTGGCTCGGTATAGGGATTTGTGACGAGGTCATGTGAGCATTACAATGAAATTTTAATTCCATGAAATGCTGGAAACTTGTTGACGAACTGAGCAAGTACTCTGCTGCAAGGAGCAGTGTACTGTACGGCGTCATCTTTCATTGTCGTCATTTGATGCTAATCGTGAGGCGTAAAACAAACCCACTAGAGATCAACTTTATATTATTAGAATTGTGTTGTCATTTGATGCTAATCGTGAGGCATAAAACAAACCCACTAGAGATCAGCTTTATATTATTAGAATTGTGTTGTCATTTGATGCTAATCGTGAGGCGTAAAACAAACCCACTGGAGATCAACTTTATATTATTAGAATCGTGCATTTTCGTCCTTCGTATTTACAGTGGTTACAAGATCCAGTGAATTTAACCTTTAATGCGATTTCAACATATGGGCGCCTAGGTGGAACTCATACCAATGAACTGTCCCCTGAAGATGAGGACCTGCCCGTCGAAACATATGTAGGGGCTTATATAAGTTTTAATATAAACTACTCCAATGGTGCATTAGTTGGTATTTGTTAGTCCATTACAGATTAATTGGATCTGTAGATGAAGACTGCGGGAGGCATATTGAAATGGCAGTCAGCAACGCTTGCCTATTTGCACTGACGATATAGTTTTGAGGAGTCCCGTGGTTGGATATACCCCTCCAAGGAAGCGAGCACACTTACGCTGATTGTCAGTTATAATGTTGTGCTGTTATTATCATTCGACACAAACAGAGGTTCAGTATAACACGTCTTTTATTTTATTTCGAATTGTTAAGCAGCTACGTGTTTCGATCCTATACACGGATCATCAGCAGGCTTCGTATGGAAACGGTATGTAAAATTAAAAGGTGCAAAGAATATTGCACATTAGGAATGTGTGACAACTGGACACGTTAGTCGCAGGTCAGCATACGAGGTGTACAAAAACACTGAAGAATACACGTACACGTACACGTAAAAGTAAACAGCAGTAAGTTACGGCCAGGAGCAAAATAGTGTAGAATTCAAGAATAACAGATGTTATGCTTTGCTGGTCTTCAAAATTAGTGACTGTATTTTATATTTATTTTTATATGTTCATTTTAATTGCAGAATACACGGTCAACAAGGAAGACTTTATTCCAAAATAAGAATAACCCATTGAAAGAGATACCTGAAAGATTTTATCGAATATAAAAATTGGAATCGGAACATCAGATATAATAATTTACCACTACAGATTTCACACACTTCGTACAAGTTAATGATTGAATAGAAGATCAACAGGTAACCGGGGCTGAAACACACTACATTTGAAGTAAAATGGTTTTAGGGGACGATAAAAATAAAATAATGTCTACTGTAATAATATTTTACAAGAAACCTCCACGTATATAAAAACTGTAAAATACGAGGTCTCATGACCCTAGCGTACAAGAGAATATGCACTTTTTTTTTACCTTTAACAGACTTTTTATATGAAGCCCAATGATCGTCCGTGTGTAGGATCGAAACATGTAGCTTAACAATTGAAATAAAGTGCGAGTTGTGTTAGACTGAACCTGAGTTTGTATCCAATCATACCTGCTCTTACTAACCATTTAAACCACAGCGCTAAGTCTATCGTACCATCCGCACTGACAGCGTAACATAAGGCGCGTTCGGGCTTTGCATTCCGGACCCTTCCGAGAGGGTCATTTTATTTTGCTCACTGTATGTAGGCGTATATTATAAAATGACATCACTATTGCTAGGGTAATTTACTATGTTTCTTTGAAAAGCGGATTATATATTTACATTGTTTTTTCTTCTTGTTCACTTTATCGGTCATAGATAACTAGGTTTTCCTGGGACAGCCCCGGTTTTATGGATTTTAAAGAGCTGTGGCCCGGTGGCCCGCAACATTCGGTTCGGGACACCAGATGTGCAGGGCTTTCCCATGTCATAAACGTATGGCATTTCTAACAATGCACACAAACGTTTTGACTCTCCTACAGCGAAAAAAAAATCTCTTATTATTATTATTATTATTTATTTTGGCTGCAACTGGGTTTGTACCCGGTGGCAGTGGTACTACAATAAGACACAACACACAAAATAACACACCACACTCAAACAAAACACAGCACACAAAATTACAAAAACGATAAAGGACACATACTACACACAATACATCAAATTACAGTACAAATACAATTACAAATACAGCAGGACAGCCAACAACAGGCCACTAACAGGCAGAAAGGAGTAGGAGAGGGAGGAGGTGTGAAGATTAGTGATAGCAGAGTTTGGAATGAGACTGCGAGGATATGTAAAGAAAAATCAGTAAGTTAACTGAGTATACAGCAGTAAGTATGAGAATTAAATATTATGTGTGTTTTTTGCCTTAATTATCCGTTATTTTAATAGAAGTTCCCAATACGAAATTTCACATAAATCCATCATATGGGAACAGAGTTGTTCCGCGCGGTCGGACGATTAGGTAGACAGGCAGACATGCAGCAGCTAGCAGTCGCTATTCGCGACTTTGCGAACGCGCCTTCGTATCACGTTTGTAAGCGGTACCGCAGTCTGCCTTCACCTCCGTCCCTCTTGTCTGTTCGTTAGCCACGTGAAACACAGTGCTTGATGTGTACACCATATAACATTGAAGAGCTGCTTTCTGCCCACACAGAGTATTTAATGTGTTTCATTCGAGTTTGAAAATTTACAGCGATTATTTTTCTAAACAAAATTAACCGGTTGTTCTTTATAACGGAAATGGACTGTGTTAATCTGTGAAGTAACGTTGTCCCTATGCATGCCGCAAAGACATGTGGGAGTGGAGGTATAGCTCCACTTATTCATAACCTCGCTACTAGATGGAAATGACTGGTCCGCTTTCATGCCCCGGGCCTTTTACCTCCGAAGAAACGGACCCCGTACCCATTGATTAGGAAGCTGGGTGGCCCCCAGAGACCGTCGTTATGCTTTTGAGAAGAGAAAATATTTTGACCCTACCAAGAATCAAGCCACGATTGCTCGATCGTCCAGTTCATAGCCTAGTCAATATACCGAATGAAGTAATCTTTAAGGTAGGAACCCAATTTTTGTGCATTTTAAAATTACATTTTTGCTTCAGAGGTTTGATGTCGTTTCTAAACGTACCCTGGCCGTGCCGTGGCCAAGAGGTTAGCCGCCAGCATGTCACCATGGAGGCTCGGATTTGATCCCAGGCCAACCCATACAGGAGTTGCGGTGTAGGAAGTGGCACTGGGACAGGTGTTTCTTTCAGTACTTCGGTTTTCCCCTGTCAGTATCATTCCACCGATGCTCCAAACTCATTCATCACCGACGCTATATAATCTTACCAACTGAAAGCGTCGTTAAATAACACGCTTAAAACCTTGGCACTAAATTGAAGTGAATTTGCTTCACGCTGCGGCCGCTTTACTCCCGGGCAGAGCACTGCCGGCGACTATTATATAGAAGGCAGAGCTGGCCCCATAGCTGCGCTGGACATTGTGGAGAGAAGAAAATTCTCTCGTCTTTGCCAGGAATCTAAGCGTGATTCCTCGGTTGTCTTGCCGGTAGCTTGTCGTTATACCGACTGAGCTACCCGACTCCGATAATTATCAATATAGGCCTGTGTGCACGTTCCTGTTAAACGTGTGGTTTCCAGGTGCCTGTTATACATTAGCGTTAAATTAATTCTTCCCTGTTAACTTTATTGTGATATTCACAAATGTAATGTGTGCAGTCCTGTTTTAGCATGTGATTAAATATTGTAGTTGGCCACATAATGTGATTAAACAGATGCTTAAGATGTTACAGGTATCTGTTTAAGCGGATTTTGCGTGTTTAAAAGGTGATAAAACACGTTTTGGTAGCTTTCAAGGCGGGGATTGTTCAGAGTATAGACGCATTCGTTTTGATACCATATGGGTTTGTAGGTTACGCCGACGTTTCGGAGCAACATGTAGCTTCCATCTTAAGACTTAAGGGAATTGGGTCCAGGCGCACGCAGGTGGTGAGGCTGTGGTTAAATTACGTAGGCAGGCTGTAAGAAATGTCTGATGAAGGGATGGGAAGGCACAGAAAAAGCTGAGATCAGTTTATGGTCGGAAGGTAGTGTAAGATACCATCAATGAACACACAAGCAGCAGTCCCTGCAACAAGCAGAACCCACTCACTCGGAGTCGCATTGCGTCACCAACCCCTGCCCCTCCGTCATAGACTGGAGGGTATCCAAATTGCAGTAAGCGTATCTCGCTGTCAGTATTGGGATCCTGTTTATGCCAACTTTGCACAGGCGTCAAGTGTAGGATCCATGATCTGGTGCTTTCGGAACAGTCCCGATGCTTCCGGTTTTATGTTTATTTGTGATGTATTCGACGACACTTCCAAGAACTCACTATATACGATGTCTGAGAATTCGAGCCTTCAGACTTCACCACGTCGTTGTGAATGCTATGCGCCTTAATACAATTTCTACAGACGCGTAATTATGGAAGGAGACGCAATGTTGACACATCGCATTCGATCTTAATCCCAGCTTATGGTGAATGGTATACGTCCGTCAAGCATCAATAAAGGCGCGTTTTCTTCGATGTTTTGAGCAAGGTATCACGTGGTGGAGTCCGTAATGCAAATATATCTATTTACTCACTGGTTAGTGCTGGATGGTGAAGTGATTTGTGAGTAATGACTAGGAAAGGATGTTGAAGGAAGCGAATGTGGCTTAAGTTGACTTGCGACGCCGACATTTGCCTGAAGTTATGAAGAAAACCACGACAATTCTTGGTAAGAATGGCAGGTCTTCAATTGTAGAGTTGAACCCGTAATCTCCAGAAAGCGGAGGAGGAACATACTAAGTGAGAGGGTCATGCGAGTGGAAGAAGGGATTGAAGGAACAAAGGAAAAAATATAAAGATAAGGAATAGAGCGGTGACAAGAAATAAAAGGGCTTCATTTAACGACGTTCTCAGTTGCTAAGATGGCAGTACAACGCAGGTGGTAGAAAAATGAAACATAAGCATGGAACATTGGTGAAATGATTTTCTGTGGAGTAAAAGATGATAATCGCGCCACAATATCTCTGACCTGTTCTGTAGTGCGTATGTCAGATTTATGACACGCTATGGCATGTGAAAGACTGTAACGTGAAGCCTGGTACCTGAATACAAAACACAAGGGCGTCTGATGGATTCCTTCGACACGTCAGTCAGGTGCCAGTACAATGACTGTACTGTACCTTGTGTTTCTACACTTTTCGGTGAGAGTTGCGTCGAGAGTATAGTAATGAGTAATGGGACGGCCGTGGCCTATTTTTGATAGATTTCTGGGCGTATCTGCACGGTCACGGCTAAGTGGAGCATCGGATTCCTCACCCAAACGTCTTTAATGCAGGACATATGCAGTATTCGGTTAAAATTTTCGCAGCAGAAGTTCATCAAAAATGTCAAGATGTCGATCAAACCTTACGGCCCTCTGTTTCGTATTTTGGGGGTGCCGGCTTCAAATCTGCGCCTGATGACTCTCACTCCCCAAAGCGCTTCCCGTTAGGCCACGAAATCTCTCTTCCACATCCTATTGTTGGACGTTATATAGTTAGAGCTACTGACGTCGTTAGATAAACCGGTAATAGATAAAAATGAAATAAGAAGATGGTTGCAGATTTGGTCTTTACGCACTTTCGTGAGGCCATGCAGTAAAGCGCGGTAGTGCGAGTTGTGTGGGTCCAGAGACAGCTTAAATATTTGCCGCCCCCCCCCCCCCGACCCGAATATGACGGTAACGTTCACCCTGTAACAGGCCTGCTTTAACTTTTTATGTGGTGCTGGCAGCTTTTGCAAAATTTGGTCTGCATGCGGGCAACATATAATTCAATACACAGAAAAGGACGGGCCTAACGTATAATTACGATTATATGTGTAATTTTGTGTATTTTTTTTACACATCAAGTGCAATAAAATGTATTGATAATAGTAGGAAAAATTTATAAAAATAAGTTTACAACTTAGGGTAGGATGTCGCTATTTGGAGCACATTTTTACAAAAGGAATTAGTAATGTAATGCACGTCTCCGTAAATAAACAGCTCACAAATTTTCAAAATTACTTCGGTGTTGTGTCTCATCTTTGCCAGGGCAGGGATTAAGAGCGTTTTCTGATTACAAATATCTCCGCTGGCAACATAATGCTGTGTCGCGCGCAACATGCTGCCCACGAGCTACGGGTTGAGGAGGCCAGCCCTTTAACATGCCATGAAGACACAGAGGGGGAGTAAAGATATAGATTACTCATACACTGCCTCTGCGCTAGAAGAGGGTGGGTGGTCAATGCCACACAGTGGCCGCTTTACCGCCGGGAAAGAGACCCGGTACCCACTGTACAGAAGGCTGGATGGGCGTCGGGGCCGGTCTGGACGCGTACAGAAAGCCTCGCCCCCACCGGGATTCGATCCCCGGACCGTCCAGCTCGTAGCGAGTCGCTATACCGACTGAGCTGTCCCGGCCGGCCAAATATGATTATACTGCACGACTTTGCGACCACCCAAGGCCAAACCTAAACACACCACAGGCTGTCACGTGGCATTAACAATGATGTAAGTTTCAAAAATTTTGTTTTGCAAGAATCACAACCGCTTGTCCCTTAAACACTAAGATTAACGTGAATTAGTATGGCGTAGGATTCAGTTCGTACCGTGCAGTAAACACATTCCGTCTTGGTTATAAACAAGGCAGGCAATGTACGTATTCCGCAGCATTGATGGGCCTTCGCGTAACCATTGTTGCCGTCGAAAAGCACCCAGTATTGAATATTATAAGTGTATGTCTGTATTCTTGCATTAGTTATCTGGCATGCAAATCGCATATTTTTTGCTCCATATTATAGTGTCATCTGTGGCGTGTCTGGCTGTACCAGATTTTTCCACGTTATCTCATACACGGCACGATTTTCGAAGGGGGAGATATTGAATATAAAATGTGTCTTTTGATTTTCTCTATAGGTTTTTTCTGAAACATTTCTCATTCTAGGAAGAATTCAGCGAGATATTATCATAGATCATTATAGGTCTTTTTGCAAAGCAACCGTTATTCTTGTCAGATTTTAATGAAATTTGAATCTTCTCGACTGATTTTCGAAAAATCGTGAGATCGAATTCAATGAAAATACGTCCGGTGGGAGCCGATTTGTTTCATGTGGACAGACAGACGGACAGACGGACAAGACGAAGCTAATAGTCGCTTTTGCCAATTCTGCGAACGCGACTGAGAACTAGCCAGTGAATGCCGTACTTGTAAAATAATCGTGATTCTTTCTGATGTCCTCAGAGCAACGCACAAACACGCTGTGCGAGAAGAACTTTGAAGTTTTTAATGTTAAAGCAGGTGTTATATTAAATTGACCAAAAGGCTTTAAAGGGTCGATTAACGTCCATGCTTTGTTTGGTGAGGTCCCAATTCGATTCTTGAAGCAAAGGCTGACTATTCTCGCTGATATTTTTTGTCGTTGTGGGCAGCAGGGCTGTGGAGTCGGAGTCGGAAGGAATTTTAGGTGGAGTTGGAGTCGGAACGAATTTTCAGGTGGAGTCGGAGTCGGGAAAAAATGTACCGACTCCGATTTCAGTCTAAAATCTTAACTAGATACTCCAACTCCAGAGCCCTGATAGCTAAAGTAACAATTATACTACTTCAATATAGGTTATAAGTCAAAAGAGTAGCCTGGTGATTCACGTGGTGGCGATGAAATGTCTTATAGGTTTACCGTTATTAATGCATATTGAGCTTTTATGAAGGAGTCGGAGTCGGAGCCGGAGATTTTGTGTACCGACTCCACAGCCCTGGTGGGCAGTCCGCCCAAGATGATTCTGTTGACTTAATGGTGCTGAAGACATAACATGCGGGTATGAAAGGGACGAGAAAAGAGCCACTTCCGCAAAAGTCTTCATTAAGTGAAATTAAAAGTAACATGTATAGGGATGCCACGTGATCGCCCATGAATGTATTTGAAGCCTCAGTTTCATCCAAATAATATATAAAAATTAATTTCCTGCCTCATATTAAACATATCGCGTTTCCATTACAAAGACGAACTGGTTAATGTTGTCTAGGGAAGTAATTCGTGTTTATTGTCAGAATCATACGAAACACGTAATACAGTGTGTGAACATTGCATAGATACTATCGTTACAGCTGGTTGCGCACATACTGTATTGTGCCTTAAAGGGTTTACTGGGCATATACCTGTGATTTCACTATGGCCGTAGGCTTGTTACGTGTGTGCATTATGCAGTCTCAGAATACTACATATACTGTTTCTTTTGTTTCAGATATGAAGGAACGCTTGATTTGGTCTGTAGTAGGTTTGTAAAAAAGACAGCAGATTGGCAGTGAAGCGCTAGCAGACGACAAGACCACAACAGTTTCTCGTAAGCAACGAGAACCGCGTCTCGCTCAGCACGAGACACAAGCCCCCCTCCATCGCTGGTGGCCAGCGACGACGTTCAATTTTCTTGCCATTCACAGACAGGCAGGCGCAGTAGCGCAAGCCGGAGGTTGTGCTGTGGAGAATGCGTGACATGGTTAGCAAAATGGCCGAGCTGACGTTCGAAGCTCCGTTGGCACAATTCGAAGAAACAGAAGATTGGGGAGTAATGCCAGGTGAATTCCAGCAACACCAGATAACAGCTACGTCTATAATTGGTAGCGAGGATAATTTTATTCATCAGGATGCTCGAAATTTAAATAACTTCAGCAAGGAGACTGCGTTGTTGTCATCAACAAACGGTATAGTAGTGTTGCCGCCACAACAATTGAGTCAACAATTGAATGACAATGACTCGGTGTTACAAACTGGTCAACAGTTGTCTGCCCCGGAGCAACAACCAACAGTTCAGAATCAGCAGCAACAAAATATTGTTGGGCATCCCCCGCATATGGTGGGTGGTGGTAGTGGATCAGAAGTGTCATCAGTAGCTGATAATTTCACGGAGACCTTTTCTGGATCGTTGGAAGATCTTGTTAATACATTCGACGACAAGATTACGCGATGTTTCTGTAATTATGATGAATCTGTGGAGAAATTAGCACCGGTCCAGGTCCGAACCCAGGAGGAAATCATGAACGAATGCCAGTGAGTATTATTATTTCATACCTTTTTATTGTAGATGTTAATGTTCACAGGATACGTGAGACACCTTGTTAAGGCCCAGATATTAGAAACATACCAGACGCAAGCACCGTATTGATTACCGACCAGACTAAAGAATTAATAATTACGCCCATATTTGAGGTTCTCACGATGGTAAATGTTTATACGAGTGTGGTCTTATGCATTGTGGCAATGTTTAACTTAATTCTGTGGTTACAAATGTTTCGGAGGAGCCTGTTGCGTCCTTTTTCAGGGTATAAGTGTGTGGAGGCAGCAGGTTTGTTCGAAACGTTGGTAACCCGTACGGGACTGTAGGATGTCATAGTCCAGAAACCCACAGTCTGGGGTTATTCAAATGGTCGATATGCCGTTGTTCCTTACGGAAATAAAAAGACGTGTACGAGTGTGGTATGCATATGTGGTGTAGGTGTGCTTCTCAGTTATAGCGAAAAATTGACATATTGAGAAATATAGAAGGTTGTTTACGAACATCGTGGTAACAACTGGTTTGTTACGTTGCACAATAGCGTATGTTGCCCATAGAACTAGTTTCATGTTAATTCCAAACTAGATGCTCTTGGTTAGGGATCGGCCCATTTCATTGAATACAGGACACTGATCTTTCCAATTTATAGTCTTGTGCCGGGACATCTCAGATAGTATAGTGAGTACGGTAAGGACTAGACCGAGGAAGCAGGGTTCCATTCCCGGCAGGGGCGAAGATTTCTTTCTCCTACATGACGTCCAGGTCTTAGCAGGGGTCCACCAAACCCTTACTGTTGGGTACCAGTGACTTTCTCCGGCTGTAAAGTATACAGACCACTCGCATCCATTTCGTAATTATGTTAAGAATTCGCGGAGCTGTACCTCCATTTCGTTCTTAGGAAGGAAATTGTGCTGAAGACAAATTTACAGGTTAATTTTGCCCGATGTTTCTATATCTATGTGAAAGTTGGTGTTTCACAAACGGGACGCTATTTAGGAGATGTAATTGTTCAGGTGGATATTAAATCGAAGTGTGCGTAAGATAAATCGCCTAAAGAATATCGTCTTCTGGGATGTGACGCCTTGTAGAAATTCTCAGATGCTTCAGTGGAGAGTGTTGCCTCCGTATTCAGGGTAGAAGAATTGCATCACTTACATCCCGAACGACAGATCTCCTTAGCACCTTCCCGGTAATCTCGAATCTCACATGGATTCATCTGTCTTGGGATGAGGGCTAACAGACAACTTTTGTGAACACTGTAAGGAACCGTCCTGTTCTGTAAAAGGCGGGAAATTTCTGGAGTGGCCGAGCGACTGGTAGCTTCTCTTGAATTGCTGAAGAGCATAAGAAAGGTTGATCCTTGAGGGTTCGATCTGTTAGAAGAAGGTTGGAAGTGTATGGGCCTCTTTGCTTTGTTATCTTTAAAGGTCTTCTCATGCAGGAGATGTGTAAAGGTCCGAACCGTTTGGTCTGCTGCTCTTTGGGGACTGGAATGAGGGTGGAGCAGTAAGGCTTCTCATCTGGTCAATTCTTACAATTCTCAGAAATTTGTTGTGTTCCCTTCGACCAGTGTTTCATTTCTTTTGGTTAGACTAAGCTCCGTTAACCTGGAGAATAATCTAGAAGTAAAAGCTGAGAAAAGTCAGTATTATGTGCATGACTCATCAATAGAATACAGGGTAAAATAGCAACATAAAGGTAGCTAATACACCTTTTGAATAATTAACAGCAGTCAGATATTTGGAAACGACATTAATAATTCTGAACTGTGTTTACGAAGAAATAAGAGCAGATTAAATTCGGGGCATGTTTGCCACCACTCAGTTCAGTATACATTCCTGTTCGCTGTTTAGAAACCTGACGATTAAAATATACAAAACTATAATTTTGCCAATTTTGTATGCATGTTGTCTCCTACATGAAAGGACGAACACTGAGGACGCTGAAGAGAAAGTTTGGATTTAGAGGAAGGAAGTAACAGGAGGATGGAGTAAATTGCATAATGATGAGCTTCGTAATTTGTACTCCTCACCAAATATTCGGGTGATCAGATGACGGGGGATGA
The DNA here is from genome assembly GCA_013340265.1 of Coptotermes formosanus. Taxonomy (NCBI): domain Eukaryota; kingdom Metazoa; phylum Arthropoda; class Insecta; order Blattodea; family Rhinotermitidae; genus Coptotermes; species Coptotermes formosanus. Next base: position 132,602 of record BLKM01008356.1, on the reverse strand, counting down.
GATGGGTGAGGCGCGTGGCACGCATGGCGTAGAAGAGAAATGCATAGAGGGTTCTGGTAGGGAAATTCGAAGGAAAGAGACTGCTTAGAAGATGTAGGAGCTGATGGGAGTATAATATTAAAGTGGATCATAAAGAAATTGGAATGTGGACTGGATTACTCGGACTCACAGCAGGGGCAAGTGGTGGTCTGTTATGAACACGTAAATGAACCTTCGGGTTCCATAAAATTCTAGAAATTTCTTGGCTAGCTGAGTAGTGATTGGCTTCTCAGGGAAGGACGCTGCCCTATGCAGTTAGACGTGAGCCATCAGTTATTGTAGCCCGAGTAAGGCGCATTTGACAGCGTAAAAGTAAAGTGACACCACGCACGAATTGAGTACCATGCGTTGGAGATAGGTCTGGGAGTGGAGATGTACGGTGTTTTACACTTATGACGCTGCGAGCATTCATATAAAAGCAAGCAAGCCTAGACTAAGGAGACATTTACACAGCGTGAGATAATGAATATCCCGTAGAATTGCAACATTCCTAAGATGATGCTGAGATACTGGTGAGCGCCTCCACCTAGTCACCGGCCACTTTAAATCAGAGGAAAAGAGCCCCCGGTACCTAGATGGGTGTCACAGCCAGTCTGGACGCTGTACAGAATAGAAAGATCTCAGCCGGACATCGAACTCCGATTCCCCGGTCGTCGAGCCCGTAGCACAGTAACTGGACCGACTGTCCCGTCTGTTACGGTATAGTCCATGTGTGCTGTGTTAGATTTTGGTGTAATTTAATGACCTAATTTGTTATGTAGATATTTATGTATTTATGTCGAAATTGCTTACTCTAATTTTCAGCTTCGTGAAAATTGAATGAATTGCTGCCTTTTGAAGTTCGTGATAACGTTTGATGTAGACAGCTGATTGAGTTTCGAGATTTAAGGTTTCTGGATTATGATGCCGTGGAGTTTCGTAGGTGGTAATTCATTTCAGTGGAACCTGTTTCCTCCATCTTCGGGGTAGGATTTGTATCCTCAGGCTGGATGCATTATGTTCCTCGTCAGCATCGGTAACCACGTACCAGACTGCGGTGCTATAAGTGAGAACGCCACTAGACCCTTGAAGATGAAGATATTAAGTTCGTTTGAAACGTCGGGAAGAGATTAGCCTGCGACGCAGATTCGTATCGCAGAAGAACGGAATCTTCCAACACGGCCGTGAAAACCTAAAAACCTCGCAGACTCCGACACCTTTCAAATTCACTGCGTATTGAAGCGATTCATATCCTGAGACCCACTTCCGTTCAGTCGTCATGAAGGCTTGAAGTATATTTTGTTTTAGGTTCAGAGCTTTCAGTTACGTGTTGAATATCCTGCAGATAAGGGAAGAAAACAGCAGTGGGCCGGTTTGTAATATGGTAAGGTACATTTTCGATATAGGTACAGATCTGATCATCGTAAGGATTAAGGAATTTTTCTCGCTTCGGTAGCACTTCGCTGACTGTGGTGGCGTGATGCGGACAGCTTCTTGTGTTATCTAGCTTAATTTCATCCACACAGCAGTTTGTGTTTCAGAGCTGCAATTTTTTTTTTCTTGAGGGAAGGTTAGTACTGCTGCTTAGATATATGCCCTGTTATACGACTGCCAAGTTTTTATTTAGTAACTGACGATAGAAAGGTAAGGTAAGGCAAGAGATGTAGTACATGCCACTGATCAGAATTGTACCACCAAGTGATCGGAATTATACCTACGGAGGTACATTTTCAATAAACTCTAAGGAGTTCTCTAATACTTTTTATAATTACAATATTCAACATTTTCATGTAAAAACTCTGACTTGGTGATAAAGCTGCACAGAACATGTTTCAGCACTGATACTGTATCTTGTTCATGTATTTTACACATTAAAACATGTTTTGTCTGAAATGATCGAAATTGTACCACCTTACCGTATGTACAGATAAGTCGGAATAAGTCGGAATAACCTTTCCTGAGTGTCGAACTGCGAAATTGTATGCGCATTGGTCCTGCCAGCTCTGTATAAACATTTATATCTGCTAGCCTGTTCGATGAAAGTGATTCGCCACGATGTGCATGTATACAGACAGCGTGGTGATGATGCGTGGTTCCGTAAACAGATGTATAAAAAGTAAATGTTCCTATTCGTCTGTGTAGTTTACAAGTACCACAGTGAGACGTGTCAAAACCCTTTAGAACGTTGAACTATCACGTAAGGCCACTCACGTGGTGGATTCGTTTCGAACTGAAGTCCCAGAAATGTAATCAAACTATAGGCGCACTTTAACAATAGCGACATTGTCCGCCCGTTTAAACAACAGACGAATGGAGCGCGACTTCGGCTGAACCTGTATTTATGTTAGCGTTCTGTACTAGTGAATGGTGAGCGAAAATGTGCGTATAACGCCACACTAGCTGCCTTTGCTTCTGCAAACCCCACATTTTTCCCGCAGTGTATGATAATGTTTCATGTCATGGTTACAGTAATCAGCTATGATTTCCGTAACATTCTTGTACTGGTCGCGCAGTGTGTTTTCTTTGAGGTAGGTATTGAATGTTTAGATATTTTTGTGTTAATTTCAAGTTTTCACGTCTAATTGGCGTGATGCGAATCTGTGGCGGTTTGTACACAGAAGACATTACGGATTCGTCACAAAGACCATCCGGTTAATACTGTTTACGAAAGTAATCGCTCTTGATTGTGGGAATCGAAGCATGTACACCCTGTGGAAAAAGTGTCGAGGGTTAAACCTGCGAGTGTCAAGTGTAGCAAATTCAGACCATCACAAAAATTGCTGTATCTGACAGCTTATTGACATGTGCATTTTATCTGAACTAAATAGCTACGACACACGGAGAGAGAAAATGCCCCCGACGTCCCAGTTCCTGAGGATGTTTTATAGACCATATTACTCAGCCATGAAGACGAGAAACTTTGACATGGAGCTTGGCGTCATTGAAATGAAGCGACACACAGGCCAGGTACACAAAGATTTTCAAAAAAATCGTACAGCCACCTCAAAATTCTAGGTGTCAGAAAGGCGACATGAAGCAAGTTCCGTACCGGGGACCCACAAACATTTAGGCGCCACCGTACTAAATTTAGTCATCCGGGCGACTTGGCTTCCGGGATTTGTGCATCTCTGACGTAGGCCATAGTAACCATGTGCGTTATAAAATGATGTTGTATTGCAGATGTATATCTTGGTTTCTTTATTTTTACCTGTACAGAACGGTTCGGATTTACTTTTGCTGCCCTCCCATTGCTTTTCCACATAGTCCCCATCACAACTGAGACATCATAACGTGTGACGAGCTCTGCTATTCTCTGTCGACTGAAGTAAGTGCCCTGTGTTGTCAGTCATCACAACAGAATCTCCGCTTCGCCATCATCTTCAAATTTGTGGTCCCTAAGATTTTGCTTTAGCGCTAGAGACATGATCACCCGGCGACGATTTGCTCTGATATAACCACAGTCAGTGTGTGTTCTTTATTTACGAACTTACAAGCCGTGTAAACTTATTTTCTCACCGACCGTCATAATCCAGTTTCGTGCGCTTGTCGTGAACTCTCGTCACGGTTAGTATAAACATTGGTTTACGTTTGTACGTCGAGTAGTATAGCACGTGCAGTGCGCACAGAGGCTGGAAAGCGGCCTGGATCAATAGACGTTTCCAGCAACCCCTTGCGATATCTCCTGACCCGCCACCAAATTCGTTAAGGGCTTTTAAAAGTCTACAGGTACGTGTGGTTTAATCCCTGGTCCCGTCCCTCAGCCAAACATATGAAAATAAGTGTTTGCTTTGATTATTCTTGGCCTACGCAGAGACTAGTTTGATGGATCAACTCACAATACTCAGTCCAACAAAATGTACTACATGTATTGTTCGCATATATTTTATATTTCGGTATCACTTTGATATTGAAATAAGAAATATCTGGTAGCGATACAGTGCATTTTGTTTGACTGGCTGCTGTGAGTTGATTATCGACAGTGCACGGAATGGGCAGTGTAAAATCTAATTTTATGGAGCCTACAAGCCAGTAGGTATTCGTCTAGCCGAAACAGTCCTGCCTTCAACGGAACTCGATGATTCATCACCATGTTCACAACAGCCCGCCACTGGACCGTATCGTGAGCCACATGAAACCAATCTACATCTTCAAATCCTATTTTCTTACGATCCAGCTCAATATTATTCGAAAATCTGCGTCAGTGTCATCGAAGTTATCCCTCCGGTTTCCAGACACAAATTCTGAATTCATCTCTCATCCCCTCCCATATCCGCCCTTCCCATCCTCCTTTATTTGATCACCCTAATAATACTAGACGAATAGTATGAAGAGTGCAATTATGAAGATCCTCATTCACCAGTCTTCCTCATAGTCCTGTTACTTCCTGCATCCTAGTTTCGAACATTCGCACCAGAACTTCGTTTATGTAGACTTGCTCTTCTTGTGCGCCTAGAAGTCAGGTTTCACACCTATATAAACAGTTGAAGCAGTGCCATTCTTGAGAAGTGTTTCAGCTAGTCAAGAAATCCGCCGTTTGTGGCGCCCGAAGATTCATTATCGTGTTCTGAAGGGCCCATCACTGGTTCGTATCGTGAGCAGACATACAAATGAACAAGCACAATTGGTTTGTGTGCTGTGTTTTAATGCTGCGAATTTGCGATACCCGAGCCCGACACTACTGCTGCTTGAAAGTAAGCTATTGCTTAGTAAATACAGTTTGTATAAGGGATGACACGTAACGTAGGCCTAATTGATGCTGGTTGTGTGTGTCTGTGACGTGATTCCAGTCTACTGTAATTACATATGATCCTTCGCATTCTTTTATTTACGCCCTTTATCTGCTGACCTATGGGTCATTTCTCAGGCGATCAGTCTGGGTGTCTTGCATTCACTGTATTGCAGATCTCAACAAATAAGCTGTTCACGTGGCTACACGTAGGTTATATTGCAATACGGTTTTATTCTCTGCTGGGGCACTGGTAACTACGTGTACCATCTGCTTTAACATTAAAGGGTTCTGTATTTTGCCTTAAACATCGATCACTGCAGAACTGACAGATTGGTTTGAGTAGTGGTGACGCAGGCAACGTAGAAGTCACTTTGAGAAAATTATTTAGACCAACGCACTTCGACAAATCATCAGACAAATGCAGAGAATGCAAAGAAATTAAATATAACCCCAGTTTTGGGCAAAATACAGAGATACAAAAAAAAACTGGATACGACATGTAAACAGAATGCCCCGTAACAGATTACCCAGGATACTGAAAAAGTTCACGCCAAAAGGCAGAAGGAACCAGGGAAGGCCAATGAAAAGATTTCTGGGTAAGTGAGACAGGAACGGGACAACAAGTGGCCCAACTACATGGCAGCGACATGATGATGATGATTGAGACCAACTGCTTGCATACTTCTTATCCACTCCCCCCCCCCCCCCCCGCCCTCCTACGATGTATATTCGTGAAAATTAAACCCTTAGCCCTTACAACTAAGAATTTTTTTTGTAACTTTTGCATTTGCGTGAAGACACAGGGTGTGTAGGCTTATTATGTGTGCGGGCTTGTGAACATTTCTCTCGCCCTGTATAACATCCATACATGAAACGGGCCTAGTAAGCCGTCCGTCTGGCATGTTCCCCCGTCTCCCACTCTGCTTCAAAGGGTTAACTGGTTTGTTCTTTCTCAGAGGCGGCTTGTGAGTTTGCTCCATAATTTTTTGGTTTTCGCTTTTATTTCTTGCATCTCTTCCTTCGCCTGTACGCGTACAACACGGTTCAGAATGACGATATTGTTCTGTAAATTCCTGTTCAGAGACCTTGCTATAATTTGTGACCACATGAAATTTTAATCAAAGTTGAAGAATATGGACTCTTAGTTTAGAGGAACGTCTAAATACAGATTTGTATTATTTGGACCAATTCGTACACTAAGAGTACACTTAGTGTACGAGTCGGTCCAAATAATACAAGTTAAATTCATACTTACACGATATGGACAATTTCAGATTCGTCTAAACACAGTTTCAGGCTACTTATCCTGTTTTAGATGTTTGTTTAAACTAACCGAGCAGTTTCGTGCCTTGTGACACATGACGTAACGTTTTAACTCCATTTTTGTGTGGAGACTGTAGCAAGAAATTTCTATATTTACTTTTATTTACCCTTTTTTATTTTAGGTTCGTTGAAACTGGAAGCCAGTTTAAATAATTTTTAAGCACAGTATTTGTTATGTGTACCATCAGCTTTAAAGTTTAAAGTTTTATGTCTGCTGATTGTTGCTATTCTGTCCACCTCAAATTCCACATAAACTGGTGTGGAAGTGAACCCGGGACTCCGCGGTGAGCAGTCGTCTGTGCTCCATACCGTTAGTTTTAGCAGTTTTCCTCTTCCTCTCTTCCGTCCCTTGGTCCGTAGAGTGGGGCAAAGTTCACGTGAATTGCGTTGCTGTGCTTCTGTTAGACACGTGTCTGCATATTGAAGGGACGACTCTGGATATTGTAAGGCGAATCTTATAGGAGTCGACCTGTCTTGGTTTGTGCTGTAGCGTTTGAAAGGGAGGAGGACCCCGGGGAGGAAGTCCCCCACCCCCTCCCCATTTCCATCCTGTTGTTGCGTTGCCAGAGATAGGCCGTATTGTGTGTGTGTGTGTGTGTGTGTGTGTGTGTGTGTGTGTGTGTGTGTGTGTGTGTGTGTCCGTCCGTCCGCATAGCTGTGGTAACTAGATTTAATTGGCCGCGCGGTCGAAAGCGTGGGTCTGCGGCCGTTCGTTCGCTGGAATTGTGGGTTCGAATCCCTCCGGGTCATGGATGTCTGTCGCGAGTGTTGTGTGTTGTCAGGTAGAGGTCTCTGCTTCTGGCTGATCACTGGTCCAGGGGAGTGTACCGAGTGTGGTGTGTCTGAGTGCGATCGTGAAGCCTCAGTGATGGGAGGGCCCTGGCCCACTAGGTCTGTCGAGCCGTTGGAAGAAGAAGAAGAAGAAGAAGAAGAAGAAGAAGAAGAAGAAGAAGAAGAAGAAGAAGAAGAAGAAGAAGAAGATTTAATTGACTTAAAGGATTGGTTTACATAATTGTTTTGCGTTCCTTAAGACTGTGGACATTGTTAACATTCTTCGCGTCACCGCCTCCCTTAACACTTCGAAGCGATAATTGCATGTAACAAATACTGTACGTAAAATTCGTACCTCGCAATAACACTGACAGGCTTTACTTATAAAAGAAATTCGTTAATGCGTGATTTCAGGCTTCCACTGTGGTGTAAATAAGGTCTATGCTCTTCTGGGTTGTTAAGCAGCGTTGGTGTTTGATTACTGACGTTTCTGGACCGATAGGCTGTCCCGAAACGTTAGTAAACAAATCCAGACCAAGCGTGCGTAACAACCCAGAAGAGCGAAGGCAACTAAACCGCGGCGGAAGCTTGAAATATCTCGAGGCCTTCCTTTGTTTTTCTTTTCGTGCTTCAGAGGGCTCTAGTGTTAAACGCTATTATGAGTTTTTCTCCGCCAGTCCACGTTATGGACAAAGATTATTGCCCGAATCAGAATCTAAAAAAAAAATCTTCCTAGTTTCGTCGTTTTGATGAATTTTTTTTTTCGTGTTGTTAATTTAAATTTCAGTATGATGATTGGCTACTGGCTGGAGTGCTGGTGTCTGATATGTAACTGTGGCGTGGGTTTTTCCCTTCTATGTCGCGTCCCCCTCGGCCCTGGTGCTGCCGTCAGTTTTCTTTCTTTTGAGGGTGATTGACATAGAAACACTAAGTTTTTAAGTTCTTATCAAATGGGTGCTGCAGGTAAAATAACTGGTATGTGAAACTCCCCATTTGTCACCTCTTGCGCCGAGGTTAAGAATGAATGAGGCTTCATTCCACTCCTCTATACACGTAAGTCTTTGTGGCGTATTGCTGTACTGCAGGCTGAACATGGAAACGGATCCGTGTCTTGTGTCGTGTAGACTTCAGTATGTTTAGTATGAAGTGAGCTGGAGGGTTAGGCGTCTGTATCGATCGGAGCTGTTCAGCTGCCGCATTGTGATGCTTACTTCATTAAGCTCCATCATGAAAGTTTTTGATCAGTGCCTCGCATGTGGGGAAATTGCAGGCGGTGGGATACTGAGAATATCACCCCTTTGTATTTTCGCCTAAATAGGTTATTGGCTGCTATTCCAGATACCCCTAGTCGCTCGTCGTCAAGTTGGTTTGATCCCCCATTTTCGAGCCACGAATCGTGGTTGTTGAATCCCTGGAACGAGTTGAGGTCCGAGATGCAGTCGCCAGCATGGAAGCGTCGTGTGATAGTTCAGGTTATGAAGGTGGTTTGCTCGTATGGGCACGTGATCGTCATCTTATATTCGCCAACACCATGCGGGGGCGATTCAAGGTGAAAGTATTTGTTTCCCTTGTTCGTCTATATTCGTTCGAATGTAACAGAGGAACACTAAACTAATTTTTGTGAAATTTAACTTTCAAGAATTATACCGAAATTTGTCGACACGTTCCAGTGTTCGTTAAAGTGGTGCAGTATTAAGGGACACCTGACAAGAAGACCTGCTTGCTTTTGCGTTCATCAGGCGCGTATCTGACAATATTTATCGTAACATAGAAAATGATTTGGACGGAAGTTACGGAAACAAACGAAGTATGCATTTTAGGTGCAATGCAATGTTATCAGAAGCATAACTAAACAAGACTTTGTGGTTTCAGGTTCGCACAGCTGAAGTGAACAAGCGCGCCATTTTATTACGCCGTGCTTACTCTACCTAACTAGTTTCCATAGACCTAGCCTTGTTCTTGGTCTGTTGATATGTTAAAATATTGGAGCCCATGTCGATTGGAAACTATCGAAGGCGTCCAGTCCTTAACCGTTTCTTAAAATAGACAATAGGTGTACAGAAATAATGAAATTGCATGTTGTATATCATAGCAGTCTTACGAATGGTGATTGGCCACAACAACAGTAACAACAATAATAAAGAACAAGGTAAAGTTGTCCATATGTGTGAGCAGCACTAAGTGACGACGTGCAACGAAGTGGAGGTAATGCCCTACACCATGGGTGTCCAACCCACCGCCACATTAGTAAATTACGTGTGCGTATGTGCGTGTGTGTGTGTACATATGTATGTATCTGTGTATGTGTGTGTGTGTGTGTGCGTGCGCATATATATATATATAGAGAGAGAGAGAGAGAGAGCAAACCATACAGAATAACTTAGGCAGTTACGTATATGACTTTTTGTGATTTTTACACGTGCGGCCTGCAGACTTGCTGACAATAACGATTGTGGCCCTTTGCCAAAACCGGTTGGACGCCCTTGCGCTAAGCATTCTTAACCTTGGCAGTTGACTGAGATAATGGCCAGCTCCAAGCTCGTGTCACATTACCCCTGCGGGCATAATCCCTCGGCCACTGGGTTTCCCCTGTTAATATGTTGAGGCGCCCTTTGTGACACGATAGTGTTTCCCTCACAGACCGAGTCAGCCTGTTGCATTAGGGTGGCACCCCTGATCTCGTGATCGGCGTCTGTCTGCGTCTCCTGGCGTCCAACTGGATCGATGCCTGTGGAGTCGGCACTCCTTTCGCGTGATGTCATACCACTATGAAAAATCGGTAATCCTTGTTTTAATTTAAATGTTAGAAACAGGCTCCGTAAATGAGGGCGCTTTCTAGCATTGGTAAGTGAGACAAATATGGGAGTGGCACGTGCGAAGTCAACAGTCCGAGCTGAATCAGTGAATAAACATAGATCTGGGCTTAGCCTACTTCTGTCTCCAGTAAACTGTATCCATGAGAGACTAGTATTGCTTAGATAGACAAAACGTTCTGTGTCTGGTGCATGGAAGGTCATTGCCATGTTCACAAGGCCCCATGCTAAACATGGTGTATCTTGTGCACATGTTGCTACTGAGTTTATTATATGATCCCTTTTAATATCGTCCTCCCACTTTCTCCTAAGTTTTCCAAACCGTTTCTTCCCATTAGGTTGTCGGACTAAAAATTCATACCCGCTCATGCCTCCCTGTTTATGTAGTTCTCATTTTCCTGTTACTTCCTCCCTTTTAGGTCGAAATATACTCATCAACACTCTGCCCTCAGGCTCATTTAATGTATGTTTTTCCCTTCGCCTGAGAGGCTAAGTTTCGTACACATACAAAACAGCCGATAGAACTGTACTTTTTAGGCGCGATCGCAAAATTGCGAAAAGCAGCTATTAGCTTCGTCATGTCTGTCCGTCCGCGTGGAACAACTCGGCTCGCACTAGACGGATATTCGAGTATTTTTCGAGAATATCTCGAGAAAGTACAAGTTTCATTAAAATCTCACAAGAATAACGGGTACTTTACATGAAGATCTACGTATGACAGTATCTCGCTGAATTCTTCTTAGAACGAGAAATGTCTCAGACAGAAATTGTCGAGAAAATCAAAAGAGACGTTTCTCATGTGCAATGAATTTTTCCCGAAGATCGCTCCGTTTGTGAGATAATCTGGAAAAATATGGTAAAGCCGGACAGGCCACAGGTGACAATAGAATACGGCGCATGCGCTTTGCATGCTGGATAACTAAGTCTACAGGTGCACACTCATAGTGTTTTATACTTATTGCTTCATAGGTGATAAATTCCGTCTGATTACGTACAGTGTTTTACTGCATTATTTACAAAAACTGAGAAATTATGCAACGACATATTTACGATCTGTTTAGCGAAATTGTGCATCTAAAGAAGGTCATGAGGAGAAGAATACTTTGTTGATTCAATGCAGCGTTTATATGTAACGTGGAAAGAGTGAGAAATAGTTGGAACGTAATTTATTTCAACTGCTACATATATAATTTGCATTGTTGTCGGTGAAAGCATTGTTGTGCAACACTCACTATTTTGATGTAGTTTACAGTGAGTAACATGTAATTCAACAACAACACACACAGAATGCATTGTTGTTTCCACTGCAAAATGGTTAGGCGATCGCGCCACAATGTTACGTTATACGTAAATTGCTTATCTTGTTATCTTTCAATCTGCAGGGTGTTAGATAGGATAGAGAGTGAATATAGAGATGCTTGTAATTTGATTGGTTATTAGAGTGCCTTGTGAACGTACAGTTGAACTCGGTTTTAACGTCATGAAATTAACTTAGTACTTTATGTCGTTACAAACTAGTGGTTTTCTAACGGAGGATTGTGATGTTATGGTTTACAGTGGGGAATTAATTGGTACCACAGAATATCTTACGTTATAGACTAGTTGTCGCATAAACCGACGTTGTTGTAACCGGGTTCAACTGTATTTATGTCTTTGGTTTACTTATATGACTGTGTACGATACGTATATCCCGTAAGGATAAATTATTTTGAGTCATGAACATAAATTACGTAAGCATGAGCGGGGAAGTCTGGTGAGACAAGGGGTACGAAACGAGACAAGAAATCAGAAGCATCCGTCGTAGACGAGGAAGAGAGGATCTGGAAATTAGCCAAATTGCTCCCCTCCCGCGCCCTTTTTTACAGATGTATGTCAGGCAGTGTGTCATGCATAGGGGACTAATGGCCTCAGCGGAAACATGAAAATATATCTGCAAGTGAAATGGTCGTACAAGATGTGCACAGGCTGCGTATATGTGGGACTACTTTATCCATTCGTCCCCCAGACAAATGCCGTGATATATATTCAGTGGACCGTCATATACAACTTTACAAGTTAATCGAACAACATGTTTCGGCTTATATTTCAAGCCATCATCAGGCCATAGTTTAAATTAAGGCCTGACGATAGCACAACGGGGATCTTAAAGTTAAATGCCGTGACAGTGTGCAGTTTGCCTAAATGTGGGACTGTTTTTTTCCGTTCATCCTTCAGACAAATGCCGTGTTATTGCAGCGATTAGAGCACGACCTCTTCCATCCCAATCCTTTCCAATTTATTACTCATTAGTAACCCCAAGACTTGACAGTTGGTAGTGTACGATGCTCATGTCGTCGTAAGATGCACCACAAAACAATTAGACGTGAGGAATAAAAATCCGCCAACCGTTGACACAGTGTTTCCAGATGTTACGCTCAGAAGACAAAAGAGGACATCGTCGTAACAGATGAATTATTGTAGTGTGAAACTTGTGTCATTATTTGACACTCAAATTTCAGATCCACATTTTCAGTGAACGTGTAAGTGACGCGGAAACGTTTGTTTAGAATTTATGAACAGGAGGAGGCGGCGTAACTCGCTGAGGATGACTGGACTTTAGGCATTTGATTCCAGCAGGGACAGAAATTCTGCTGTTGCTGCAGTGTACAGGTCGGCTGTGGGGCCCACCCAGCCTCGTATCTGATAGATTTCGGGGGCTCTTTCACGGGGAATCCGACCACTCACTCCCACCTAGTACCGAGGTTAACAGTGCGTGGAGCTGTACCTCTGCTTGCCCAGAAGTTTTTATTGCGTTCTTAAATAATCAAGAGGTATAACTCTACCTTACCCGGTATTTGCATGTATGGACCGAGAGAGACAAGAAACGCCAGAGTCAAGTCTCTTTCCTAGTCGACGTTCGAGCCCGCGACGTGTCTGATAATTAGCAGAAATATTAACCAACTTATTGTCTGTGACGTTCGGTGTAGTAATGTGTTTATGGTGTGGGGTTTGTGGCCTTCGGTGTTCAGTGAGAGGTAACAGCAGGTCTTAACTGGATGTAGATGAAAGGGTTCGGGACGAATTATGCCTTTCTATCACGATGTTACTCTGGACTGTGCTGAACTATGTTGAAACATTTCAGTGAGTCTACATCTCAATAAGTACTTGTGCACTGCTTTTGTCCTGTCATTTAGGCCCGTCTAATTCTTCTGGCGAATGTGCATTTTAAGTGTATGTTGTATACTTTTACAATTTGACTGTTCTGGAGTTAAAAGAGGTCCACATTTGTAGCACCGCCGGCACCGGGTTTGGGTCCCGGTTAAAAAATGTCTTCATCCCCCCTACAAAGGGTGGACCGACTAAAAATCTTTACACTAACTCGGAAAGATTGACTCCTGTCAGTTGCAGAGTGACTTGGGCTTGGTCTGAAAGGTTTAACCCTTTAAAGACGAAGCGTATCTGTTTTATATAAGGACTCAGTACGTACCGCGCTGTAAACACTCTCCTCCTCGGTTATAAAAACCAGTCTCTTAATGTTTTATAAGGCAAAAGTTGCTGTTTGTTCTGAGATCCGTACAAAACACATAAACGCAATGTGGGCACCACGTAGAATTTTTTAATATTAAACCTGGTGGTACGTAAAGTTACCGCTAGGCTTTAAAAGGTTAAATGGCGCAGTCGACAAATAATGATACTACCGACAAAGACAAAAATAGATGCAAGATACTTGGTCCTCCGGCCCCGTTAATTCATACCAGCTTCTGCGGGGCGCCCCCCCCCCCCCCCCCCCCCCCCCGTCAGCACTGCACAGTTGTGGCTCATTCTGTGACTTTTGTTTTGTTATCTCGAAAAGAGTGAGACGTGTGGGAATTTTACTGGACATGAACTGTCTTTTTCATTCTTTGCGTGGGTCATTTGTTAGTTCGTGGCTGGTGAAGAGCCAAGCGGACGAACGTGCCCTGTAAGTGGTGTGGCAAGAGCCAGGGCTTTTATGTTCTTTCATACTTCGTTCCGATGGTGCTATAGAAGTGACACTCGCTCCTAGCCTTGCGCTTGAATATTCCAGCGTCCTGTAACAGGTGACATATAAAATTCAATAGCCTATAAACATTTTTTGCCCCAAAAAATACTTAATAAATGAGACTCCATATGCATACAGAAACGGATGTTGTGTCCATTTTTTTTGTCCGATTTGCAACGTCGGTGAAATTTGTTGACAGAATTTAGTAAACCTTCCGAGCATCTGTCAAAAAAATCCGTTTAGCTGTTCTGGAGTTGTTCTCCGAGGACTGACACACACACACAGACAGACAGACAGACAGACAGACCTAATAGGCGCATTTTACAAATTTTCTTTGCGAACACCCCAAAACGTACTACGTATACTTATTCTATGCTTTATTCTAGCCTGTGTTGTATGTAAATTTGGTGCAGCTTTTTGCTAGCTGAAATTTCTAATTATGTGGCCCGCCGTTGGTAAGTCGGCCTTTCCGTTGTGTTCTGAAACACAATGTTGCATCCACATAAAACAAAAGTTTTTTTCTTTTTTTTTTTTTAAAGAATCGATGAAAGCAGTAGACTAGTCGGTCCGTTTCCATGGTGGCCTTTAATTACCGTCTTTCGTACCCTCACCCTTCCATGCTGTACAGTTACCCAAGCACTAAAGGGTGGACGGTTAAACCTCCATGATCAGCCCGTACTGGACATCAACTGTAGCCTATTTCCAATTTCGAAAACAAGCCTAAACCACACAGTTCAGCCGGTGTTCATCTTTTTAATGATTGCAGTGACCCACGTTTTGGCATACTTATTTAATGGGACGTTTACGGGTTCATGAACTTCTGTTTCGTATTCGCGAAGTCCCGGGTTCAAATATCAGACCGCAGACCGGGTAACTTGAATAGGGGTTTGTACACGTTTTCTTGGTCTCTGCAAACAAATACCCACCTCCGTTTAGTTCACGAACTCTACCCACCATAAACTTTCGACTTATTTATTATTCATTATGGGACGATTGGCCCTTATTTTATCTGACAATTATCATTTGTCACCGCTTCTACTCTGCCGCACTTGTTACGGTGGGAGCTACGTTAGTACGATAAACGCACCAGCAGGGAGTGTCCACACACAGTTACCAGACAGATGATGACCCTATAGAAACTCTATTCCAGTAGCGGCCCGTGGGACTCTTCAGGGGTCCTGAGAGTCTAAAAAACAAAAGGGCCCTGAATCTTCATTCTGTTATGTTTAGTTTCGTAAATATTCAATGTTCATTTACCTAAAAGGTGTTGCCTGGCTAACTAACTAACTAACTAACTAACTCCATGGAGCAGAGGCCTTCTTGAGAAGCTAACAGTTTATCAGCTAGTCAAGAAATTCCCCGCATTTTATGGAACCCGAAGGTTCATTACCGCATTCACAAGAGCCCGCCACCTGTCCCTATCCTGAGCCAGATCAATCCAGTTCATGTCCTCCCATCCCACTTCCCGAATGTCCATCTTAATATTATCCTCCCATCTACGCCTGGGTCTCCCAAGTGGTCGCCTTCCCTCAGGTCTCCCCACCAAAATCCGGTATGCACCTCTCTCCTCCCCCATACGTGCCACATGCCCCGCCCATCTCAGTCTTCTCGATTTGATTACCCGAATAATATTTGGTGATGAGTACAGGTCATTAAGTTCCTCGTTATGTAGTCTTCTCCACTCCCCTGTCGCCTCGTCCCTCTTAGGCCCAAATATCCTCCTCAGCACCCTATTCTCGAACACCCTCAGTCTTTGTTCCTCCCTCAGTGTGAGAGACCAAGTTTCGCATCCATACAGAACAACAGGTAAAATTATAGTTCTGTATACCCTAATCTTTGTGTTTTTGGATAGCAACCTGGAAGACAAAAGATTCTGCACCGAATGATAGCAAGCATTCCCCGACTTCAATCTGCTCTTAATTTCTTCATGAATGGAGTTTCGATTTGTTAGGGTTGCTCCCAAATATTTGAATTGTTCCACCCTTTCAAAGGATTTATTATCTATATTTATGTTGTGATTGTGTCCTGCATTCTGATTTCGAGACATGACCATGTACTTAGTTTTCTCAGTATTTACTTCTAGACCAATCTCCTTACTAGCAATAATTAAATCTTCTGCATTTTTCTTTATGCTATGTACGCTTCCGCCCAATATATTAACATCATCAGCATAAACCAGAAGCTAATGTGTACCATTCAATTTCAAGCCCTCCTGGTTTGCCTGAACCCTCCTAATGGCATATTCTAAAGCAAAGTTGAAAAGCAATGGCGACAGAGCATCTCCTTGTTTCAAGCCATTCTTAACAGGGAACGTGTCAGACAGATGTTTGCCTACCCGAACTCTGCTATATGTTTCACGTAGGCACATTTTTATTAACCTTACTAGTTTCATGGGGATACCGAACTCAATGAGAATATTATACAAGACCTCCCTCCTAACTGAATCATAGGCTTTCTTGAAGTCTATAAATAGCTGATGCACTGCCTCATTGTATTCCCATTTTTTCTCAAGTATTTGACGAATGCTGAATATATGATCAGTGGTTGACCTGTTACGTCGAAATCCACACTGATGATCCCCAATAATTTCCACTGCATATGGAGTTAACCTTGACAAAAGGATGTTGGATAGAATTTTGTACGTAGTCGACAAAAGTGATATGCCTCGATAGTTATTGCAATCTGTCTTATCACCCTTCTTATAAATAGGCACAATGACCGACTCCTTCCATTCCTCAGGCAATTCCTCCTTATTCCAAATAGAAATAATAAGTTTATGGATTTCAGACCGAATAATCCTACCCCCTGCTTTAATCAATTCTGCTGGAATCTGATCAATACCCGGTGATTTGTGGCTTTTTAGTTTTCCAATAGCCATCTCAACTTCAATGGCACTGGGCTCAGGCACTAGTGGCTCTGCTGTGTGTACTTCGATCTGCCTAACATCATTAACCCCGTGTATATTCAACAGCTGGGAGAAATGATTCCTCCACCTAGCCAAAGTACTGTGGGAGTCTGCAACCAGGTCACCCTTCTCATCCTTTACTACATTACTTCTAGGCTGGTACCCCCTCTTAAACTCATTGATACCCCTATACAAGTCTCTTATATTCTTGTTCTTACTGTTTGTTTCAATTTCATTAATTTTAGCTTTCAGATATTCCTTCTTTTTGTGCCTGAAATGTCTACTAGCTTCACGTCTTACGTTGTGCAGATTATCTCCATTATTTTGGTTTGGATTCTGTAACCACTGAATTTTAGCCTGCTTCCTTTTATCTAAAAATTCTGCACATTCTGCATCAAACCATGGTTTATGCTGCTTCCGTTCGTGTAGACCTAGACTCTCTTGAGCCGAGATTTTGATATTCTCTTTAATGTTTTCCCAAGCCCTATTCATGTCCTCACTAACATTTAAGTTTTCCAGAGCTGCAAACCGAGATGGCTATTGGAAAACTAAAAAGCCGCAAATCACCAGGTATTGATCAGATTCCAGCAGAATTGATTAAAGCAGGGGGTAGGATTATTCGGTCTGAAATCCATAAACTTATTATTTCTATTTGGAATAAGGAGGAATTGCCTGAGGAATGGAAGGAGTCGGTCATTGTGCCTATTTATAAGAAGGGTGATAAGACAGATTGCAATAACTATCGAGGCATATCACTTTTGTCGACTACGTACAAAATTCTATCCAACATCCTTTTGTCAAGGTTAACTCCATATGCAGTGGAAATTATTGGGGATCATCAGTGTGGATTTCGACGTAACAGGTCAACCACTGATCATATATTCAGCATTCGTCAAATACTTGAGAAAAAATGGGAATACAATGAGGCAGTGCATCAGCTATTTATAGACTTCAAGAAAGCCTATGATTCAGTTAGGAGGGAGGTCTTGTATAATATTCTCATTGAGTTCGGTATCCCCATGAAACTAGTAAGGTTAATAAAAATGTGCCTAAGTGAAACATATAGCAGAGTTCGGGTAGGCAAACATCTGTCTGACACGTTCCCTATTAAGAATGGCTTGAAACAAGGAGATGCTCTGTCGCCATTGCTTTTCAACTTTGCTTTAGAATATGCCATTAGGAGGGTTCAGGCAAACCAGGAGGGCTTGAAATTGAATGGTACACATCAGCTTCTGGTTTATGCTGATGATGTTAATATATTGGGCGGAAGCGTACATAGCATAAAGAAAAATGCAGAAGATTTAATTATTGCTAGTAAGGAGATTGGTCTAGAAGTAAATGCTGAGAAAACTAAGTACATGGTCATGTCTCGAAATCAGAATGCAGGACACAATCGCAACATAAATATAGATAATAAATCCTTTGAAAGGGTGGAAGAATTCAAATATTTGGGAGCAACCCTAACGAATCGAAACTCCATTCATGAAGAAATTAAGAGCAGATTGAAGTCGGGGAATGCTTGCTATCATTCGGTGCAGAATCTTTTGTCTTCCAGGTTGCTATCCAAAAACACAAAGATTAGGGTATACAGAACTATAATTTTACCTGTTGTTCTGTATGGATGCGAAACTTGGTCTCTCACACTGAGGGAGGAACAAAGACTGAGGGTGTTCGAGAATAGGGTGCTGAGGAGGATATTTGGGCCTAAGAGGGACGAGGCGACAGGGGAGTGGAGAAGACTACATAACGAGGAACTTAATGACCTGTACTCATCACCAAATATTATTCGGGTAATCAAATCGAGAAGACTGAGATGGGCGGGGCATGTGGCACGTATGGGGGAGGAGAGAGGTGCATACCGGATTTTGGTGGGGAGACCCGAGGGAAGGCGACCACTTGGGAGACCCAGGCGTAGATGGGAGGATAATATTAAGATGGATATTCGGGAAGTGGGATGGGAGGACATGAACTGGATTGATCTGGCTCAGGATAGGGACAGGTGGCGGGCTCTTGTGAATGCGGTAATGAACCTTCGGGTTCCATAAAATGCGGGGAATTTCTTGACTAGCTGATAAACTGTTAGCTTCTCAAGAAGGCCTCTGCTCCATGGAGTTAGTTAGTTAGTTAGAGCTGCAAACCTGTTTGAGATCTTAAGCTGATACTGTTTCCTAGCCTCTAGTTCACTTAGCTTCTTGAGATTAAATCTCTCTACATCAAACTTCTGTGCTGCTTGTTTACTTACTGCCAGTCTTTCCCTAACTTTCGCAACCACCAGATAGTGATCAGTATCACAGTCAGCTCCCCTGAAAGATCGCACATCGAGTATACTGGAATGCCGTCTCCTGTCTATCAATATGTGATCGATCTGATTGTGAGTCTTCCCATCAGGAGAGGTCCAGGTGTATTTATGAATATTTCGGTGCGGAAACATAGTGCTCTTAACAACTAGATTCTTTGATGTGGCAAAGTTTACTACTCTAACACCATTATCGTTGCTATCCTGATGTAAACTCTCATTCCCAATAGTCGGTTTGAAAATATCCTCTCTCCCCACTTTTGCATTCAAGCCTAATTTTGCATCTTAAACTGTTAGTCGCCGGTCTCCCACCACAAAGGGCCGGGTTCAGTCCGGTGCAATTTGATGTGGTATTTGCGATGGAAATCACGAACCAGAAATTAATGACAGAATTAACAGAGGACGAGCAGCCATAACAAAGCTAAACAGCATTTTGTGGGACCGCGATGTGACCCGCAAAACAAAGACTCATATTTATCATGCAATAGTTAAAAGTAAAATTACATATGCAGCAGAAACATGGTGTTTAAAAGCAAAAACGGTAGCAAAACTAAATTCCACAGAAATGGACTTCTGGCGACGCTCAGCTAGAATTTCCAGGACGAACAAAATTAGGAATACTATCATTAAACAAAAAATGGATCTAGCAAGATCTCTTTTAAACGATATTAAAACCAAACAACTTCAATGGTATGGACATGTCCAAAGAATGGAAGAGGGGAGATTGCCAAAAGAAGTTATGGTTTGGCGTCCACCAGGAAGAAGAAAACGAGGTAGACCTAAACTTACCTGGGTGGAAGGGATTAGAGGACTGATGGGAGAAAAGGGATTAATGGAAGAAGACTGGAATGACAGAAGCAACTGGAGGAAGAAGCTAATATAATCGTCAAATGGGCGCTGGAAGATGTGGAAACATTGTACAACCTGCTAAATAAATAAAATTTGCGGTAAACAAATGTCCACTGGTACAGGTCTTCGAGTGCCTCCGATTTTCTCCTGTCAGTATATCATTCTACCAGTGCTTCGTACTCGTATTTGATTGGCATATCATCGATGGTGTGTAGTGTTAGCAACTGGTAGCATTTGGGAAGAGCATCTCTCATATATACATATGTATGCATTTCGTATTAAACTGAGGTCCGGAACAACTCTGACCCTTTAATTCTGAAACTTCCCAGCGTGACCCGATCAACACACTTAGCTAATGACGGCGTCGCTGAATAAACTACACACACACACACACACACACACACACACACACAGAGTGAAGATTACATACTCATGTGTCGTACGGACAGCAGCTGGATCGTGCTTGTATCTACGACTAACGGGTCCGGTAATTTCCATACTTTAAGTCGTGTCCGTCCATACCTGATAACATGAGACTGTGCTGGATAGGGCATTGAATTTGCGACATCTGTTGTCTGCAGATTATGGAAATCACTATCACGAATAATATGGGACTTTCAAATTATGACGTAGAGCCCTGAGTTGTGAACAGATAAGGAGACACGAAGGTGAACTTCTATGACATTAGACAGATGTGACTTACATTCATGCTGCGGCCGCTTTAGCTCCAAAGAAACTTCTGTACACCTCGGATAGGCAGGATGGGCTCCAGAACCCAGCTGGATGCTGTGGAGAAGATCAAAATGTATATTGCCTACCCCTGCCGAATCGGACTCTGATCGCCCAGCCTGTAGCTAATTGCTGTCTTTATTGATAGGCTTAATAGGACGAAACGTACCACGTTCTGTAATTCTTACTTCATTGTACCAATTAAAAGTAATAATGTAGGAGTTCATTGTGCTGATTAGCATCCCAGCTCCCGTACGGTGTCTGTCAGTGAACAGTAAGTGGCCACTGAGCAGGGTGGCTCAGTCGGTAACTCTTCTGATTTGTGTCCAGGAGATTCGGTCTCGGCTGTTCGGATTTCCCGGTTTTTGTAATTGTCCTCTGGTCCTCCAGGAGAATGCAGGCATGGCAGTCCCTTCTGAGTCTACAACCGATTCCTTTCACATTCTTTGTAGTTCAGTTAAATAATGTGACCGAATCGTTGGACAGATGAAGCAAACTACCAAGAGATCAGTAGTAATTCACAACAAAAGTGGTAACACTGCTACTGCCAGTGCCACTTTACGTTGTTGCCCTTCAAATGTGCGTGCATACAATGAGCGAACAGAACGGCTTGGCGTAGCAGTAATCAGGGGGTCGCTTGTTGTAATCTATGCCCTAGCATCGGCTGTGGTAACCAAAGTTTTTTTTCCCTTAGTTCTACTCAGTCCCGCCCACCAAATGCCGATTTGGCCATTCCTTCCAAATCGCTTTTAATTCATCGCTCACCAGCCATCGTACCTGAAATGGTATACAGTCTTGAGATACTTCGGCAGCCTTGCATGACGCACCAGAACAGTAACTGGCCGAACGTAACGCCCGGAGTGGCGTATCGGCAGCACTTCCAAGAGTGACCGGATTTTGCAATAATAAAGTACGTTTCGGGTAGCATAAATGGTGATATAAATAGCGACTATGGTGATGTGTAGGATGTTAGAATTCAAGACGCTGATTGAATGTTGTTGGCGGTTTGGGATATCACGCAAACAAGAACTTCTCCTTGGACTGCTGTATCGTGAAGAAGGAAGCATTACATTACTCCGAAATGTCAATAAGTAGCAGTCTACAGGGCGCATTCGCCCCAGAAAACTTGAATCTTCATCAGCACCGCTGTGAGAACCTTAAATTTCGCAGGAACCTTAGCTGTTTTAACAGGAGACTTGCTACAGGTGTGTCTGTAGGGATGGTAACTTGTATTCAATACTGTATATTTGTCACATACAGCATTTATGGAAGCATATACAACAGTGTGCATGTGTGTGTGTGTGTGTGTGCACGTGCTCGCGCTCGCGCGTATATATATATATATATATATATATATATATATATATATATATATATATATATATAATCCTCGCGCGCGTATGAAAAGACACGAGGTTGCGTGTTTGCAACGCGTTGAAGCAAGCAAATGTCCATACCGGGCATAGCATATGTCAAAGACTTTAAATTTAAAACACTCTCGTGTGTCAATATCAGAATACGGGAGTTCTATGGTAACGTATAATAGACTGGGGAATACGTGTGATAAAGTATCTCTGCGGGTTTGATGTGGAACGTTTCGGAAAATACCACTTGGAAGGCCGAAAAGGAGATGGGATATTGGTGTTAAGATGGATGTTAAGAAAATAGGTAGTGAGGATGGGAGGTGGATTTAACTGTGTCGGAATCATGTCCATTGGCGCGTTTTGGGATTAGTAGCGTTGACCTTTCGGGTTCAGGTACCAGAATTTAGTAGGCCAAGCTGGCTGTTGGTGTCCGTGTACGAATAAGGCTTGGGAATCTGAATAACACTGAGCCTGCCAATAAATGTTCGTGGCACAATGTTATTAGGTCATAAAGTAAGCATCAACTGTCTGATAGTCAGAATGATACGCGAATATAACGAGGCTGCCCGGCTCACATGAAATGAGACTTCACGTAAACTGCGCACCCACGCGGCGCGTTATCAAAATTAATTCATTATCAGCCATGTGGTTATATAGCTGCTGGCAATACTGCACCTTTCGCAGAAAAATATTCAAAAAGTCTGTACAGATTTTGATTTTAAACTGTGAACGCTTTGATGTCCAAGTCTCAAGTTATCTTACGTCTGTCTGACCATGGACCTGTCGAAGTCGTTAAGTGGCCAGCATCTTTGGGAGTAATGACTGGCTTTATTCCTCGGTCTTGTCTGCCTCGGGGCCTCCTTCCTGGCTAGAGCATATGTTGTTCTTTGTTGAATATCTTGGTGTCTGTCGCTGAATATTATATTTACAGTTTTGTGTACGTGTGTGCTGTACACATATTTACTGGATATTTATATTTCTGTATGCAGTATATATGTACTAGTCTTCTGATAGTCCAGCCTTTGTTGCGCAAATTATTTGCACTTCAGTTCCATTACAAAGACATCCGGTTAATGCTGAATAGGGAAGCAATCTGAGTTTTTTCTGGGAGACTCACAGGAACACATAAATGGAAAAAATGTAGACTTTATATTGTTACTGCGGGTGATACATATAGGTAGTTACCGCTGTGCTTTCGATTGTTAAAAATGGGACGATTGCATAAGAAAACTATAATTATTACCCTGATGTATTATGTACGTGCTGATGCAGAACGAGACAGCCTTTCTTCAAAAGCGAACCTAAAGCGTGATGTATTTTCTGTCTTCTCGGTAGACTGCAAGGAAATTCTATGCGACTGCTGGACATTAAACTTCTGTAACTTGTAATTCGTTTACGTAATGATTAGAAACCCAGTTCCAACCTTACAGAAAACACTGTGTTTCCATTACAAGGAATTATATGAAACAAATACACTTCGCTGGCAAAAATGCCTGTTTTCGACTTGTTAAAGCAGCCGGTGCGTTTAGTTGCTACGGATATTTAAAGGTTTTAATTTCACGTAAGTTGAGGACTGGGATCATTAATCTTTTGGTCTGAAAACAGTGACATAAGTTTTAACATTCCTTAAAGCAACCCCTTCTTCGACTGCCCTTAAGACTGAGGCGGTAAGATCCTCCGAAACGTCGGTGACATTGCCACTCAACACAGCATCATAACGCACAAGGCCGTTCTCTTCAACGCGTAATAAGCTGTAATTTACGGAGGCTGACTGTACAGTTGTTTCTCATTAAGACATTGTTACGAGGAAGCTAACAGGACGGATGACGTAGTCAGCATAACAAACATTGAGCAGTTGCCATGGTAATTGGTATTCGGAACACGTCATGTCAACACATGGTCCTCGTACGTGGGCCCACAGACCCAGTGTCGCTCATGTCTGGAAATAGATGGCGATGTACTTTATGACACTGTAAAGGCCTGAACACATTGCTGTTTGACCAGCATGCCGAAGGACAGGTGCCTAGGAGAATATACGGACCTCAGAGTGAGGAAGTGATAGGCTGGGGCCGAACGGGTTGGTGTAGCGGTAACGCTGTGGGCGTGTTTATTCGTTAGGTGCGTGGTTCGAATCTCAGCTGGGTCACTGGCAGTACCGACTGAGGTTTATTTTGGTTTTCTTCTCCCGGCAGATAAATTTTGGGGTAGTACCTCCATTACAATAGCGATTCGCTGGACGGTCTGGGGGTCGAATTCCGGTTGGGGCGACATTCTCAATGCCGTCCAGATCGGCCTCAGGCCCACCCAGCCTCCTGTACAATGGGTAGCGGGTCTTTCCCGGGTGTGAAGCGGCCGGAGCGTGGTGCTGCCTACCCACGCCCTTCTAGCGCCGAGGTTGCAAATGGGTTGGAGCTCTACCTCCGCCTACCCTTTGTGCCTGCATAGGGCATGCCATGGGGGCCGCGGTGGCGCAGTTGGTTGAGGCACTGTGCTACAAACCGGCAGGTCGCGGGTTCGATTCCCGATGGTGTCAGTGGAATTTTTCATTGGCATAATCCTGTCGGTCGCACTATGGCCCTGGGGTCGACTCAGCCTGGGTAAACGCGGCCGGTGCGTAGGGCTGACAACCTTACCACCTTCATGTGCCGATTGTCTAGAAATCTGGGAGCCTCAACGTCCTGGAACCCTGTGGGCCTGTCCAGGCCTGTAGTGGGACTGCTTTACCTTTACCTTTATAGGGCATGCCATGGGGTGACCTTTACCTCATCTCCATTACACCACGACTGCTTCTTTCGGTACCTTGCAATTCATTCATTTTCTTATTCGAAGCTATACGCCATATAATCTGGAGTTCTGGCAGTGTCGTAAAACAAACCTACACAGAAAACGGGATGGAGGAAACTGCTTAACGAGGAACTTGTTAAGTTGTTATGTTCAACAGATATTGTTAGGGTGATAACATCAAGGAGGATGAGGTAGATAGTCGGGGGCAAGTAGCATGGAGAAAAGAGAAATTTATACAAACTTGTGGACGGGAAAATGGAGGGTTAGAATTTACTGGAAAAGAAGGGCATTGATGGGAGAATACTATTAATGTGTATTATAATACTGGATTTATTTGATTCACAGGGGTGGACTGCTGAGCTCAGTATAAATAACCTTCAGATTCGGTAAAATTCGGGAATAGTTTTGTCTAACTCTTAAACAGTTGGCATCCAAAGAAGGACTCTGCTCCATGAGGTAGTTTGAAGGGCACGATACGAGAAAGGAGGAGATCAGAAAACACAAGAACAGGGAATAAAAAGGATTCAATTCATATTATGGCCATTTTTCGACGCTGGTAGTACTTCAGATAGTGTAGGGACAAGCGATACCGTGATATGTCCTAATAAATTGGAAGGGACTTGCAAGGAAGCGGTGTGGTCCAGTTTAGCTGTCCTGTTGCGTGCTTTATGACACATATTTACTGTCCATATTGTTCGTTTATTTTCTTACTGTACTGTTCTGTGATTGGAGGGACAGGAAAACGACGAAAACCTTGAAGATTACCGCTCGGAGTGAAGATTCGAACCCGGGACATCCCGAATATGAAGCAGGAATGCTACCCACTCGAGCTCCAAGTTTGCCGCTTTTATTGTAATCAGAAATCTAATCACGCGATTTGGCCAGTTTACACATTTGTCGTCGACTGCCGGAATCATTTTGACCTTGGCGACTGCGTGCTGTAATGATGTAAGATGCACGACGTTGCGGCTGAAGTGCTGTAATATAACAAGTACAAGAACGACCGTGGCGACTGCGTGCTGTAATGATGTAAGATGCACGACGTTGCGGCTGAAGTGCTGTAATATAACAAGTACAAGAACGACCTTGGCGACTGGTGCTGTAATGATGTAAGATGCACGACGTTGCGGCTGAAGTGCTGTAATATAACAAGTACAAGAACGACTTTGGCGACTGATGCTGTAGTTTTTTAACAAGTACCGGTATGACCTTGCGACTGACACGCTGTAATATGGCAAGTATGAGTTGGGACAGTGGCTTGGCTACTCCAGGGTGGCCGTCCTAGGACCGTGGGTTCAGTGTTCCCTCCAGAAGCAAGAAGTTTCTTTCTTTCCCAGGGCCGGCCCGAGACATGTGGGATCTCCGGGCTGAATAATAATTTGGCTCCTTCCAAACCGATATTCTTCAAAGTTTTCGGCCAAAGATAGGGCTGGCAAATATTTTTGACGAGGCGTGCCCAAATTGCGGATAATTTTGGGAGAGGTTCTTTCACGTGGGGAAAACCTGCGTATACCAGCACCGTATTTCCGATTATTCCAGTGACGTCGTAGCGCCCCGAGCAGCTGCCGGACTGTCCCGCCTTTTAGACCGGCCCTGATATTTTCGACATCGTCCAGACCGGCTGTCGAGCACGAAGTGTCCTATTCGTTGGTGCTGGGAGTTATTTTCCTGAGTGTGAAGTGACAGGGGTGTGAAGCTGTCCAGTTACGTCCATCAAGTGTCGAGGGTACGGAATACATGAAGTTGCAGTGTCGTTTCCTAGTATGCCTGCGTGACGGGGTGCTTGTATTAGGCAGAGTGACAACGTTACATTTATATAGCTTTATAAATATGGACTGCCAATTATAAGAACTTTTATTCTGAGGAAAATGAAACTCAATGCGAGCAGTGAATGGCCACTGCTTTCGTCACTACGCTGCTGCGCCATTGTTGTTCTCGTTCCTACGGTTCAGCCCACCAGAAGTAAGTAGTGTTGCTTCTGCTGGTTTGTTAACCTTTTAAAGCCTAGCGGTAACTTTACATACGGCCAGGTTTAAGATTAAAAAATTCTACGTGGTTCCCACATTGCGTTTATGTGTTTTATACGGATCTCAGAACAAACAGCAACTTTTGCCTTATAAAACATTAAGAGACTGGTTTTTATAACCGAGGAGGAGAGTGTTTACAGCGCGGTACGCACTGAGTCCTTATATAAAACAGACACGCTTCGTCTTTAAAGGGTTAAAATAGAATTACATATTTATGTCTTTACCATGACTAGCACTAAGCGTCGTGGTCTGGTGGATGTTACTCGGGGGGTCCCGGGTTCAAATGTCGTTTAGGAACCGGCCTTCATGACAGGTCTGTGATGGTTTTCCTGACTGACTTTACTTGACAGTACATAAATTGTCACAGCCTCTTGCTTCCATATTTCTAATTAACTGTTCGTTAATGTTGTAATTTAAATCTATAAGGCTGTACCTACTGACAGCATCGTTAAAGTAAATGAAAAATGGATTTCTACTCGTTTTATAAATGCTTCTTATTTCTAATGTTGATTTAAAAGCACTTTACCTATTCATGTTATGGACTTCGGGTTAGGACACATTGCACTCTGGTAGGTGTAAACCAACGTTTCGAAAGACGTAATGTTCAGAGCGTGCTAAACTGTGACACACATCTACCAGACTACACGGTGTCATTTCAGATGACAACAGTGTGCTTCCACAGCGCTATTAAGATTTTGTGTCTTTCCTACATGCATTGCGTTTCATTGGCACTACATAAACCCGATCGCTGGTGATGTATTCTGACGGAGCAGGCAAATCAGTCTCACGTTATTAGCCGCTAATTAATACGTATCACTGACTGGACGAAATGTTTGCGCGTATCGTGTGTTGTGAGTTTGGGCTGGACGGAAGGCTGAAGGCTGGGGAAGGCTGCATGATGAGGAACGTCGTAATTTGTACCTTACACTTTCAACAGAGTTGGGGCATATAGCGCGCATGAGATGTGAACTTTTATAAACAGTTTTGGTCGGAGAACGTGAAGGAAGGAAACCGTTTTGCAGACACTAGAGTACGGTGACGGACAGTATTCACGCTTGTTTAACCCTTTAAAGACGAAGCGTATCTGTTTTACATAAGGACTCAGTGCGTACCGCGCTGTAAACACTCTCCACTTCGGTTATAAAAACCAGTCTCTTAATGTGTTATAAGGCAAAACTTGCTGTTTGTTCTGAGATCCGTACAAAACACAAAAACGCGATGTGGGCACCACGTAGAATTTTTTAATCTTAAACCTGGTGGTACGTAAAGTTAGCGCTAGGATTTAAAAGGTTAAAAGCAGTATTGTTTGAGAGCGTGGACTGGCTTGAACAGTATCTAGATGGAAACCACTTGCGAGCTCTTGTAGACACGGCAATTGACCTTTGGGGTATTATCTCGACCAGCTGAGCCTTTGTTGCTTCACAATGAGCACTCTGCTCCTCTCGCTACCGTGCGTTCGTGAACGAGGTTCGTGCTGCTGTATTTAGTGTCACCGCCAGCTGCAGTACTCCTCGGAAAGTCGCTCGCTATCTCCAGTATGACGCACGACTGTCGTGTTTCGACTACGATCAAGGCAGTTACAGTTCCTTGACAGGAACTACGCTACGATTAGGACAGTACTTTTGTGCTGCAGTTTTTTCTGTGCTGTGAGCCGCTTTTGAGAAAACGGGTAATCTTTAAAATGACTTTAATGGAAGAGAAAATAACCTCGCATCAACCGTATAATTCTTCAGGATAAATTTCATGAGGGAATCCTGCTGAATTTTATTCACTGCTGTCAGATACAAAAAAAAAAAAAAGACCAACGGAGGACTAAGGGCCGTGTCATGGCTCAGGCGGTTAGCCGCGGAGGCCCGGGTTCGATCCCGTGTCAGCCCATGTGGGATTTGTGTTGGACAAAGTGACACTCGGACAGGTTTTTCCCCGAGTACTTCGGTTTTCCCCTGCCAATTTAATTCCACCGGTGCTCCATTACTACTAAGAAAAGGACAAAAAATAGTCATCTTCATCTTCATCATAGTGTTGCAGAAGAAGCCTTAAGGCTGCGGTACGCCCGTAGCGTCTGCTGTGGGGCCCTTCTTCACTATAACCAAACGGAGGACTACTGGTGTATTATATGTTTACGTCTGTGTATTTTGTGCAAAGATATTGTGATAGAAATGTGTACGGTAACGTTTGACGACTGCCTGTCCAGTCACATAGTTAACGCCATTAACCATTTGAGGTATAAAACTAACAATGCGCAAGCACGTTTCTGTCCAGTGCTCCCCGATATCCGCAAAGCATTTACAAGTTTCGCCCCGCGTGCCTTTCTAAAAGTAGCAGTAGGCGTGTTAAGCTGAAGATGAATGAGGCTGATTGGTGGAATAATACCGACAGCGGAACGTCAAAGTACTCGCAGAAAAGTCTGTCCCATTGTCAGTTTGTGCACTACAATTGGCCGGGGATCGAACTCCGGACTTCGCAGTAGGAGGCCAGCTACTAACCACGCGAGTCATGGCACGGCCTGGGGCGTGAAATTCTTCGGAATTATGAGAGTTTCGAAATTTGGTTCATGCCGCACAGGAAAACACATTGCGACACAGTGATGGACACCAGCCGGTCAATGATGTTTAGGGAAATGCTTGTTTGTTGTGACACTCATGCGGAGCGCATAAATACACTATATGGGCAAACGCAGAATTTGTTAGTACATGTGGCACATGTAGTTACCACTGTGCCTTGTAGGGTTAACTGATAGCATAAGGAGAAAGTGGATGCTACAGTGTACAGGTGATAACCTAGTTACTGAAAATGACAGATAAGCTCGTTGATTTTGATAGTATTCGTGTCCACCTTTACAAATATTTACAGGTGTCCTGCATTGATGATTCTGTTCAAAAGGCTCTTTCCTGGTGGGTAAAGCAACCGGAACATAATGCTTAGCACCTCCATGTAGTGCCGAGGTGTCATTTAACAGTTGTGACTAGGGCAGCCCCGTGTTTTGATGTTGAAACTTTGCCTTTTATCCACGCAGCGTATTTATGTGTTTCATGTTATTGTCACAATCAAAAGACGAGAATTAACTGGTTGTGCTTTTAGTGAAGGCACCATGCTTTCCGTGGCGTAGGAATGGAATTCTTTAACTGCTGTTTAGAGGAACTTTTGACTTCAGAGTGTTAACATGTTTACTCAGCAGTCGCCTGGAATGTACTTGTAGTCTGCTCAGCAATCGGAAAATAAGGAGAAATAGAACTTGATCTCACACCACTTCACAGAGTATTTCCACTATCAGTGCGTTTTATGCGGTGCACCATCCATGCCATCGCCAGTTGTTGAGGTTTTCTTTGCTGTTTGGGCGAGCGTTATTCCTGGACAGAAGATGGATGGGATTGTAAGTTCTGGTGATGTATTCCACAATGCCGTCGTGAAACCTGTTTTTACGTCGACTTTCAGTAAGTCATGTTTCAAAGATTTAAGGCTTCTGGGATGTTACGCCGTGTCTTTGAATTTTCTGTGCGCGAGGGTGGGGCTTGTGTGGATGAAGTAGGAACGGTAGAAGGGTAGGCAGGTTAGTTAAGTGGGAACGGTCTCGACTTGTATTCGGGAGATACCCAATTCAGATCTTAATCGGATAACAGCTCTCCTGACTGAAACGCCTTTGTTTTACTCAGTCTCTCAAGGTCGACGCTGGGTAGTGCCTTGAAATAGGCCAAGGTCAGGAGCTCCTTATTAACCCGAACACCATTCATAACGGTTGTCACGCTCTGTAGCTAATACAATTGAGACGGTAACGTTAAAGAACCGATAAATAAATCATTAAGAATGTTTCTGGTTGATTCAAGTTATTGACACGTCTGAAAATTGTTGTAGTCAAATCGGGAGTACCAGCACTGAAATTGTGTATCACTACACTAGGGCCTATTTGACTGGTCTCAGAAAATGAAGATTACAGTCTTCTGCGATGTGATCCGACCGACACGTTGCTGTCTGCCTGCCAGAGTACATGGCAGCAGAAATTAGCAGTGCAGCCAGTAACCTCCATATTCGCAGCTGTGAACACCTTGGATATCGCGGAAAAATTAGTATATTGTCTGTTTTGTGGTACATATTCACATGCACAGTGAAGTCCCGAACATCTGACATTCGGTTGACATTCCACTTTAACCGACATAGCCATACGGTGTGGTGTGTAGTCTTGTAGCCTGTAGTAGCGCTACTGGTAACGCATCGAGTGGAACTCACTTTTGTGGGGAAGACAAAAAAAACACACGAGCTTTCAAAGACCTAGCTCCTGCTGCTCTGCCAGTTTCGTAGAAGAAACGGACGAATGCATGGACGGACGGTTTCAGTAATTTTCCGAGGCTAGTTTTTCGTTGAATTTTCTCATTATCTGGCACTTTCGGCGGTCCGACCACCTACCGGTTCGTTTAGGTCGGTTAATCGGGACTCTACTGTCCTAGGATCCGCACCTTCCATTACCATCTGTCTGTACAGAAAGTGAAAAGAGATGCGTTATAATGCATTGTTATATTTATGTTGTTAATTTCTTTAATGTTGTCCGTTGTTAGGTTCGCAGTGTGCCATAACAGTTTGGCAACACCTGCCACCGTTACGTAGCAACGGAGCGAGTAGTCGCAGAGCAAGTTTCGGTATTTGCATAGTGTAATGCATCGCCTCCGCACGTCGTATGCCCTCACTCGCCTTCAGTTACTGTACATTAGCGTGCAGATGAACTCCCACGGGAATGACTTCGTAGAATCTGTCTTCTCAAGTTTTGGACGCTTTCACATCCCTGCAGATTGCCCATTAAAGCCGCACAGTCCTTCCATCCACTACCACGCATATAAAATTGGAGAACCGCGAAACGAATATTCATGAAATATGATATTTTAAAATTTATCCCCTGTGACGACGTCGAGTCGTTTCGGTTTTGCTTAAAATCGCAGAACTTGACGGAAACTTTACATAAAGACCTAGGTCAGTGCTTTTCAAACTTTTTTCTCGCATACCATTGTCGCAGTACAAAATATGCACGCATACCGCTACGTGCTGCAAATACTGCGTATTAGTTAACTACTTTCAGGATCCTGGTCTCCTGGGATATTTCGATGGTTGGCACGTTTGAAGTCTCCAAACCTGCCAACCATCGAGACAACAGCGCTGTGGGAACCTCAAATTTCGCGTTTGCTACTCTTCTAATATAACGCGATTAGACTACAGAGGAGACTCTGTATTTGAACAGTGAAATAGTATCTTGAGAAATGTTTTCTGTGCGTTTCAACACATTTAAAACAATTTAGTAGTGCAATTAACTTTTTAAATTTTAAATACTGAAAAAATAATTCCTAAATTTCTTCATCTACCCCCAGGCGGCCGTCTGCGTACCACTGGTGGTACGCTACCACCGTTTGAAAAGCACTGACCTAGGTGCATGTCTGCGCCAATCCCCAGTTTCGCGTGAAAACTGAAGAAAGTCTTGGACTGTGTTAGGCTGCACTGAAAATGGGTGTGTTTTGTTGTTTTAATGCAGTGCTCTAATAAAACGCGGCTTCGACCCTTCACTGTGTCCTGCTACGCACTGCCATGTTTTATCTCGATTCCAGGACTAGCGTGATTGTAAATCTGTTATTAGATTACGGAAAAATCTTTTATTAAGTGATGTGTGAAAAGGGGAAAGACACGTCGAAAATGCATACATTTTCACTGTTTTGCTTAAAATGAACAAAAGTTAGCATTCGCAGAGTGAAAATTGACAGGCAGTGTACATTAGAGCCACACAACTGTTACGCTGCGCGATCTTTCCCCGACTTTTCGTTTTCTCCGTTATCTCATCGTTTTCCTCCTCTTCATCTTTCGCCCACCTGCCCGTCTTTTTTCATATCCTCTTGCCTCTCTTTTTCGCCGTTCGTCTTCTCCAATCCTGATCGGCGCAATTTTGTGTTCAGGACCTGTGAAGGGCAGAGTGAATGGGTGATGTATGGGGGTGATGGAGGATGGTTAGCCGACTTAATCTGCGAAATCGGTAAAGCGAAGGTTAAAGTGGAAGCAAAGAAAATTGAGCTCGGACGGGCATGGGTCCACTGGTCACAGGACGTTTCGGATGTGAGAGAAAGTGCGCGTTCTGTCGTTTCATTTCTAAATATTCCCACTGTTTAAACTGGTGATGTCACTGTGTACTGCGACATGCAGCGCAACTATTGACCGACATTCGCATAAATAGACCGTACAGATCCTCATTCACACATCTGAACATGGCCTTCGTGATTCATGTTTACACGTCATTGAAACTGCCTGTTAATATTTCGTAAGACACGTAGCTGAAACGTTATCTTCCACTTTATAGCGCCAACAACTATCCTGTCCCAGCATACGCTGCAGATATTATGGTGAACACCGCTTCACTAGAATATCATAACAATTATGTTCGTGTACCTTGTACATTAGCTGTAACATATTATTTCCTCAACCAAATATTGTTCCACTAATCAAACCAAGGTTGATGATCCGTGAAGAACATGTAGGTAGTATAGACCTTGGGTGGTGGGGGGGGGGGGGCTGGGGTGGGGAGGGAATTAAGTACAAAAAACGTGACCGTACCATTTGTGATCTCTAACGGTAGGTGGAGGACAGAATTGAAACTTATTAAGAAAATTACTTTTGAAATATTTAACGTACTTGAGTTACACGTATTTAATAAGCCTGGAATTTTTCGCGGAGATGAAGTTTCATACTGTGGTCTTCTGGCTTGTGACTTCGTGTAGTCTGGTACTTACAGGGCCCTATTAAGGACGTGACAAAGGGTGCTGAAGCTCCAAGCCTATCGCCAGAATAGGCCCATAAATGTGCAGGTTTTTAGACAATCTGATGTGCCTCAAAACAAAAATTAATGCTGAACCAAAGTTTGCAAGTGTAAAAGGCGGGAGCGAAGGCGGGTGAGCGAAACGTGTCGCGCAGGAGAGTACACCAATTCCAATGCGTGAAGAGTTACCGTACATAGGCAAGCGCACCCACCCAGCTGGCTTTGTCCAGCGAGTATGCTATAACATCCCTTGATACAGCGCATCTGCAGCCACGTGCCTTCGTTTATGCGTTTCGGTCTAGTTAACTGAGAGAGTGGCACTGCCACTGTCGAACCGTTCATGTGCTTAGCAATATGGGTCAAGAAAACGTAAATGCACCCTCTCTTGTCTGTATAGAAAATGAACTGTTGTGCAGAGTGGATCTAGATCCCGTATTACCAGATTCTGCAAGCCATAAATCAAGAAAAGTAAGGTAAAGGTAAAGGTTCACCATATAAGAGGCCTGAGGGCCCAAGAGGGGTAGTAGAGGTATAGGTCTACCCGTTCGTGAGCCTCGGCACGAGGAGGGGATGGGGTGGCTAGCCGCAGGCCCCGGCCGCTTTACCCCCGGGGAAAGAGACGCGGTACCCATTGTACAGGAGGCTGGGTGGGCCCCAGGGCCGGTCTAGGCGGGTGCGGAAAATCTCGCCCCCACGGGGATTCGATCCCCATACCGTCCAGCCCGTAACGAGTCGCTATACCGACTGAGCTATCCCGGCGCATCAAGAACAGCAGCTTTATAGATATTCTGATTCTTCAGTGTTTGTTACATTAAAGTACACAATTATGAACTATAAAGAGTGTTACTGTTTTGAATTCTAATGTGTAGAGTAGGACCAACAAAAAATCCGTCCTTCAGGCCCAGGCCCAGTAGGCACCTAATCCGTCCCTGGGTGGGTAGGTAGGTAACATTCAGAGGGACATATTTTCTCCATCTTCAGCTTAGAACAGCTGTACCACAAAGATGCAAGAGGGTATGTTTCCCGAAACGTTCGTAACCCCAGAGCAGACTGCACGGTGTCATAACCCTGAAGACCGCAATGTGGCATAACCTAACCGCAGACGCAGCAGTTCCTCACGTAGCCACGAAATCCCTCGCATCTGGCATATCCATTTTGTTAACTACAGGCTACACCGGTCGTTATGTTCCCATGTCTGTTGCCTGCCTTTCAGTTCAGTCTGCAACAGCAGCGTCGTCAGTAGCCACAACTGTTACTCTTATTTTAGCCATTCAACGTCAAATTTGCGTTGCAGCAGACGGTCAGTGAGTCCATCCTTGCCTCTTGGTGTCGAGCGCATCGTGAGGCTATTGACCAGATACTAGTCTAGTTGTGAAAGCTAATGTCTGAATGCCCTAGGGAAGGGTGAAATATAAGTGGCGGTGCAGTTAAAGACACCACATTTATTACGAGGGGGGGGGGGACAAAGTTACTGCTTTGAAGCTTCTCAGGTTATGCTTGCTGGACCCCTGAGGTATTCTAAAGGTAGGCTGCAGGCAAGGTAGGGCGTTTGGAAGTGAAGAAGGCAACGTGGTTGGAAGTGGACTGTTTTGAGTGTCCACAAAGGGGCGGAAATCAAGCATATCAGCTGATCAGAATTTTGTTAAATTTTATATTTGGAGGGTAATATTATGACGAACTTTCGATAACGTTTGGGCCCAAAATTGGAAGTTAAAATTTGGAGGGCCGCACGATAAGCATACAGTGCAACGTGGAATTTGCCTACCAACACAGCATTTTCTGTTGGACCGAGCAGATCCGCGTCATGTTGAAGCGTGTACGAATTCCTTCTTCACAGAGAACACAGACCCTCTCCACTATAAAGATCAACCGTATAGTGCTGTTTAGAAGAAAAAAGTTGCTTTTTAGTGTAATGAACATACAAAAAATATGCTGTAGGGGCAAAATGCAAGTTTTGGAATGTTAATGCTTGTGGTATATATAGGAATAATTACTGTGCTCTAAAGGATAATACCGCAGAAGTGTACTGTGGAAAGGGTTGCTTCGTAAGGGGAAATCCGCGTTCTGAGAAATGTATAACCCTCGTTTCGTTTTCCTTTGTGGTAGCAATAATTAGGTTTAAACAACTTCCCTATTGAGCGTCTATATTTCTTTGTTCTGAACGTATATTTTTCCATGTCGTTATGTGTTTGTTAGGTGGAGAAAATATGGGACGAGAGGCTTGTTTTCTTTAATGTTTGTACATGCCGTAGTCAAATTGTTGAAAACCGACTAAGGGTTTCTTCACAGTTCTGAAAATATACTCATCTAACGTCAGCACATTTGTTCTGTTTAGTTTTGTCAACATATGGCACATGTTCTTCGTATTGTACACTGGAATTTACTTAAAGGGGTGACGGCTCTGTGTTGGTTTTACCTCAAACCTGGAATAAGAGACTGAGATATTAGGAGCAGCACAAATCAGTCTTCAGGCGTTTCAACAGGTGGGATGCAGCATGTACGTGTAGTAATCGTAATGAAGCTATCCGCAAAAGGGGAAGATTATGGACTTACTCTGTCAGCGTTGTCTGGTGCAGTATAATTCTAAATGTATTCATGTCTTTTGTATGATTCTCGCAGTGAACAAATATTGCCTGCTGACGGGCGACTCCCCTTTTCCTTCCTCACCTTGCACTTCTTCATGCTGGCCGACTAACAGTTTTTAAACATTAATACAATGGTTGCTGTACGAGTATCACCATTAATATTAAAAGTTTTTGCATCTTGCCCAAACAGAGTATTTATGTGTTGTGTGATTCTCACAATAAGCAACGGTTATTTTCCGATACATCCTGTACCGACTGATCTACATAATGCGGACACACTGTGTTCTCTGTGAGGTCGAAACTGCATTTGTGTGTATTGTTTAGACGAGACCTGTGTCTGAGCCCGGACCATTCCATGTGGGATTCGTAGTGGACAAAATGGGACTGGGACAGGTTTCTCTTCGAGTACTTCTGTTTGCCCCCTTTAGCACCATTCCGTCAGTGATTTGTATTCATATTGTGTGGTGATGGGTTTATGGACTTTATCCATCGTCCCAAGAGTAAGATATTAAAAAATTAAAATCACAACGTTTCGGAAGCTGGCTCGGCTTCCGAAACGTTGTGGTTTTAATATTTTAATATTTTTAATATTTTACTCTTCGGACGGTGGATAAAGGCCATAAACCCATCACCACACAATATTATACACCATCGTCAAAACCTTTTAGAATTTATTTGCATTCATATTCACTTTCAAAGCTACCCGGTTAAGAGTAGGACAAACGGGTGAAATCTCTGGCCCTTCCAACAACAGTGGTACTATACCAAGAATCGGGGAGCTTGAAAAAAAACTCTCATTGTGTTGCCATCATAATTATCATCACCATCCTCATGTTTCCAGCAGTTACACATTTCGCAATAATACGAGTATAATGACAGTATCGGCCAGGATACAATACTGAGCATCCGTGTGGGGAATTTGTGATTACATAGGATTTGGTGTGTTGTCGCCGTACTGGTTTCGTCCTGTCCATAATCCAGCTGTTGCTACATGTTGCACCTCCTAAATCTGCGTTAAACATGATTCACACGTTGCTACATCCTGAAGTCTCAATTGCAGCCTTATTCGTGCCGGCGTGTGGCTGGGAGTAACTGTTACCAGAGTATTACGACCGCAATTAATTCCCTGCATGAAGTCATCTTATCGTGTTTCAGATAACGCACCACGAGAGGATATGATGTCACGATAAACTGATTCACTCACGGCGAGATTATGGTAAACCGTGCTCCGTCGTCCGACAGTAGGGGGCCTGGGGCGTAGGACGCAGTCACTAACGTCACATGATATTTGGAGGTTATGTTTGCCGACTGTCTGGTATTCTTAGCACTGGCGGAAATTATATACGTGGTGTGGCCATTTAAATGTGCCCTATAGTGCAGGGTCATTTTTTTTGTGCTGCTTGAACGATAAACGTCCGCTTGGTTCTCGTTGCGTTATACGCCGAGCCTCGGAGGTTAACAGTCCGTGAACGAAGCGAAAAAATAAAGGTTCGCAGTGATAATAACCTTTAGAAAGTGTAATAAAACCTCACCAGTGCTACAGCAGATGCTGACAATGTTGCATTCCTGACCGAATGCACTCAGTACAACTGCGGAAGGTGGTGTTTACTCTCTGGAGTTCCTGCCCGGAAGCTGTTGAAATCTCACGGTGTGCACTCATCGCCCACCAAACACCAATTTTTTTCGTCATGAAGGGAGTTCATGAATAAGTCCTGGATTCTCTGCATTCCAATACCCGCTGTTCTGAGAATTCACCTCCATGTAAGGAAACCAGAACTCACTAGAGAAAAACACTAACTGTAGATTAATTTCTCCGTATTATACAGGCTGAAGAAACCAATTACAAAAAGTGTATTTTATATCCGGATCATGTTCCTTCAAAGCATCAACTACCCTTGCCTTACACGGTCGCAATTATAATAATTTGGGACCCTTCTTGCAGACGTTTTTGAAACACTTGTCTCTTCAGCTGAGGTGGGCCGGGATAGCGTAGTCGGTATAGCGACGCGCTACGGGCTGGACGGTCCGGGGATCGAATCCCGGTGGGGGCGAGATTTTCCGCAGCTGTCCAGACCGGCCTTGGGGCCCACCCAGCCTCCTGTACAATGGGTACCGGGTCTCTTTCCCGGGGGTAAAGCGGCCGGGGCGTGGGGCTAGCCACCCCATCCCCTCCTCGTACCGAGGCTCACGAAAGGGTAGAGCTATACCTCTACTCCCCCTCATGGGCCTTCAGGGCCTGTTATGGGGTGAACCTTTACCTTCAGATGAGAAATTTTCTGCGACATCTTTCAGCAGACTCATATTTGTGAAACAGCTGCACTAAAACAGACGCTGTTCAATAGTGAACCTAGTAGACGCATGCTGTTACGTCACTGAAGGACAAATGCATTTTCCGTTAACAAATCTGACGATTCATACCGTAAGTCTGTTATCGCGGACAGCTAAGTTACACTCCAGTTTGATAACAGTGCGAGAGAGCTTAAATGGCCGCATAATTAGCCACGGTCTTTGACTCATAAATTACTCTGACTTAACTCCTGGTTGCTTGTAGGTGTGGGGAAGCTTAAAAGATCAATTGTATGAAACAAATCCTCATACGCTGGAAGAACTAAGAAACAACATCCGGTTTGAGATTTCAACAATTTCGGGAGAACTCCACAGAGTAAGTAACGTGTTCCGCAGTTCTACTGGCTGCATGCGGTCAGGAGGGCAACATTGTCAGCATCTGCTGTAGCAGTGGTGAGTTTTTATTATACTTTTTGAAGGTTATTATCACAGTGAACCTTTTTCTCGCTTCCTTCACCGACTGTTACACCACTCGACACTCGGCGTATTACGTAACGTTAGCCGAGCATCGGGCGGCCGCTTATCGTTCAAGCAGCAAAAAAAAGATCCTATATATAACAGCGCGTTAGGAAAGCTTGCGTGAGGGACAACGGCTGTCAAGATTGGTTTCGTTTGCAATGATAACACCGTATGAGATATGAATACCCACGCCCTCAACTTTACATGATAGTCGCCATCTTCAGGGCATCGTTAATGTTAAAAAGTGTCCACACTACCTCAGATGTCTCGCTGGCCGTACCGCTAAATTAACTTCCATTCTTTCTTTAAACGAAATGTAAGTTCAGCCAACTCCGAGGAGCAGAGTCTGTCTTGAGAAGCTGGTAGTTGTTCATGCAGTCGAGAAATTACCTGCATTTTATGGAATCCGAAGTTTAATTCCAGTGCACACAACAGCCCACCACTGGTTACTGTCCTGAGCCTGGCGAATCCAGTCCACGCCCTTCCATCTCCCCTCTCCCCCACCGTAAGTTGTATTATAGTTTGGAAATGCCGCGCACTATTCTACGTACAAGGGGTATTATGTAGGCCGTCTTACGAGATGTAACTCTTTTTTATCATATTAAATTACGGCTTTTCTCCTGTATGTTTACATCACAAGGATCTCCTTCAGGGAGATGATGCCGTACCCATAAATGTCGACCCATCAAAGGTTTTTTAACGTTATGAGTACAGATTTAACACTTTAATATCTGATAAAATATGCAAGTACTGCTGTGTTACATTTATTATTAAAAATGAAAGAAGTATTGAACGGTGGTAAAGGGTTTCGGTTGAGATGAAACAAACAATGGTAAAGTGTTGTAGTTGGAACCAAGAAATATTAAGGTGTTTCAGTTGACCGAA
This sequence comes from Coptotermes formosanus, assembly GCA_013340265.1. NCBI lineage: Eukaryota > Metazoa > Arthropoda > Insecta > Blattodea > Rhinotermitidae > Coptotermes > Coptotermes formosanus. The sequence continues at coordinate 92,938 of BLKM01008356.1, read as the reverse complement.
ATTGAACAATGGTAAAGCGTTTTTCCGTTGAGAAGAATTGAGCAGTGGTGAAGTGTTTAAAATAAGGAAAATCAACAGTGTTAAAAGTGTTTAATTTGAGAAAAATTGAAGAATGGTAAAATGTTTTATTTGAGCGAAATTAAACAATTATAACTTGTTTCAGCTGAGAGAAGTTGAACATTGGTTGGCTTCACTTGAAGCAAATTTGTGCCTGTTGAATGCTGTTCCTGCAGACGGTCCTTGATGTCGAAACGTGCAGGAGAAAAGCTTAATATTGCTAAATACAATAAAACAGTGTTACATATACCAACGTTTCTTGTGTGTCCACACAATATTCGCAAGAAGCTTTGACTAGTTCATATCCTGAGCCAGATAAAACCAGTCTACAATTTTTTTTGAAGTTCCATCTTAACATAATGCCCCGTAAATACTTTGCGTGTTTGGACAACTTGTATTTGCCATTTTCAGGGGTGTATCTCATTAGCAAACACGCCGTTATATCTTGATACGTGAATGCAGTGATAATGTTATCAAATATTAAAATACAGGAAGAATAATTTGCTTCAAAGCAGGGATCGTTCCAGTACTGTGAAACTTGTAGTGTGGGCGAATCCTTTGACAGCAGTTTCCGCATAACGTAATGGTGAAGCGATTTTGACAGTGTTTAGTTTTTGCGTGTTTGTTTAGGTGTTATCATTGCTGTGATGTTATTATCTCTTTATCGCAGACTTACGGGAAACAAGTCTGTGCATTGACCTTCAGTTATGCATTTAGGCCGTCCGTTAAGGCGCTGTGTGACCCACTGCCTACAGAATAGTGGAATCCTAAGTTACTTGTACGTTTTCCATTTTAGAGGGGCCTTCGTTTAACACAGGCACATATAGATACAGTTGTGACGCCTAGTATATTCATGATCCAAATAAACTGTAACACCACTCCGGTGGTCAGCACCGCATATTTGTAAGATGTCGGTTGCAGATCTGTTAGGGGACATGCTATCGTGAGTGAGGTTTTCCGTTCTTTCCTTCAGACTTTCGATGCAAATACGCGGACATTACCTCAGATTACGCCACGCCCGCTTCCTTCCACACACTTTGCAATTCGCTAGTCACTATTATCCTATCATTCAACGCAGTATATGGCAATGTGACCTATAAAAACATTTGTTAAATATACCAAAAATAAATAAGTGAAACAATCCAGCAGTCCTCTTTACGTGTCCGTAAGCCTATACGTGACACTCCTGTAATATTACTGAGCAGGATACATTTAATGCAGCCTAAATAGCCCAGTCAGTGTAGTGACTACGCTACGGGATGTTCAACCAGGGAGTCGGACTCCGTTTCCAGGTAGAGATTCTGGTGTTCACCGCGTCGAGCCGGGCTGTGGGGTCCACACAGCCTCGTGTCTGCTGGGTAGCGGGAATGCTTTGCCGTGGTAATGTACGAGTACATTCATGTAGCGTCGAGGTCTAAGAATGCGTGGAGCTATACTTCACGTGAGTAGGCTATCTGCGGCGTTGTGATTAAGCACAGACAGTTTGACTTGTGTAGTCGTGAGTGGGAATGCAGTTAATGGAAATGACATCCACATCCTGGGTTTATGTGACATTTTATGCCCGACTTAAACTGACCTCGATTTTTGGAGACTGCTGCATCCACTATTGAAGGCAGGGTAAACCGAAGAAATATGGAACCCGCCATGAAGTTTTGCTTTGGCCGCCGCGGATCCCGGGTGTACTGACAAACTGCCGTATCTGGTAGTCTAATTGAACGTAATCCAACAGTGGTTATATCTAGGGCATTTAAGCATATTGTAACGGCTGTGACACTTTCACGGTCTCTTGTTTAATTACCAAGGCAAACCGTAAGACTTAAGGGAAAGTTGTATAGGGCATCATAAATTATGTGCTCTATTTTTCTGTGCAGTTTTGCTTCAAAGAGTTTTCGCCCCAGTAAATATTTCGCAGGTTAAGGTCGAGATGTGTGCAGCAACGCCTTTATGTAAAATGTCCGATTGTAAGCAAAATTGGAACATGTCGACAGATTTCAGTAAAATTCCGCAGTACCAATTGTCACTAAATTTTTTTCGGCTTTTCTCGAGTTGTTACATGCGTACAGAGGGACGAAGCACTTTTAATTCGCGTCCGTCAAGGTTGCGATCGCGTCTAGACCAACGAACGAACCAACCAACCAACCACCCAGGCAGGCGGGCGGGCGGGCAGGCGGGCAGGCGGGCACATAAGGGCTTAGGCTTGCGCGAGGCCCAAGTCGACCCCTTCGTACTAAGTTAAACCATTTAATTGTACGAAACGCGTAGCTTGAATGTGAAAATGGCGTCTTACACATTGTAACTGGGTCTGTGCTTGTGCTTACGGCTTTGGGGCCGTGGCTGAAAGTGTCGACGAGTTCAGACTCAGGATTATTGCTGCCGGCAGGGGAAGCAGGTATCTGGCAATTAAGACATTTGGGAGGAAGACTTTGGTTCGACGGATGTCTGGAGATTGAACCCATATATAATGTGATTGCATTGGCTAACGGCCAATGTGATTGTTGGGGAGATCATTTCAGTAGAAGGTCTCTGCGTTGCGGAGGGGCGGCCCTACTGTAACAACTTACAACTGAATAATAGCACGGGAAAACCTCGTGGTGTTCGGTCGCGCTTAGAAGTGTATTCCGAATACTCACGTTTTATGGAATGTTACTCTCTGTCGATTGCTAACTGTTCTGTCCCCAGTTGCGGATCTAATAGGGAACAGCGGAAGATATGAAACTTACTCCGTGCTCTGGGCAGACTATGCGGCATCCACATTTGTTAAGCGATGTACAAGTATTTCAGTAGAATTTTGGATGCGATTCGATTTCGACTTGCAATATTTATAAGGACAACATGAGTTTTGCTTGTTACATTCGGAGCAGCTGGGTAGCCCACTGTGATACTGACAAGGAGACGAACCATATCCGCTGGCGAAGGACGCATGTTGCTTTAGCGGTAACGCTGTAGACGTGAATTCCGGAGACGCCTGTTTGGATTCACAGCCGGGTCATGACTACCCTGATGTAGATCTTCTTGGGGCTCCTCGGTTAAAGCACGACATTCCCAGGATCATGTCTCGATTATATCACGATTCCTTCCTGCCATATCCCTTCCCTGCACATCAGTCATTCTACTGTTCGATGCTGTGTAGTCCGCGTTACTGACGGCATCGTGAAATAAATCATGTAAAAGAAATACATATTTTCTGCTGACATCACCACATATTTAAGTCACACACACACACACACACACACACACACACACACACACACACACACACACACACACACACACACACACACACACACACACACACAAGGGAATTGAGTCTTCGTGTTGTTAAATATAAAACATACAGAAAGCAAGCCATAAAATAGTTTTGTTTGATGGATTTGTTAAAGAAACTAGATCCAAAAGATTTAATGTTCTTTTTTTTTTGGGTTGGTGTATTTAACGATGACGGCTGTTTATGCAACGTTACCCTGAGTTGTAAAAGGAAAGTTTATATTTGTTTTCTTACTAGGATTTTTATTTCACCAACAGAGAAACTGAGAACCGTGGTACGTGGTATTTGCATGGCCTCCAGTGTAAGTTTTCAGCCAGACATCTGCATCTACACATGTGTGGAGCAGTTGTTAGAATCATTACCACAAGAAAGTGGCACAACAAACCTGTCTCTGCGGCAGGCTTCTTTGTCCTCAACTTGTTTTTCTTTTTCCGTCTCTTTCTAACTCCTTGTGGCTAAGCAATCAACGAGTCGCTCTTTTCAGGTAGCCAGAGGCGAAAATCGTGATGAAAGCTGCATGGAGATAAGTATTAGTTTTGTTAGCGGTCATTATTCACGTCGTAATGTATTGGGCAACTCGTATGGTGTCCGTACTATGTATCTCACTCAGAGAACTTGCCTCAGATGAGATGTCAGCTCATGCAGAATTGGTGCATTATTGCTGGTTCACAGGCGATGACTGCTACTGTGTAAATTGTTTGGCGTCTAAATACACAGTTCTTTCGAACTGGTGAACTGAAAGTGGTCCATAGACTAAGTGGTTATACTGTATATTGTGTTGTGTCATTTCCGCATTTGTCTAGAGGAGCGGAGGAAGAGGCAGGACTGTCAACCAATATGAAATTTCTTATCGAAATCGGCGATTGTCATTTACATTGAATCATTTTATCAGTTTGGTAAATTTTTAATGCCTCCAGCGTCTATTTAACTTTCGTCTTAAGCGTCATATTTGGCATTGTTTGTGTTAAAAGCTGTCGTACATAAATTCACATTGCAGTGTGAAGTTCTGATGATAATTACAGGGTTGTGTTAGATATCAGAGAAAATATCATGTAATGTGATTGGTTGAATGCCTTTTTTTTTCTTGCTCTATTGCTAAATCGGGAAAAAATGTGTACTATATTGTTTTAATTTGTTAGTCTGGAATGTTTTTTCTGTGTAAGTAACTAAAGAGACACTAAGAAACTAAGCTGTATATCGACGCGCTGAATTTCTATTGGCACCGAATACCTCTTTACGATTTTGTATCGATTTATAGATCTGAAGTGAGATCCCTAAGAAATAGACCAGCATTCATGATTGCCTGTTTATTTGTTTGCCGTTATTTATTTATTTTGTGTTTATCTAACGACGGTTTCAGTTGATAAGGTTATGTAACAAGGATGGCCAACTAGACGAGGTTCGGGAGCCGCACGTTAGGAGACAACGTGGACAACAGTTACATCATTATATGTCAAGTCAGTCGCATGGCAGCAACACTGTTCACTGTCTGGGTAACACAGCCAGGGCGATCCTCACTATTTACGCCCCGCGAGCTGCATGCGGTTCGCAAGGGCGTGCTCTGGCAACCCTGTTATATAGCGTTGAATGATACAGTTATTAGTGAATACTGAAATGGCGAAGATGCTTAAGGAAGTGATCGTGTCCGAATTTCTTGCACAAACCCTGCATTTTCCAAAAGATTCTGTGTAAAACCACTAAGAAGTTCATCATAGATTGCCTCCGGGTTTAGATCTGACCCCGGAAAGTCCCTGATCCGAAGAACAGATTTTTAATAACTCGATGGAGATGTTAGACGATTTCTGCTTTGAGATTTTCAAACCCTCGAACTGTTACGACAGTCGGTTAGTGGTAGGCAGAACAGCTCGGTGATAGGTCCTTCGTGTGTCTTCCCTACAATTCATCAGTTCCGTCACTGTCTGTGACATTCACCTACCACGACGATTAATGGTAAACTGGCGGACATGGAATGATGACTTGTCAATTGTTTTGACCGTGAGACACGTCTGAAGTGAAGTGAACCATTTACAACGCCTAACTGAAAGATGAACTCACACTCGAGGATAGGTAGCTCTTTGTTAGATGGTTATACGCAAGTGCAAGCTAGTTTTAAAGTTGACGCACTGAAGGAGCATCTGTAGTACGTTATGGAAATTCGACCCTCGAATATAAGGCCAGTACGCTGTCCGAAACGTGGGACACTAATCATTCAGTGACGCGGCGCCATATTCCAGAAGGGATGAGATCTCAGCGGCACCGCTGTGAAAGACTAAAAACTCGCACGTTTAGTAGTAATAACCCGTCGACTGGCACGTTCTGTAAGATTAAAGAATGTCCTTATTTTGCCGGCGTAGTGTATTTATGTGTTTTGTTAGATTCTCACAATAAAATGCCGTTGTGTTCACACGCAGCGTTACCCGGCTGGTCTTTGCAGTGGAGACACACTGTGTCTGATGAGGTAGAAACCGAATTTGTATTCATTATGAAGTTGAATTTCGGGATTTAAATGGTTTGACTGACCTACCATTGTGTCGTAAAGGGTTACAGGATCAGAAGATGGATTTGATAATGAAGTGAATACGGTTTCGGTGGACTAATTGTAACTAATTATAAAAAACTGGAAGGTGATGGTTTAACATAGTGGATATAGTGACAAAGCTGCGGGCTGGAAAATTGTTCGATTCCTGACAGGAGCAAGAAATTTTTCTTTTTTTTCGAAGCATCTAGACCGGCTGTAGGACCCACCTACCCTCCTCTTCAGTGGGTACCGGGCTCTGTTTCGTTGTAGTATTTCCCAGGTTAATTAGTGCAGCTCTGCCTGCACTGTCTCATATGCTTTCGCGACGTGCGTAGAGACAACTTCACTTTCTACAAAAAAGCGGGCGAACAAGAAAATTAGGGTAATTGTGAGAGAAGTAACCGGAGAGTCGAGTGTGTCTTTTGTGTGAAGCCTCAATAATGTCAGAACAATCTTCGCGGAGACAGACTTCGCCAGTTAATGACTTTTCTGGTTCCACAAGACGTGTCGTAGTTCTTCTGTAAGTCACTTCTGTGAATAGCCCGAGGTCCCGTGCAGGATCTTTTTGCCCCTGTTTTCTCACAATTCGCAAGAGAATGCAATCTGCAGTTTAAGAATGTCCACTGTCTCGCAGATCTGGATCCCTGCTTGACGCGTCGTGTATACTGACTTTCCTTAAGTACGAACGTCTCTGTACGCTCTCCTTTTACGTCCTGGTTATTGGGGGTTTCCCTGTTTTTTCTGTGCATTTGAAGGCAACCTATTCTTTGCTTAATCAAGCATCATACCTTGAAGATACACCTTTATGGGGATAGGTCCATGCATTCTTAATTTCACCACTAAATGGGCTTCACGCCTCGACTGCTTCACGCCTGAGGAAACAGCCCCGGTACACCTTGGGTTGGCCCCAGAGATAATGTAAAGCTGTTCCTGTGTACACTATGAAGACGTATGGGGGACTGGAGGTATGGCTCTGCTTCTCCATAATCTTGGCACTTGTCAGAGGTGAGTGGTCAGTTTCACGCGCCGGCCTGTTCACCACCGAGGATACAGCCCCTGGGTTGGCTCTAGGGCCAGTGTGGATGCTTTGGGGTAGAGATATATATCTTTTGTCCCATAGTCGGTCAAAAAGCTTTGGAAACGCGGAACACCCCTTTCCTCTGCAGGGACTCAAACCCAGTCACTGTACCGACTGAGCTATATGTAACATTGAAGAAATATTGGTAACTTTGTCTCTGGTAAAATTTAACTCACATAGCCGCGCAATTAACTTCAAATTTCTGTGCGTCCACATGTAAGATGTAGTTTATTGTAGCACGAAAATCGTAACTGTGTTCCCGAAACACAGCGATGTATGAAAGCCCACGGAATTCGCTACTTTCTGATACTGAACATGTGTTAGGGTACATTATCCATTTGGAACTGCTCCAAACATTGTCCATGTCTTGATAAACTGCCACAACGCTGCGGAAAATGTGGGTGATGATCGATCAGAGAAGGACGAGCCTATTTCTGCACCAGCGTGTTCTCGCAATACAGAAAACTGTTCGCGGAGGGGCTTCATTGTTTTTACTTTGCAGCATGTATTAGGATGAAGTGGGCGGACAGTGACGAAAAATGCGAAGAACATTAAGTAGGAAAACCTGGTGGGAAGATACCAATCGGAAGACTAGGTGGGACAGGATAATATTAAAAATTGGTTATAACTAAGTAGTGTATGATGGAGTGGGCTAGGTTCATTAGTGGGCTTTCTTGAATAAGATAAGGAATTTTCGGATTTTGCTGAAATCGGACAACTTACTGAGCAGCTTCCCTATTTTAACCCTTTAAAGACGACGCGTATCTGTTTTATATAAGGACTCAGTGCGTACCGCGCTGTAAACACTCTCCATTTCGGTTATAAAAACCAATCTCTTAACGTTTTATAAGGCAAAAGTTGCTGTTTGTTCTGAGATCCGTACAAAACACATAAACGCAATGTGGGCACCACGTAGAATTTTTTAATGTTAAACCTGGTCGTATGTAAAGTTACCGCTAGGCTTTAAAAGGTTAATCGTGTTAATTAAAGATACAGAGTCTAGGGTATTCGTGTACACATTTGGCGAAACCCAATCATGTAGGATGATTATCACTTCTGAAACGTGGTAACAAACAGCTGTAACGCTGTGGTAACATGCACTTTATTCTGCCTGTTCTGTCATATTTTTTTCTTTTGTCTGTCCAGGAGCGGCACTTTATGAATTCCTAATAATTATTGAATTTTTTTGTATAGCGCCTTCACATTAAGTCTAAAGTTGTGTGTTAGGCTGGACACGTGGTAGTGGCAGTCCCTGAAAATCGTGGACCAGTTTTCACACTCCTTTAAACGTTTCCTCGGTCATATTGGATACACAGCCCGTCTCCGAAACGTTGGTTTTGTGCGCAAAATTGATGCTTATGAATCCCCTGAAGAATTCTAAGTCTCGACATGTTGCAGCATTATGAATATGTAGCAGTGTTTGAGAACATGTTTCTGTGGAAGGTCCCGTTGTTCTGTGCAACTACATGCACCGAAACGTTCGGCCTTGCACTTCCCTTCGACAACAGCTTTCTGGAAGACGAGACCTCATGTCGTCGTCGTAGTACTGTACTTCAGTTTCTTTCAGCAGAAATTGTGGGTCCCCTCTGTGCTTCCACTCCCCCCCCCCTTCCCCCCCCCCAAAAAAGACTTACACACATACACACACATTGCCTTTCCTTAACCTATTAAAACCCGATGTTAATTTAAATGTTATTTCAAAATTCATTCCGTGACTCACAGAGAACACAGGCTGTCACAATTATAAAGATACCGACAGTTTAATGTTTAGCAAAATAACCGCGTTTTTGCTAGATTTATTTATTTATTTATTTATTTCACATTCCACATGATCCACAACAGTTCACAAGAACCATAGGATATAGAATCGGTCAAGTGATACAGAAAAACATGCTACCTTCATAAAAGAAAAATGCATACAAAAAAAATCAAACACAAGTACAATGTAAGAAACACAAATATGATACATATACAGTAAAAACTAAAATGACTCTTAAATATAGTCACCATACCACATACACGTATCACAAACATAACACTATGTCCATATATAATATGTTAAGAAAGAAATTAAAATATAATGCAATAGCAAATCAAATATACTGTCTGTGGGGTGCTTAAATAATGAATTAAAATGTAATAACAAGTCAATTATATTGTCCATTAAAAAATTCATCAGCAGTATAGAATGAAGTAGTCATAAGAAAATTTTTCAAGGTTGTTTTAAAAATCTTGACATTACTAGCCAAATTCTTAATAAAAGATGGAAGATGATTAAAAATCTTATTTCCTGAATAATAAACTCCCATCTGGAATAAAAATAGTTTCGATGCAGGCATATGTAAATCATGTATTTGTCTTTTTCGACTATTATGTATATCATAATTTGATACAAATAAATCTCTATTCATCACAGCGAACACTGAGATAGAGTAGATGTACTGCGACTGCAAAGGTAGTATATCCAAAGCCTTAAACAAGGCACGACATGAGGCTCTGCTACCAGAATCAGTCATAATTCTAATTATGCGTTTCTGAATTTTGAATATAACTTTAGAATGAGTTGAATTTCCCCAGAAGATTATACCATATGTCAGTAAGTAATGGGCATATGAAAAGTAGACCATCTTTAATATTGCCAAAGACAAAAATGGTTTGATAGATCTCATTAAGTAACAAGATTTATTTAGTTTACATACTAGTTGGTCGATATGATTCTTCCAAGACAAGAAAGTATCTACTATTAATCCTAAAAATTTGATATTATAGGTGTTATCAATTTTGTTGTTATCATAACTTACTTGTATGTCAATTTCGTGACTGTTTTTTGTTAAGAACTGTAAAAATTCAGTTTTCTCAAAATTTAGGGACAAGAAGTTACTTTGAAACCATTTATTTATTCTGTCAAAAGCAGTATTAATTTTAAATTTAAACTTTTCCGAATCCTTGTCAAAAATGACAATGCTGGTATAATCAGCATATAATATAGGTTTAGATATATCAGAAATAACTTTAGGGAGATCATTAATATACAATAGGAAGAACGACGGTCCCAATGTTGAGCCTTGAGGAACTCCATGACGGAATAATTCCCAATATAAATAATATTCAGTACTATTTTTGTTTAGTGATACTCTCTGATATCTGTTACTCAAATATGACGTTATCAGTCTGTTCGTTTTACTTCTAATGCCATAAAATTCCATTTTAGAGAGTAATAGATCATGGTTCACACAATCGAAAGCCTTTCTAGTATCACAAAATATTCCTCCTACTAACGAATTATTATTTAAGGCATCCAGAGCCTCCTTTAGTAATTTATATATAGCGGCAGGTGTAGATGAATCTTTTATAAAACCAAATTGTTCATTCACTAGAATATTATTATAAATTAAATGCTGATATAATCTATCATAAATTATACTTTCAAAGATTTTTGAAAATGAAGTGAGAACAGAAATAGGTCTGAAATTGGATAGTTCTGTATTTCTTCCACTTTTAAATAGAGGCCTAACCTCAGCATACTTTAAGCGTGCAGGAAATTCACCAGTGTAAAGTGACTTATTACATATGTAGTCAGTGGTGATAAAATGAACGACATACTCACTTTTAGAATTTTGTTTGAGATTTCATCATATCCATATGAATCTTTTGTTTTTAATGATTTAATTATTTCTTTTAGTTCCTTTATACAAGTGCTTTTAAGCTGCATTTCAGGAAAGGGTTGACCGAATACTTTATGTAGGTAGTGTAAGGTATTCATGTTTTTTAACACGCTATCACTGTATTGAGGTATCTCACAATTTTATCTGTTGTAGTTGAGAAATACTTGTTGAATGAATTTACAATTAATTGGTAATTATCTGTCAGATCATCATTTATATTCATATGAGTTATTTTATTATGATTATATTATTTATATTATATTTATGCATTATATATATTATATTTCTTATATGATTATATATATATATGAAACATAACTACACTGTGTAGGCAAAATTGGCGTTTTCGAATTTTAACGAACGCGGTATATACAGTAGCATATTGTGATCTATAGTGATCACTGCTGTTTAAAGGTTTAACGGTAGACAACATCCATGTTCTGCAAGTTTCGTACCCAGCGCCATCCTAGTTTCTGTGAAATACAGTGTCATTAATTGAAATGAGCCAGCTCGCTCGTCACTTGCCATAGGGTCGCTTGTGCTGTACACTAAGCCCATGCGCCGGTTCCTTCCCGCGCTGTGTATCGGTGATGAGGGAGGTCCCTGTGACATATGTAGTCGCTGTACGGATTTCTGTATGATACATTCGCGAAATACAGTTGCTGCAAGAAGCGTCGTCGTAAATTCACACGAAAACTTTCAGTTGAGCCAGTTATACATAGAAAAACACTTTACAGATAACTGAAAAAGCCTGTGGGCCGGGATAGCGTAGTCGGTATAGCAACTGCTTACGGGCTGGGCGGTCTGGAGATTGAATCCCGGTAGGCGCGAGATTTTCCGCACCCGCCTAGACCGGCTTTGAAGCCCACCCAGCCTCCTGTACAATGGCTATCGGGTATCTATCCCGGCGATAAAGCGGCCGGGGCGTAGCGTTGACCACCCAATTCTTTCTAACGCAGAGGCTAAAGAAAGAGTACAGCTGTACCTCTACCCTCACCCCAGGTCTTCATGGATTTTTCTGGGAGAATTTTGCCCTTTACCTTTACCTGAAAAGGCCTCAAGAAAAAAAGTCTATTTTAGACAGCGTCAGAACGTGCAGGAACGTGTCCTAAATACGTCACTGTATATTACTGTATTTACCACCTTCGTTAAAATTCCTAAACTCCAATTCTACCCACACGTGTGTCCTTGTTTCGCATGGCTGTAGCAAAAAAGGGTGTAGGCACCAGATTGGAGATATCTTCCATAAAATCTTTGGCGCGACTGGCACAACGAACAGGTGTGTCTGCATCGTCGTCGCGACATGCAACAGAACTGCCGCATTTGCGTCCAGGTAGGACAACTGTCGTTTACAAACTACGAAGCAGATCGTGGAGGAAAACTGGAAATCGACCCCACACTCTTTTCCCCTACTGGTGAAGCTTGGCGTAATTTCGTTGCATACGTGAACTGAGGACAACAAATACCTGTCTGCTTCAATTCCCATCTTAATCCACGTAATGCAGTTACATAATGTTTTCGGTTCTCGTGTTTGGTGTGTTGTGAGAGCAGCTAGGGCTATTCGACGCATTGTCTTAAGAGATCATAAGTTCTCACAGATATGTGAAACATATTCTGACACAATTCTTTGAACACCATAATCGTTTAAGAGAGCACATATACCCTTTCCTCAGCAAGACATAGCCACAGCTCACTTCCCAGCACTCTGTTTAAATGTGGTGAGTAAAATCGTGATGACTGCATTGCATTACATTGAACAGCGCGGCAAAGTTGAATACCGGCGATCTCTGTCTGCCCTGCCTGCCGTCACATGAAACGGTCCGAGTCTGGAGATGGCCTGTGGGCCGCATGCTGCCCACTGGGGCTCACTTTTGGAAACAATATTTAGTTACAAAATTTCTTAACCATGAACATGAATGAAAACCAGCAGCGTTCTTCTGTAATTAACGACCATCTGCAGAACATTTTGAAAACTCCAACTTCATGTATGACCGTCGAATGCGACAAGCGTTTTGCGAAAAAGGATGTAATATCTCTCATTAATTTTGCAAGTGATTGGGAAAATCACAAAGGTTGTCTTTCCACAGAACTTCTTTTCGTTTTTCCATCATTCAGAATTAAAAATAAAAATAATAAAAAATAATTCATCCTACTTTTTTATAAAATTGTTAATGAAGTATTAACCCTTCCCCTGAATCTACCCCTGTGGCCCGCACCTATTTTCTTTGCAGCAGTATGGCTCTTCGCCGCTTTCCTGGTTGTGCTGGTCTGGTATGCATCCACCCCATCTAGCGCCGACGATAAGCATGGGTAGAGTTAGATCTCAATTCCCTGCCTCCGTGCCTCAGATGGTATGTTACGGGTTGACCTTTACCTTTACCTGTACCGTTTCGTATACAAACACAGTGTATCACATTTGCCTAGTGATTTTTGTGCGGGCCCGTACGCACAATTGTGACCAGGTTACGGTCTTGGCTTCCAAGGAATGGGGTTCAGTTCCCGATAAAGGCAACAGATCTTTTTTCCACAATCTGCAGACTTTTTCTGGGGCCCATTCAGCATCTTGCAGAATGGATACCGGAGAAATAGCGACGTGAGCATGAAACTGACCATACACGCAATCTAGTACTGTGATTAAGCTATATCTCCAGTCTCTTTTGCATCTTTCTAACGTGATGCATAATGAACCTTTTGAAACCTAGCGGTTACTCTACGTACCATCAGTTTTAACATTCCAAAATTCTATATTCTTCCCGCAGTGTATTTATGTGTTTTGTGTGTGTGTGTGTGTGTGTGTGTAAGAACAAACAGCGAATTTTACCCTACACAACAATCAGTTATAGGTTTTTATAACCGAGATGGAAAGTGTTTACTACGCGGTACGAACTGGGTCTTTAAGTATAATGGATTACGTTTCGTCCTTAAAGGGTTAAGCGACGAGTAAAACCCAGTACCGACGGCGGGAGTACTGAGCATGAGGTCATTAGCTGGTTTAACGCCTGCTCCGTATATGGCGACGCATACTGCAGTGCGGAGGTGGCTGCTGCCTCCATCGAGTGAACAGTTGATCCAAACCACACTGCTTGTACGCATGCTTTGGCACCTGAACTCTTTATAAGGTCCAGCCCATCTAGACTGTAGTTCACCAGACACTTATTACGGCACAGTGAATCCACCGGATCTCCCTTACAAAGATCAGTCGGTTAATTAATTGATTAATGGTTTATTTAATGACGCCGTGAATATTCCAGGCTCTTGCATCGAATTATGCGACGATGAGTGCATACTAGTTTGGTAAGAACGTGGAAGGAAGTGGCCGTGACTTAATCTGATTTACTATACCGGCATTTGCCTCTAGGGACTCAAAAAACCTCAGGTTAGGACACGAGTACTTGTCTGAGATTTGAACCTGGGACCTCGCTTTTACGAACCAGCAATTTACACCACTCGACGTCTAAGTTCGATGGCCCTTAAGCTGAAATAATTAACCCTTTAAAGACGAAGCGTATCTGTTTTATATAAGGACTCAGCGCGTACCGCGCTGTAAACACTCTCCACTTCGGTTATGAACACCAATCTGTTAATGTTTTATAAGGCAAAAGTTGCTGTTTGTTCTGAGATCCGTACAAAACACATAAACGCGATGTGGGCACCACGTAGAATTTTTTAATGTTAAACCTGGTGGTATGTAAAGTTACCGCTAGGCTTAAAAAGTTAAGATGCGATTACATGACATAAGTGTGACTTCTTTAGATGTGTAAAAGGTGCATCCGGTTAATCGCAGCTTGGCAACGGCTTACCAGAACTGCAGCGTGTATGCTGTTTGTGATTTATTTGCTTGTTAGCACATAGCGCTAGTGAATTTAGCCTTGGGCGGGAATCCAACTAAACGCGTGGGAACTTTAGTCTTTGTTATTAGTATAGCAACCTATCTCAGAATTTCGGACTCCTGACACATCTTAGTCCAGTATTTCTCAGACTTTCTGGCTTGTGTGTTTAGACGTTATTAGTTGCAGAATATAATTACTGACGGCATGGGATTTGAGGTTAAGGTATAGTTTAGCCCAGATCAGGCTATGAAGGCCCAGAGGTATAGCGGTACTGTTTCTTTAACCTCGGCAGTAGATGTGGGTAGGTGGTCAACGCCACGGCCCAATCGCGTTACCACCGGGAAAGGGACCCAGTAGGCATTGTACAGGAGGTTGGGTGGGCCCAGGATCGATCTGGACGGGTGCAGAAAATCTCGCCGCCACCGGCTATCGGACTCCGGACCATCCAGCCCGTAAGGAGCCGCTATACGGACTGGCCCACGAGGTGCTTACAGTTATGAGTATTCAGATCACGGTGCTCTGTGACGTGACGCCGTGTACACGTAGTTTAGTGCGGGGCTTGTTCACTAGGTAAGGTTCCCTGTCCCGTAAGTTTGTGTTAATCAAGCGTTATATTTGTCGTTAGGAAGTGGCACTTGCAATAGTGGTAACATGCACCGTATGGTGCAAGAGTCGATCAGTCGGATGCTGATCTGGAGATAAGTTAACGTGCAGTGGCAATGACAGTGCACACATGATTCCTTGCATACCGCATTTGTCGAACTGTGTTTGTTGGGGCCGCCGAAGCCACACTTGGGAGTTCGACAATTACGCAATAGTTGGGAAGTGGAAATGGCTGTTCGTGAATAGTTGCGAATGCAAGAGCGTGATTTCTACCATGACATAAATTTCAAATTTGTTCCAGGATGGGACAAACGCATCTGTGTGCTCAGGGATTATGCTGAAAAATGACGATAATTCAGTGGATTAAATGAGTCACATTTAACGTTTTAACGGCTTGTCGTTTCATTTGGGTGACCTAGGAAACCTCACTTACTGAGCGTCATTGGTGTATAGATGATTAGGAACGTACTGGAGGAACGTACTGCCTCCACTTTCAGGGTACAGGGTTTGTCGAACAAGCTTATACTGGCGCCTTTCATCTAAATTATATAAAATTTTATAAAATTTCAGTTGTTGCCTTACAAAGAACATGTATCCGTGTGCATTATCACGACCAACTGCTGTTTGTACAGGGAAATAATGGCTGTTTATTTTAAGAATGATACGAAGTACATGCATACATTACGGGAAGAATGTACAGCTTTTTAATGTTTCAGCAGGCGGTACGTACAGTTATCAGTAGATTCTACCGGTAATTAATTAAGTACGCATTTGTCTTGGATTCTCGCGGTACGTATCTGAGGAACGTTGACTTAGTCCTCCTTTCCCATTACGTTTCTGTAGAAAGAAGACGGACTCAAGTTTTAATCTTGTCACGTACGTATAATGTACGTCTGTTAGTTTTTCATGGAAGCAATGACATTTTTGTCTCCAGATTGCCAAGAGTTGACCTTACTGGCGTCCCAAGTTGGTTTGATGAAATATTGAAACCTTTTGGGATGTCACGCCGTGTCAGCTGGTAGTTGCAGACGTTTCGAAGGAGCGCGTGCTTTCAGTTTCAGGGCCAACAGTGAATTTTTTGGTACTGCTTGACCCTAATGATGGAAGTGTCAGATCCTCCGAAACTTCAGTAACTGTTTACCAGTCAACATGGCGTAACATCCCACTAGACGTGAATCTTCATCAGCAGTGCGTGAGAACGTTCTCAAATGTAGCCCTTGGCGTGATTGTTCTCTTGAACAAAATGTCGTTGGTACTTTACTGAACGTCATTGCCTATAGACAGGCCAAGGAAACAAGTCTCGTTGGTGGTGGGGATTACGACATTCGAGGCTTCCCAGTTTCTGTGTACTGTTTTATTTCCCATCAGCCCCCCGCCCCCCGAGCTCATATCAGTCAGCCCCTAGGGCTTCTCGTTAGCGAAGGTTTCACATGCTAATCGCCACTAAAATTCGTGCGAACATAATATGTAGACGACTGGAAGTGAGTATGGGGAGATTCGCTGGAGCAGCAAACGTAAAGACTTCATCGAGAGGTCGACCATGGGACTCCCTATCGCGCCCTCGTAACCGCTTGATGTGTAGAATTGAAGTGGTCGGAGCTTGACTGCTAACTTGCAATCTGAGCACCCAAAAACACTGTACTTAACTGCAGTTTGCACGGTGTGGGTGCAGGAAGGCGCTTACCTCGGAGAGGCCAGTCGGTGCCAAATGCAATTTCGTACGCATTTATCCCCATGCATGCTGCAGGTTTTGTTCAGATTATCACTCCGATAGTGTTAGATGAAGGGTAAAATTGATATACTTCGTTATTATGCATTTTCCCCAACTTGTTCATTCTGTACGGTCCAAAAGTTGTAATTTTCGAAGCCCCACGTTCTGTATTAGTAGGGCTGTCAATGGAATCGTAAGATTCCCCCGCGCTCAATGTGCAGTCTGTGGGTTCACTTTTTACATGCGATTGTGTATTTAGTGTATTCGTATGTGTCTCTGAAGGCCGTCTCTTCCATTAGCATTCCCAGGGTCGAACATGTTGATGTGTTCTCTGTAAATAGTTGTTTACAGGGTAGAAGTTAAGAGACAAGAATTCTGTATCGGCAAATTAGAACTATACCCTTGCTTAAGTAAGCACCACACCATAAAGGCAATGGGGAGGACGGTGGAGGTGTAGCTCTTTTTACTCTTAACATCGACATGAGATGTAGGTGAGTGAACAGCTTCGCTTCCCAGGCATTTTGCCCCAGAGGAGCACTGATACGCACTTAAAAGGAGACTGCGCGGTCCCAAGTGCCGGTCTATGCGCTCTGGAGACGAGAAACATGCTGAAGATAGCTCGTGGGTGCGAATCTGGGCATTTCACCATCACAGCATGCCATGCCATGCCTTGGACAGGCAAGGTGACTGGAGTCTTACCTGGAAATGCTGGGCCAGGTAAACTGTAACTTCCGTCTTCCTTTCTTTGGTACTACAGCCCGATTTAGGCTTCGTCCGCCTCAGCTGTCCTCCACCATTCGTCTTTGTCTAGCTCAGTAATCTTCCGGCCACTGATCTCCAGGGTTTGTAGGCTTCTTTGAAATCAGTGAATAAGTTAAGTGAAATGCACTAATGTTATGTTCTCTACTACCATCCCCGTACCAGTCGTATATCGTTATGTTGGCTAGGTTGTGTAAGTTTGTTCCGTCCGACTCACATAGTTTGATGATTTTCAGTGTGTGTGTGTGTGTGTGTGTGTGTTTGTACGGGAATGGTTCGTCGGCCCCAACCCCCAGCCTGGAGGACCGGGCTACCGCCCTTTTACTGCAAGTCTTTACAAGCCTGTCTCGCATGGGTGGCCCTACCAGCAGCTAGAGCGCTGCCGGCATAGCTTTCGACTTCACTGCTGCAAGCAACCCCCTCATGCAGCACAAAGAGTGCCTTAAAAAGGTGGAGGTGCCATAGGCGGGGACACAATCATGTTACTAGCATGAAGAGCCCTGTTTCGACTTAACTTTGGACGTTCGATATTATCTGACTGGTGTTCCCCCGCATCCGCTCGCCAGGCGCTAGGCTTGTAGCTTTGTGCCGACTGTAAAACCAAGAATCCCATACGGAATAACTGGCAGGAATTGTGATGTTGTGGCTGACGATCTGACATCGGGTTCAAATGACGTAATCAGTGATCTGTCTTGCTGAACGTGAGAACAGCAGCACAGGAAGCTGTGAAGTCACATCACTTGCTGACGAAAAGTTCCAAGATATTGCAAATGTAAAGTTATTCTTGTGGTAGGTACGCTTCTTTCCACGAAGACGTATGGTCTAGTGGAGGCGTAGTTCCACGAATTCTTGAGTTTGGAACTAGGTGGGGGTGGTTTGTCGCACGCCCCGGCCCTATCAGCCGCTGAGACACATCGTCCAGTACCCATTGGACAGGAGGCTGCGTGGGCCTGAACACTGGCGACAAGAAAATCCTTTGTCCTTGCCGGTAAGGAAGCCCGGTCTTTCGTTTCGTAGTGAGTCACTCTACTGGGCCCATGTTAAACTGCATGTAAGATTATTGTTGTTGACATTTGTGGTTGGTATGCCAGAACTTTTCTTACAGTGAACTTCACGAACACCGTTTTTGAAATTGGTAATCAGTCTTCAGTGTTTAAAAGCCTGAAATAAATTTAAACATTTAAAAATCCATTTCTTGTCTCATAAAGAACACCATATCAGCAGGCCTACAAAGGACAGTCGGTTATTTCTGTTTTCAGTAGTAACTGCCGTTTGTTTTGAGGATTGCACGAAATGCGGATGTAATGTGTAGGCAGAATGTAGGCTTTGTGAGTAGTATGTCATGTGGTACATAATCATTATGTTTGACAATTTCACAAACATTGCGGAGCTGATTTAGAATTGTCCGTGTTACGTGCAGTGAGATAAATCACCATATATATATATATATACACATACATATATATATATATATACATACACACACACAGCAACAACTGCACTGTGATTTGATAAATGATATACGTGTGGTAAACCTCCTACATGTTTCGGCCTTTCTCGGCCATCTTCAGGAAGGCCTTCAAGAAAGAAAAATACATTAATGACCAGTATAACGTAGATTTACAATAATACAGTTAAAATACGGGATATTAAAATGGTTAAAATTTTTTTTAAAAGTGTAGTACGGATTATATATCGCAACAGTTATTATCTGAATTGCGGACGAACTACTATTGCAGCAGTTCATCTTGGTCTTCAGGCATATGTCCCCGTGTCTCCTGTGGTTGTATATATCCTTGTCGATGAATGCACACGTTGTTTATCATTGTATGTAGTTATAGCCCGGTTGTTGCTAAGTATTAATGGAGATAAATTTTTGTGTACAAATGACGTCTCGTCAGTTCCCAGTGTGTTTGTAACTCACACTCTGAAGTAGGCGTACTGAAATCTTTTAGCACTTCCCTCATGGAACAAAGGTTCCTCCTTCCTTAAGACAGAGCAAACTAAAAGTGACGTAAGGTTCTGTTACTACATGTAGGGGAGGATACAATGGAAATAGCTGAGCTGTTTGTACCTTATGGGTGCCAGGTGCGGGCACATGATTGCCCACAGGGCGCCCAGAAAGCGGTACCGTATGGATACTAATTCCGTTCCAGGGCCACGTTTATAACTGGATAACTGCAGCACAGCTGTGGTAATTTTACTGGGGTTTTCTTGGAGACTTAAGGGACAGTTGCGATGAAATTCTTCCCCAGTACTCTTGAACCCAGTATGCACACGCTGTTATTGAAGGACATTTTGTCTTCCCAGTTGAACACTTGTAATAAATAGTACGTCCAGGTGGATTTGAGGTGTCTCGCTTCGTTATCAGGGTTAAGGTCCTTCGGGATATGACGCCTTTTAGTTTGGTAGCTTACTATCAATTCGGAGGAACTCACTGTCTCTAGCTTTTGCCCACCGTGAAGACGCAGGCGGTTAGCTCCATAGGACTTCATGTCGTATAAGAGGACAGTATTGCCTCCATCTTGAAGACGGAGGCAGTATATTCCACGGAACGTTGACAACCATGTCCTAGACTAAACGGCACCATATCCCTGAAGACCATTGTCTTAATAGTCGCTGCAGTCAGAAGTGCAAATGTTATATTCATGAATATCACAGTTTTCAGTGATATGATGCCCTAAAGATGGAAGCAGCAAGCTTCTCCGAAATGTCGACAACAAACTAACTACCAGTTGACACGGTGTAACATGCCAGAAGAGTAGCTTTCGTGAAAGACGCTGGAAAAACGTCAGATCACATAATATGTTCATCGTATTCATCATAATTTCTTCAGTTATTTGAAGGAAAAGGCAGGTGGACTCTGTAACCACGGTAATGAACCTTCGGGTTTCGTTAATGGAAAGTGGTTACCACATGTATCATCTGCTTGAACATTAACAAAAATCTGTGTCATTTGCCGCACAGTGTGTTTAAGTATTTGGTATGATGGTTACAATAAAGAGAGTTAACTGGTTGTCCTTTGCACCCTCTTTAATGTGAGGCAGGAACTGAATTTTTATGTCTTATATAGGTAAAATTTTTGCTGCAAAGTGTCGAGGGATGGAGTTTATTTATTTATTTATTTATTTATTTTAATGTAAGCGACTCCCACCTTCTGAAAATGGGCTCAGCTGTACGGTGTGTGGCTGTGAGGAGCATTGTGGCTCCTTGCGTCAGATAGACTAAACACCTGCAGACGCAACGAATACCTTGCAGGTTTATCGAAACGTGTCATTAGCAGGGAGGATTCAACCTGCCACGCTTCGACAAACACAATTACCTGCAGGTGCCACGTTGGGAGGGCTCCTTCGTTTTCACACCCCCCACTTCATTGTTAAGATGTGTACAAGATTTCTCCCTTTAATCTTTAGCAGATGTGAAATTTATTGTAGGTTCAAATTCGTTTAAATTCAAGACACATAAAGTTCCTGTGCACGGCATGAAGACGTACGGGAGAGTAGAGGTATAGCTCCACTTATTCTTAAGCTTGTTGCTAGATGGAGGTGAATGGTCAGCTTTACGTCCCGGCCGCTTTACCTGCGGTGCTTATTAAATAGGAGGCTGGGTGGACCCCAAAGACGGTCTGGGCGCTTTGGAGAAGACATCTCTGCCCCTGCCGGGAATCAGAAGGCGGTTTCTGTGTCGGCCAGTGCGTATCCCAGTTACTATACCGACTGCGCTGTTCCTACTCCAAGCGCCATGAGCCTTCTAATAGTTCTCGGTCTGAGGACATACTTTCGGGTCAAGTTGGTTCACATTATGCTGATGAGTCACACAGCAGAGCTGACGTGTTGCAGAATTTCCATTTTTGACGCATTCGTAACGAGAAATTACCAGAATGCCCCTCTACTCGCTTCGCCATGTCTGTCCAGATATAATAACCCGGTAACTGCTGAACCGATTTTCGCCACATTTTATAGTTGGATATTTTTTACTAAAATTTTGTAACACATGTCAGTTTTGGTTAAAAAAAAAAGAGACAGGAACGTCACACGAACACCCGCGTATTCTGAGCACGCATTTCGAGGCTAAATATTTATCAGAGAGAAAAATATTTCTAACAGAAGGTGTAGAAAAAAATTAAACATGTTTTGTGTCAGACAGTTTTTCCCGTAAGTCTTCTAGTTTTCGAGATAGCTGAAGTCCATTTTTGTGTTCTGTACAGGCGCAGATAGACCAGCGCTCCAGAATTGTTGTGTTATGCTTATATTTTTAAATTGTTCATAGTATATATTTGAACATTTCTTGCCAACTCTGTATTATTGAAGTCCACAGGAATACAAACATTCTGCGTATCGGGACATTTCGGTGTTAAAGTAATTTTTGGTATCGAAATTAGCGGGCCACTTTAGCTCGGGCAGTGCAGTACAAGGTGGACGACCGGGAAATCGCGGTTCGATTCCAGGCAGGAATAAGATATTTTTCTATTACATACACCGTCCACACTCAGCCTGTAACAGAAATGAATACCAGGAATATTTTCTGGGGTAAAGACGGCCGGTGCGTAGAGCTGATAACCTTGCAACCTTCATGTGCTGATTGTGTATAAATTCTGGGAGCCTCAACCTCTTGGAACCCTCAGGGCCTATCCAGGCCTGTACAGGGATTGATTTACCTTTACCTTTGCCTTTGACACCGTCCAGACTGGCTGTCAGACCCACCCAACCACCTACTCAGGTGGTACCGGCGGCTCGTCCTCCGGGGTCTAAAGGGATAGAGGCGTCAAGCTGACCATTGATTTCCATCCAGTGCCGAGGCGTGAAGCTGTACCTTCACTCCGCCATACATCCGCATGTCCTGCGGCTCAACTGGGCACAGGGATGCCGTATCTTTATGTCTGCGTTGCTGAATCGCGATATTTTCATAGATTTTCAAATGTTCTTGCTGATGTACAGTGTTGGGTGCTTTGTTAGACACCTTGCAGAAACATCGTGTTTGCAATGTACGATAATGGCGCTGCTCCCATTTACCTTAACGCTTCGCTCGTTAGAAACAATAGACTGTCAGTACGCGAGTGCTGTCAAAATGTGTACAGTAGTATACGGAAGAGAAAAAGCAGGCCTACGTGAACGCAAGCGACTTGTATGACGGGTGAAACAGAGTTTGATAGTGATGCTTCCTGTTTCGGAAAGGTGTAAAAGCAAGAGTACAGCGTTGCGTATGTGTTTTTGTGTAGTTTGATTTATAATTTACGTACTTTTCTGGTTAAGTAACACACCACTGCGAAGAGGAGACCTACCTAAAAGAGTTCATTTGTACACCGTATTAAGATGTGAAAGCGTGTGGGACGACTACCTAAGAAACACGCTGATTGGTTTAACCCTCGCCTCGTGACGTCACCGTGCGTATGGTTTGAATCCTACTGTAGTAGGATAAAGCGGTTCATCAGATGTTGATGTGAAGACCAGATGTAAACTGCTTAGCTGTGTGAAGGTTGGTCAGGCTTCGCTGTTTTTGTTTCTTAACATGACTCTGTAAGCTGTACGATCCGCTGTTCGAATCCCGAGACAATGTTATTTATTCGTACAAGAAAACGAAAGCCATAGTCATGTACCAGCGATTCTATATAATCTTAGTGACAGCGTCGTCAAATAGTACACTTACCCCCCCCTCTCTCTGTCTGTTTCTCTCTCTCTCTCTCGCACGCGTCGTCGCAGACTTATTTTAGCTTTTACCTGAGACTAGAAAATATGTGGTGGAAGAAGGTCCCATATATTCTGCGAACTTCAAACTTTGAACGCTACCGTTTGCAATCGATGTTCATGGCCACGCATTTCATGATTATTACATTATATTTATATCGTGGTTCTTGTATATTTGCCAGAATTATTGCCACCATCTGCTTGCATTTATCACAACAGAACGGTTAAAGATTGCGGTCTTCTGGGATATGACGCCACGTAATTTGACAGGTGTGTACGACAAAAGTTTCGGAGAACCTGTTGCCTTCTGTCTTATTCACAGTTCCGTCCTGAAGGTGGAGGTGACATGTTTCTCCGAACCGTTTGTGCCCGTGGACTGTAATACAGAGTGATTTATATAGAATGAAACCCAAATGTTTAGCTATAAATTACGTGGACGTAGCCAGAATGTTGCGTCCGCTACATTTTTCCCGGTAACAGAGTAGGTTCACACAAGAAACACACGCATATGCAATGTGTACGATATGATGCAGCTGCTGCATGACAGTGATGGACGCGCGGGATATTAAGTTTGTCCTAACCTGTCACCTAGCGTGAAAGAGGCGAAATCCTCGCTGTTGGACTCCGCGTGTAATTCCGCGGAATTTACAGGTAGTTGGAAGGTAAATCAGTGCTGCAGTACGTGATCTATAGCTCAATATTTGGGTTTCGTTCTGTATGAATCACCCTGTATATGGCATTGCACGCAGAAGACCGTACTCTTTACACTAACCGCAATGAGAATCCCAGATCCCATAACCTGAGGCAGTCCTCCTGTTACAGACTTTGCCTGGAGCAACTTGAGGAACACGACGGAAACGGTCACTTAGGATAGCTTGCGCTTGTATTGAGAGTTGAGTTCTATACACATAGCAACATGGAACACGTAACATCGCCTCATGCTTCGATCCGTTTTATTAGGAGGACAGCATAGAGAAACTTAGTGCGTTTAAGCACTGTAGTATTTGCAATTTAACGTTAAGCAATTCTACATGTCTGTACATTACATTTATCTGTTTTGTATGACTAGCTGGTATCTTCCTTTACATTTGTGACTTTGTAATGGGGTCGTAGCGTTTTCTGTGAGGTAGAAACTGAATTCTGAAATATTATCCTATTTACGAAGGCCTTCAAAGGGTTAACTATTATTGAATGTGACCTTATTATTTTTATATGATACTTGCGTTTGGAGTCACTGGCCTCTGGGACATGCCCGTCCACTTGTACGTACACGTAACCGGTTCTAAAACCGGTTATCTCATTGTCTTGTTACCATGACGACGCATGAAGATGTTCTTTTGTTCTCTGTAGCCAGGAGGTTCAGTTTTATAAGGTGATTTAGGATCGTTACGGAGGGCATAAATGAGGTTCTTCAGTGCCGAGTAGCTTGAGCATTGACGGAAGGGCGGGATGAAGTTGTGTAGAAACATGACACAGCATGTTGCTGTCGAGTGTTTCGGGAGGTACTCGAGTCGGTTATCTTGGCCAGTGTAAAGGGTCACTCTAGGCTCTGCAAGTTAATGCACCAGTGCCTTAAATATATCTGGATAACTTTCCTGGTAGTGACCTGTAATTATTCTGGGAGTCGATAAAGAAAACAGGCGACGTAGTTTCACTATAGCAAAAACGACACTTGGTGATAACAAAGCAACCACGTCAGTCACGTCAGTCTCTTTTGCTACTACTATGCAGTTGCTGTCGCACTTGCACATTATAATTTATGGCGTCTGGCTTGAGTGAAGTTTTAAGGTATTTTTAAAAACTTAAGACAAAGGAACCTAGCTACAGATTCTTAGACAGAAGTTAAAGATATGTCTTAAGGTCGGTAATTAGTACAAGTGTCGAAGCGATGGGGAGGACAATTGCGTACCTGTACGAGTGCCAAGTCACAAGAACGCACTGTTGGTGCATGCCCGTCGTAAGGCAGTGACGTTCTTCCGGAATATCTGGCAACGTCGGAGCCTAGATGCGCCTTCTTGTTTGACTCGTACATTAGTCCGCGGCTAAAGAAAAGTGGCTGTGTTTTGTCGACATCTCCCAGTAAATTGCATTCTTAATAATGATGGAAGAAGGGCACTATTAAAGATAAAATCTGCGTATTCACCGCCGTGAGAGTTTAAAATTTCGTAGCAAGACACTAGATCCAGATTTTACCGTTGTTGTGCCCCGACCAATGGCAGTGATTGACCCCAAAGAGTGCTGTCTGTTGTCTGGTGAACAGAATCGTGTAGCCTTATAAGAGCACCTTTCCACATAACCGTTTGCCAGTCGCCTTGCTTAGGATGTACCTGGCGGGTGGATCTCTGGCATGTCCTCGCAAATGTAGTTTTATTTGTTCAAGTTTGTTGGTAACAATTATGTGTCACACGTATTCTCTTTCGCTTAACGAAGCGTGGTATCCCTGCTGGCATCTCACATGCCCGTGCTAAGAGTTTGGGCAGCGTAACATTGTAGGCCACGCGTCGTACTCTGCAGCCATACCCGCTTGCCTGATGCATAGGCCTATACATCATTTTTTCCACCCGCTATGGTATGTAGTTGCGTGGTGACATTAATTAACAGGCCTCACGACTAATTAGCCTGTTTTGCTATGGAACTGAAGTAGCCAGCGTGTCTTAACGTCCCAGGGTCGCCTGTAGTGGCTTCTCGTCCGGTATGTCAAGTAGTTGGCCACCCGAGTACTCAGTTGGCATTCTTTTCGGTGGAAACTCAGTAATGTCTTTTTTTTGGCGGGGGGGGGGGGGGGGAGTGTGGATCGTGTAGCGTATGCTCCACAGCCCCCTTCTTTGCTTTGTGTGCACAAGGACAGGATAACGTGGATATTCGCCGCCCCGCTAGACGTCCCCAAAACTTCTCGCGCATGCTCTGTTCTTCCTTTCCACATGAAGTGGCTTCCAGAACAGGATCCCGCACTGGCCGCGTTCTGTACAGCCATACGTACAAATTTTGGGCACGTGGCGATTCATAAAGGGAGGTTATATTCGCTATATTCTTACTGCAACTGCTGTAGTTCAAACGCAGGCATATAAATAGCCCTTGATTACTAAAATTCGGCTGGTTGTGGACGGAGTATTGTTCTAAATAATGCGGTTTTCGGCGATATGACACCGTGTACTGTAATTTCGCAAGTCATTATCGACGTTTAGGTGAAGCCTGCTGGAAATGATGGTAGCAGATTCCTCTGAAACGTTCTTTGCTCACCTATAAGACTAGGGGTGTCACAGCTTTGAAGACCACGTTCTTGATTTTAGCTTCTGAGATTATTTCGAATTTCATCAAGTAATTTCTTCTTCAGTGTGTGCTATCTCACATTTCCCTCGTTTCCTGGAGTAGATTTATTGCAGTTGGCGAGGCAGTGTTATTTTAGACTTTACAACAGTTTCAATAAAAACTGCAAGGCCATAAACGACGAGTAATGGATGTGGACAGAGTCTGTAAATATACCGAGTATAAACGTCCGTGAATTTAACAACTGTGTTTGTTGCGTAGAGTGTGAGTGCGCGGAGCTGCACTTTCATAATCCTACACGCCTTAACGGCGTGGCGCTCAGACACGGACAGCCGGAGGCGAGAGACTGAAAACTGCAAAGACTGGCCTGTGAGGCAAGTAATAACCACTCTGAAGTCACTTTCGTGTCCCTGTTGAGCGCCTGTTAAAACTGCTGCATCCGTCAGTCAGTCTTTGTACGCATGAAACATCTGGGGAACCGCTGAACGGGGCTTCATGAAATTTAATTTGTGGAGTTTGAGTTGAACTTTGTCAACCCGTTCCAGTTTTGTTTAAATCGGATTACAATAACATGCATTTCCTGACGACTGCGTGTGTCATTGTGCTTATCTTGTCCGGAATTCGCTAAACATTTGACATGGTGCGGTAAAAAATGTTCCGTAAGTGACGTGAAGAAAAGTGAAGCGTATTTTATGCTCAGTGCAATTTGTTGCTTAAGTTTAACAGTTTTGAAGAACACTGCACAAAAGTGAGCAAATGCGTCCACGGTGTTTCAGTACATTACCGGACGTGTTTTAATTACCCTGCAGTGCCTGAAACTGACTCACATAGCTTGTACAGATGGATCTTATTGGCAATAGCCTTATCAAATGCCGGACAAGGTCCTTCTGTCATGACACTGATCCCTTGTACATTGCACTTTACACGCGTGCAAAACAGCGAACTTTGGACTTAGGAAAAGACGCTCGTTTAGTTGGTAGACATGCTGCGAGATCTAGACTGTCTTGAACATACTGAGCTCTATATATAGGACCTGTTAGTTAGCTCAGGTGGCAAGTGTAGGCGTTCTTCACGCTTACTTGATCCAACAGACGTGCATTGTTTCGTCAGATTGTCTGATAGTGGTTTTTAGTTTACCTTACTTGCTTAATAAAAGGAAAAAAGGTCAGGCTTGTGTGTGTGAGTGAGTGAGTGCGTGCGTGCGTGAGTGCGTGCGTGAGTGAGTGAGTGAGTGAGTGAGTATGTCTGTGAAACCTATTTCAACTTAGTACGAACATTATGATACTTGCAGGTTGTGGCCACACAGACGCCGTGCTTTTTGGTTTCCTGCAGCCAATAATAATAATAATAATAATAATAATAATAATAATAATAATGATAAACCAGACGTCATAATACGGGATAGTGAAAAAGGCACATGTATGCTAATTGATGTAGCAATCCCGGGAGACAGAAATGTGATAAAGAAAGAAGCCGAGAAGATTCTAAAATATAAAGACTTTTAACAGAAATAGAGCGCATGTGGAATGTAAAAACAAAGGTGACGCCAGTAATAATAGGGGCAATTGGAACAATTTCAAAATCCTTCAGAAAATACTTGAGCAGCATACCAGCAAAGCACGATATCAAGGAACTACAGAAAACAGCTATATTGGGCCCAGCACACATACTGCGGGAAGTGCTAATGTAGAAACACAAAAGAGTTTAATATTGAAGATCGCGTCATATGCACCATTAACAGTACGCGCTGAATAGCTGCGACACTGTCTACCCTAGAAACAAGGTTTGTTTCAGGTATATAAGTGTGAATACCATGCGTAAAGGAGATGATGATGATGATGATGATGATGATGATGATGGTGATGACGATGACATAGCGACCTCGCGTACTTGAGTCGAGGAAGGCGTTAGCGTGGTATGTGCTACTGCACGGTGGAAAAATATGCAACGGTTGTTATTTTATATGTTTGTAGAATGTGGAATGACAACGTGACGACCCTACGAGTATCTCTTTGGCTTTAAGTGTGATGGCGAAAACTAATGAACCATTAGACTTAGACAGGTGAAAATTGGTAGGAGGTAGATCGTAAACACACATACACATTTTTGTGTGAAACATGGTAAATCAGCAGATTCAAACATGGCGAAAGTGCGAAAGTTTGATGATATGTCCAACAAATTTAACGTGTGCAGAATCTGTATAAAATGCTTTATAGAACTAAAGTAAGAACGACAGGAATAACACATACTTTATAGGAGTCCAGGCTTTGAGTTCTGCTTGGAACTGCTTATTGCTGCTGGCTCTCACATCGTGTATCGCAGTCTGAGATTGTCCACGTCCGGAAGTCACTTGCCGACAAAATATAAAGAACGTCTTTTTACGAAAGCTGTCGATAACTTTAAGACCTTAAAGTACCGCGGTGCTTACGTGTACCAGTGTGCTTTAACAGTTAAAAACTCTGCATTTTACCCACATAATCCTTCAGGGGAACACACAAAGGGGGCTTGCTTACTGCAGCCCGCAGCCCTCCCACCTAAATCGAAATTTAAAGTAGACAGGTTTTATAGACATGATATTAAAACGTTTTACATGATTTACCCTCAGCCGAAATCATTAACTGAAGTCGGCTGATGACTAGTACATTAGAATGTTGAAAAATAAAGAAACAGATGATGTCTTAAAAGAAATTAAAAATCAAGAAAATTAAACATTGTGATTTAAATTAGGTGCATGAGTCATCGAACATGTAGTTGTATTTGTGTGTATATAAATACGTTGCGAACAGTGTTATGTTACAGTTATACTATGGCATGATTTTCTTAACAATTTGTAAAATAAAAATAAATTCTATATATTCTCAGCGTCAGCGCCCGCGCCCCCCCCCCAGTGAAAAATTCTGTGCACGCACCAATAAGCTGTGTATCTGCGTCTATGTCTTGCATGACTATCACAGTAATCAGCGATGATTTCCCTGAACCACACTAACCATTTGACCTTTGTTATAGTGACGCTTTGTGCTTCCTGTAAGGTATCTTGAGTTTTCTGTATTGTGTGGTTTACGAATTGATGTTGCATGACATGCCTCGTCCATTGTGGCAATGACTGGTCAGCTGTACGTTGCTGGCTCTTTGATGGTCATTGGTGTCTAGGGGGCTTAGGTGGGTTGGGGGGGGGGGGGGTGCAGAGTAATGAAGTGTGCCAGATGTGGAGTGGCTGTAGTGGCACACTGCAACATACGTCTTGTTCAGAGGAACCGCAAAGAAACATGTGTCTCCTTAACTGACATATAGTAACCTTTGCCCAAACGTGTATGAAAACTGAAATTTGTAGGAAAGCTGTGCTTCAGCTCAGCACTGTCGATACTTCGTTTTGTTTGGAGCAGGCGCGTGAGTTATGTGATATTGTACGGACTGGAGATCGAGGGATCTAGATTAGAATGCCGGCATAGGCAGTGATTTCTCCTCTGCACAGTGTCCAGACTGCCACTAGGCCCACACAGCCGTTTGTTCGGTGGAAAGCGGGTAACTTACATCCATGTAATTAGTGCGGAGCTGACGTGAAGATCGAGTGGAGGTATACCTCTACTTCCTCGTAAGTCCTCATGGCGTGCGCAAGGTATCTTAGCCTCGTTGATCGCGGCCTGGGTTAATCTGGTTCAGGACGGAGTCCCGCGGCTGCTGTTGTGAAAGTTAAGTTCCTCAAAAGACGAAGAATTTCTTGACATGATGAACAACTATAAAGCAGGGTAGTGAAGTTTTTGTCGTCCCCCCATGAAGGCATATGGAGGGAGTAGAGGTATAGCACCACCCACACTTAACCTTGGCACTAGATAGAGGTCAGTTGTTAACTTCACCCCCCGGCCTTTTGTCCTGGGAGAGAATCGCAGTACCCATTGAACAAGAGGCTGGGTGGGCCCCAGGGCCGGTCTGGGAGTTTTGGAGAAGTGAGAAGTCTGTTTGAATACTATTCGGGTAATCAAATCGAGAAGAATGGGATGAGCGGGACATGTAGTACGTATGGGGGGAAAACAGAGGTGGATACAGGATTTTGGTGGGGAGACCTGAGGGAAGGCGACCACTTGGGAGACCCGTGCGCAGATGGAAGGATAATATTAAAGTGGATCTTCAAGAAGTGGGATGGGCATGGACTGGATTGAGCTGGCTCAGGATAGGGACAGGTGGCGGGCTGTTGTGAATGCGGTAATGGAACTCCAGGTTCCATAAAATCTGGGGAATTTCTTGACTAGCTGAGAAACTGTTAGCTTCTCAAGAAGACCTCTGCTGCATGGAGTTAGTTAGTTAGAGAAATATGTTTGAGTGCTGGCCAGTGCGGCTCATTTAAGTGACAGAAGAGTTGGCTGGATGGCGAGGAATCTGTTCCAGCCGAAAGTAGGATCCCCCCACCCCCACCCCCACTCCAATCCGTCTGTGCAGTCCGTTTAGTTTACTCAGACTCTTTCCCCGCAGATGAAGCGACGGGAGCTTGAAGTTAACTATTCATCTGTGTTTAGTTTTTGGGATTAGGAATGCGTGGGGCTGCATTACTACTGCAACATTCATCTTCTTGGTACTGTGCTTGTTCTAGAGCAGGGACAACTTTGCTTTTGACTTCTCATCTTTTCAAATATCGGTCGCTGTGGTAGCTCCGGTATTGGAATGGAGCTGAGTGGGAGGTAGTTACTAATTACATTTACCCGCTGCACATCATAAATGGAAAAGGTTTTACTTCGATGCAACTCGTAACGGCATAGTGACAATAGCAACCACATTACTTGCTAATTGTTGGCGCGGGGGTGAAGAGGCGAGCTGGTTTCTTTTCGTGGTCCGTACCTCTTCTTACTTACAGCATGTGTAGAGGTTATTTTCACTTGATTACACTCACACACAACAGTCGGTAGGACTCCTCTGGACGAGGGATCGGCCCGTCGCAGAGACCTCTACCTGACAAGACAAACACTCACAAGAGACAAACATCCATGCCTCCGGTGGGGATTCGAACCCACGATCCCAGCAAGCGCTCGGCCGCAGACCTACACCTTAGACCGCGCGGCCGGTGGAATCGGCAGGCGAGCTGGTAAGAGAGGAAAATAATGTGAACATGCCACTGATCCTATTCCGCCCGTTTCAAAAACGTCCACAGTTATTGCAGCTATGACTGTACTCACAATAGTGTAAACGTTTTCGAAAGGGAAAGAGCTAGCCCCTTCCGAGGTGAGCCTAGCGGCGACCACGCGGCGCCGACTGTAGCCAGACTGCATGTAGCGCAGAGAGGTATCAGGTCTATGCAGTACCATCGGCATTGTGTCTTTTTAAGAATGAAAAAAAAATTCAAAGGTGCGTTCTATTTCGCCGATATCTGAAAAGAGCATTGCTTTGAAGGTTCCCAGGTTTCGTCCACTTGTCCTTGTGATTAGGCTAACACTAAGATGAGGGTGAGTGTTGAGTAATGGGTGATAGAATGATACGAACAGGGGAAAGCCGCAATAGTAGGGGAGCAACCTGTCCCATTGCCACTTTGGCTGCCACAAATTTAGCCTGTACTGGCCCCGGGGTCCAACCCGGGCCTCCTCGGTGAGACGCCGGCGACTAACCGCCTGAGCCGCGGCATGGCCTTTCTGAGACTGAAGGTTCTGTATGTAGGCGTACACCATAAGCGGGTCGAACACCGCGGAAGCAAGAGCGCACAACACAGGAGGCGTGTAACACGAAATAAATTTCAAGAATTAGGACTTGTGCATTGTAACCGGCAAAATAAAAGGTAAAGTTGTCCCTGCCCACGCAGTGAACGCATAGAGGGGAGTAGAGTTGCAGCTCCACTCATTCTTAACCGGGGTACTACATGGACGAACGTGTTCGACGTTCTAGCCACTCTGCCCCCGGCGGTAGAATCCCGGTACTCATTGAATAGGAGGCTGGACGGAAATTGACAGGGTAGATACGTATGAAGCATGCAACGTGGAACGTGATGAGACATGTTTCACGCTACAGAACCAGACGTGATTTTTTCCGCTTCATTGACATACCGCGAAAAAGTGGGTCGTAAGGAGGACACTGCATGCACCGAAGAGTAATTTCACCGGTTGCTTGGGGTTTGTTGTGGTTCGAAATTGTTATTTATCTACTTAAAACTGCAGTAATAATAATAATAATAATAATAATAATAATAATTCAAGAACGAAGTCCTTCTGAAAAGTTCGTAGTTCCTCAGCAAGTGCAGAAGTTCCCTGCATTTCATGCAACCGGAAGGTTCGTTACCGTATTAACTGCAGCCTGCTGCTTGTGCATATCGTGGGCCAGATGAATTCTGTCCACGCCTTCCCAGCCTACTTCTTTAAAGATCCATTCTAACATCATCTATGACTAGGTCTTCCAACAGTCTCTTAGCTTCAGGTATCTTCACCAGAACCCTGTATGCATTTCCCACGTGTGTGTCATGTGCCCCACCCAGCTCATCCTCCGGGATTTGCTCACCCATAATATTTGGTGAGAACTATGAAATTTTTCTAATTTTTGTTGTTTTTCTAAATGAAATATACAGGGCCCAACATTTCTTTTGTTGAAGTTATTGAAAGGTGTGAAGTTTTTTCTGGTCCGAATCTGCATAGTTACTTCAACAAAACGGAGCAGGAGAAAGCTTAGCAGAACGTGGCATAAATAAAATATACTGTTGAGTCTGGTATCTTACTAATACGTAGATTGTTGCGTGTGCCGATTACATTGATATTAACCATTTAAAGCCTAGCGGTAACTTTACATACGACCAGGTTTAACATTAAAAAATTCTACGTGGTGCCCACATTGCGTTTATGTGTTTTGTACGGATCTCAGAACAAACAGCAACTTTTGCCTCATAAAACATTAAGAGATTGGTTTTTATAACCGAAGTGGAGAGTGTTTACAGCGCGGTACGCACTGAGTCCTTATATAAAACAGATACACTTCGTCTTTAAAGGGTTAATAAGTTGTCCAGCTCCGTTAACAGTTATGAAAGTTGATTTCTAAGTTAAGCAGCAAGAAAAATTAATGAAGAACACCTCAAGAGTTTGTTAACAATTATGACGTCTCCATTTGCTTTCCCGTCTCAATATGAGCGCCGGAATCCGAAGATCGGCGTCCACTGATGTCATTGCCTCAACTAACAAGCTCCGCTGATTGGTGTGTGCTGCAGAACATATTTCAAGCCATCTAGTCCGTTTGTTTCATGTTTCCTGCCTTTACTTCCCTAGTATGCAGCCCGCTACAGGAGACATATTGCGTCTAGATTAATCTTTGTGGGATGTGATGCCATATCGATTGGTAGTTAACGACGTTTCGAAGGACCTTGCTGCGTCCACATTGGACCCTGAAGATCGAGGCAGAAAGTTCCTCCGAAATATCAGTATATACGAATCGACACGGCCTTATACCCCAGAAGACTTCAGTCTTCAGGAAAACCTCTGTGAGAAACTCAGTTCTTGAGCACTGCATCTCCATTGCAAAGACCCAGTCACTTAATGCTGTTACGGAAATAATCGTTGTTTGTTGCGAGAATCATACTAAAGACATAAATACACTGTGTGTGCAAAATGATGACTTCTTTTGAATGTTAGCACAGGTGATATACATGTAGTTGAGAATTAGCGGCGGAATAAGGTCCATGGCCGCGGCTGATTCTCAGCTCGACCACATTTGCGGAGAAAGAGCCAGCTGCAGCGGCAGAACAGGCTGTGCGGTTGACCTTGCGCTTGGTATTGTATGTAACGCGTCCTCCCCCATCTGCCTTAGGTTTCCTTTCTCACCTGTCTGAAGGAACGCGTCCATGTCTGGGTTGTGTTCAGTCGTTGAGCAACTCCATGAAACATATTTCCTTTTTTCTTGAGAAGATAATAGTCATAGGCCTATAGTCAAAAACCTGTTCTCATTTTACGGAACCCGAAGGTGCATAACCGTGATTGCAAGAGCATGCCATTGGTCCATATGCTGAGCCACGTGAGTCCATTCCAGCTCCTTACATTCTGTTTTCAAGATCAGTTTTAATGTTATCCTCCAATCTACGTGTAGGTTTTACATGAGGCCTCTTTTCCTCAGGTTTTCCACCGAAAGCCTACGCATTTCTTTTTTCCCCCCATGCGTGCTGCATGTCCCGATTTGATGATCCTAATAACAGTATGGCGAAGAGTAAACACCACGAAACTGCTCATTATGCAGTTCCTTTTTGCGTACTGTTACTTCCGGCCTCTTAGGTCCAGACATTCTTCTGTGCGCCCTATACGTAAAGGCATTTGTAATTAATCGTTTATTTTGAAGAGGCACCGAGTCGGTAATTTGGCAGTGTTCACATTTTTATAGATTTGCGTTCGTCAAAGCAGCGTGGACAACATAGTTGAAACTTGCATCAGTGGAGTGTGTGGTCTGTTAAACACAGCTAATTGTAGTAATGCTTTCGTTCTCAAAAAAAGGCTTGATCCGTTGGCCAGTTAAGTGAGTGATTCCATTTCCAGAATAATGTTCAATTGCTGCGCGATTTGAGGTCATCACAGCGGTTGTGCTGAACATTCATTTTCTGTCTGTATGGTTCCTAAACGCCATTGCTGGCATTAGCTTGCACACTGCGGACTCAACGTAACGGCATAAAGAGATTTATGATCTAATTCATAGCTGTGTTGCTGTTCTTGAGTTCTTGGCTAATGACATGGGGCCGGGGGGGGGGGCAAATTATCCATGGATGTTTAGGACCTTTAATTTTATGAAGGAGTGAATTTAGAAAGAGGGAGAAGATTGGTTTGAACCAGCCCTTCATGTACATACACCCCTTTCTCCCACTGTCACCCGAATTTTTTTTATTTGCCCCTGTTCAACCAAGCCAAAAAACTATTCTTAGGTGTAAAAAATTTTGGAGGGGCATTTGCCCCCCCTCCCAAGTTACACCTGTGGTTCTGACAGTCCTCTTCCGGCGTGCAATAGGTGTGACCCACCTCGCCTTCATTGACAAAAATTCCACGCTTTTATGACGTTATAAACGAATTGGTAACCAAGATCTTAAAGCCTGAAGTTGGAGGCAGTATGTCCGTCCGAAACGTTGGTACCTGCTGTGAAAGCACAGTGTGAACATCAATGCTCATGAATCAACAGTCTAACCATATGGTGCACATAACTGGGTTATTATTCTACTTGCCAATTGTCGGCTGCTGCTTCCTCTCGGCTCATGTATCGTTATTAAGGTAGCCCACTCATCACTGCATTGTCTTCTGGATTATGGCGTTGTGCAGTTCGGTAGATACGTAACAGCGTTTCGAAACATCGTGCTGTTTCCATCTTCAGAGCAGGAAAACTTTGTGGCGCTACGTCCTACAATACAACAGTTTATTATCACCGCCATGAACCTCAGCGTCAGCAAAATGCAGAGTTTTCAGAATGTTAGTGTAGATGGTTCATCGTAGCTAGCACTGTGCTTGTAAAGGTTAACTGACCTGCCGCAAGATCCGAGTCAGCAGTAAATGAACAGTACAACCAAAAAATTTTGAAAAATTGCAACGGCATTAATTTGGAAAGTGCTGGCACTCCGACGGGGGTTCATCTTTGCACTGTCGTTGAAGCCTTGCGCTCTTTATGTCGGAGATAGTATATATGCAAATAATACAAATCTGAGTGATTTTTAGCTTCTGAAGAAGGTATCCGCTGCATCAAGCGCTGATTAGTAATGTAGTGTGCTCAGTTGTCAGTAGCCGTACCACGCTGAGAACACAGGTTCTCGTCCGATCACGGCAGGTAAGCAAACTTGGGCAGGGTTGAAATTTAGATTGGTGACCGCCGGCGGCATGAATTTACGAGCCGCCTTAGCCTTGTCGGTATAGTGACCCCGCTAGGGGCTGGACGACGCGGGGTTCGATTCGCTGCAAGGGTAAGCGGTTTTTCCGTTCTTCAAAACGTCTGGGGCCCATACAAGCTCCTATTCAATGGGCACAGGGCAGTGACGACTCGTGGAATTTTCTTACTTATGGTAAGGATTTGAATTTGAAATGATTTTGTTCTGTGTCTCGAAGACTTTTATTCAGATATTCAATTTTTCTCAAAATTTCTTGGGGGGACGGGCTGCAGCCCTGCAGCCCTTATGGATGAGCCACCCCTGATAGCGGGGGCTCTTTCCCACATGGTAAACTGACTTCCATCGAGAGGCAAGAGAAAGAATGATTGGAGCCAAACCTACGCTCCCCGATATACCTTCATGACGTGGACAGCAACAGTTTTTATGTGATCAGTTGGATAGTAACGTAATACTCAAAACCTGTGTGTTTAACGAAACAAATTTGGAATCAGAAGTTGTCCTAAACTGAGGTCGGCGTTTCGCCAGATAGACGCCAGCTGGCGTCCTACTTGGCACGGCGGAGGTGTGAGGAACAAGCAGCATATATGAGTGAAGTTGTTGAAGTTAACTTCGTGGAGCGTAGTCCATCTTGAGAAGCTAACAATCGCTAATTGTGTCAAAAAATGCCCTGCCTTTTATGGAAACCGAAAGTTTATTACCGTGTTCATATCACATGAATCCAGCCGACACCCTCCCATAGCAGTCGGTATAGCGACCGGCTGCGGGCTGGACCGGCGGGTAATCGGGACTTGAAACCGAACGCGGTGCCCAATACCGAAGGCGGGCCGATATTTTCTTTGTCGCTGCAGCGTCTAGAACGGCTCTGGGCCAACCAGACTCCTTTCCAGTTCGTAATGCGGCTGGGGCGTCAAACTGAACATTCATTTCGTCTAGTGCCGAAGGTTAAGAAGGAATGGAGCCGTACCTCAACTGTCCCATACGTCTTGATGGCCTGGTGCTTAACTGAATACAAGCTGGAGTTCACCTTTCTTCTTTAATCCTGTTTTCGTCCAGGTTATCCCTAGCATTTTGTTTTTTGAAGCACCGTTTGATCTACCAGCAAAATAAAACGTTGTGGAAATTTAGTCTTTTGGGACGTAACACTGTGCCTGGTAGAAATCAACTGACGTTCAGATGGGAGGTATTCGTTCCACTTTCAGGGTAGACTCTTTAGCTCTGAAAATGGAGGCAGTACGTTTGTCCCAAATGTTGGTATATTTTGCCAGACTACAGGGCGTCACATAGAAGGCTGTACTTTTCATAGTCAATGTTGTGAGAACCTCAAATCTCGCGACTTCAAGGGAGGAATGTGTAGCCTACGTAACATGACGTTGGCATTTGTTTAGTGTAGTGCCATCCTGAGCGGTTTTCTCGGCCGCTGGAACGTGCAGATATAAGTGCAAGAGTTTGTTGAAAGATTTTAAACAAGTTTCAAGAAACTGTGTCAAGATTACAAAAACATGTGAGCAGATAAGCATTTACGTAACTAATTTCCGTGCATATATTTATATATTAGTAGAATTAACCAACAAATGGCATGTAGATGCCGAAACATGTCGGGGAAAACGAGAAAATAAACATAAAACAAAAGCATTGTGCATTTGTTGGTTAATTCTACTAATATGTGAACAGATGTTTGTAGTTATAAGGTTTTCGTATCATAAACCCAGCGATGCTTTCAGTACGCAGGTGTCGCTAAAGGCACCAAGTGACGGCGACTTGCGCGACCCCACAAATCACCGCCCTTAGCTGGTTGGTTGGTTAGTTAGCTGGAAACATTTGTCGCATAAAGTCGGATGTTCACGGAGGTGGTCAGGGGTCTGGGGCAGGAAATGTACTGCGGAGGGCGTCGGTCCAACGTTTCCAAGAGGACTGACCTAGTTGGCAGCCCTGCAGACTCCTCCCGAAGGCGAGCTCTCATTGATTACTGCCAGATACATACGCAGTGGCGTGTAGTGAATCAGCTGACATTTCGCGGACAGTGTCGCTTTATAAACAAAACAAGTTTGAATTTCCACTATTTCGGCGGGTTCGCATCCCCGCGGAGCGCCTATTAAAATCGTCCCGTCCATTCGTCTGTCTGTACGCATAAAATAACTCAAGAGGCGGATTTTACGTAAATTTGATATCGATTTAGACTCAAATTGGTTGCAGTATTCCAATTTTTGGTGAAATGGAACAATAACGGACACTTACACGCAGCTGAACGTGCTTTTGTGGGTCCATTGCGGAGCCAGCAATGTTTCGGATAGAAGGTGTAGGATGAAACCAAAACGCTATGTTCAGTAGAGTTTTCCCGTAAAGTTTATGGTTTTCGAGATAAAAAGTTAAGTGAACGCGAAAGCTGTACTGTGCAATAATTACACTTCTAAATTTTACATCCGACAATGCAAAACGTTATGCCGAACACACGTGACAATTACTGAAGTCTGTTGTTGTCGATTTATTTAAACGAATGTGCTTGGACATAATGAGTTGTGTACTCTGCACAACAGTTCTCCATTATTTTAATCTGTGATCTGCTGCTACATATTGCGGCCTTTATATGTCGTCATCTTCGGGCAGTTAACTACAAAATTGTAAACAGAATACACAAACGCACAAGTCGTATATTTTGAATAAAATAAACAGTGGCATCCGCGGCATGGAAAATCAGCTTTTTTTTACATTACTGTGTATTAGCAAGCAGGGTATCGTTAAATTATGCCAATATATCACTGTGGACATAGTCTATATCCTCATTCCATCTTCGTGGTTATGTAGTACTTTCACGATGTGAGTGTATTAAAGAAACGTGCAATGTTAAAGAGCAACTACATGCGCCTTTTAACATATATATGAAGATGTTTAGTTACAATTGTACATGTTGCGAACCAATAACTGGTTCATCTTCACAAATTACAATTGTATGTGTAATTGTAATTTGTGACATCCCTGAAGATGAACCAGTTATTGGTTCGAAACATGTAGGATAATTAAACATCTTGATATATATGTTAAAAGGTGCATGTAGTTGGTCTTTAACATTGCACGATTCATGACAATGCACGGTTTGAGCACTGTAAAGTTTGTATTATAGGAACTTTCCATAAGAATCACCGTGTGAGATCCCCATTCTACCTCGCGGTGTGTTATTGTCTGCACTCCTGTACCTTCAGAATGTGTAGCAGTAGTTGCCTGCCCCCTGTGTGACATTGACTAGTTCCATAGTGGTGTACCGTACTAGCATAATTTAACGATATCTAGCTTGCTGATAGATGTAGCACTGCATCAATAAAGGAGAGAAATTGTCAATAAACTCAGTTTTAAACTTGGAGGATTTTACGGGTACATAAATGTAATTTTAATGTTTGACAGTTGTACGGTGTTCCATACAAAAACTATGGGATCCCATTGTTTATTTTATTTGTAAAATAGGTGACGTTGTACGTTTATGTATCGTGTATATAATTTTGTACGAAGTGCCTGAAGGTGGCCATGTATACTGGCCAAAACTCGTCGCAGCAGAGCACATTTAAATAAAGGAGAATTGGTATGCAGACCATGTATTTCTGTGGCTGCATTATTTCTAAAGCACAACGGGGACGAACAACTAAAAGAATGGTGCGGATTTTTTTTCTGGCGTTTGTCCATATTTTGTCTGTTATGTTTGTAAGTTATTGGGTGTTGAATGAGAAATTCAGCCAACATCGTTATGCCTTGATTAGTGTTAACATCGGCCACCTCCCTTCCCCCATGGTTTTATCATAAGGCCTTCGTTTTTCTCATCGTGGTAAGAAACGTCTGTGGTACGGTGAGATTATTGCATTGCCCTTTAGAAGAACTGCTGAGCATGCATCATGAAGATTTTGACATAACTGGCATCCAGCCTGTTGAAATTTTAACGAGAAAATTTGATGGTTGATTTAATCCACTCTTATACAAAGCAGCCCTTGAGAAACATTGTGACGTTACGTTTTCACTGCATCTCCTGAAAATTTCACGTAAGACAGCTTGGTAGAACAATCAGTGCTATGATACCGACGGGAGCACAGGCCCCTCTCGAATCCCGCTTAAGGACAGATTGTTTTCCGTGGCCACTGCCGCCTTGTGTGCATATCTGTAACTATAAGATTGACGTCCCGTACATGGGGACAGATTGACGACAGAATATCTTGCGCAAGCTAAACGCGGGGAGCAGACGAACTAAGCGCTCGCCTTTGCGTCACTTTTTGTAACTATTTTCCTTTGTGTTTTGTTCGCTGAAAATAAGTTCTGCTGATGTTTGAATAATATCGTGACCAAAATAACTAACGTTAATCTAAATATGTTCAAAGCACAAGTAACACTTCTATAAGAATTACAGCACCATAGGCGGGTTTTGTAACACTCACTAGGAATCTCGTGTTTAATTGTAACAAAGTTTTAAGAAACTGTGGTGTTAAAGTCGTTGCTTTTTCCTGGCGTAGTTGGATTGTCCTGTAATCAGCGCATATACAGTGTTAATTATTGCAGTGAGGATATCACATGCAGTCTCTCTGTTGTTATGAATAGGCTCAAGTAGTAACACTTATCGTCTAGGCGTACATTGGTCTGCGAAACGAAACAAACAGCTTAGTAGCTCATACAAGTAATAGCAACAAGTTCCTTCTGTTTCACTCTCAAAAAAGCACAGAAGCTTATGCGATATTGTTCATATAGATACCAAACTAACGCGATTATAAATTGTCTGTAGATTACAGCCAGAATGAGTGGGGCACAGGGGCGCAGCTACTCCAGAACCCTTGCGTCTTTGATCAGGCGCGCAGCCAGAATTTTTTCCGGGGGGGGGGGGGGGGATGGGCTGACCCCTGAGGCTCTATATAATTTATGTTTGATTTTAAAAATTATGTTATAAAAATCATGTTGTAAGTACAACATAACACTGCCTGAAACTGCATTTATATACATACAAATATAACTACACCTTCCATGACTCAATCACCGTGTCCGATCGTATTTTTAATTTATTAATTTATTTTTCAAAATTCTAATGTACTAGTCATCAGTCAGTTTCAGTGACTGATTTTGGCAGAAGGTAAAATCATGTAAAACTTTTGATACCATAATGTCTACAAAATGTGTGTTTTTTAATTTCCAGTTTTGGGTGGTTTGGGGGGCTGCAGCCCGGCAGCCCTCCCCCCCCCCCCCCCCCGGGGTGCGCCCTTGTTTTTGATAATGAAGTAACATATCCAAGGGTGTGCTGGCAAAATTTCAACTACCAGTTTACACATTCAGGTGCCTGCTGAAAATTCTTTAGTAGACCACTTTCCCAGAATGGGAAAAGGGCTTGTAGTGCTTCCTGTATTTTGTGTGTGTGTGTGTGTCCAAGCAGGGGGGTCAGGAGTGCCATAAAGGTGGACGCGTAAGAATGCCACCTTTTTTTCTGTCAGATACTTGTTCAACCAACCCAGTGCAAACCAGTTGTAGCACATCCCTTGGTATAGGGAAGGTCTGTCTTTTATTCAGTCTCCACTGTTTTCACAACTTATCCATGTCCACATACCCAGTGGCTATGGCACTAATTAGAAGAGGACCTCTGATGATACTGAGATAGTGCCTTAGACACCTGTATCTAAAATTGTTTACATTGAAATGTTGCTTTATATGCCATAGTTTCTTGCATTGGATTACATTTATAAGATAAAGACAATCTGCTGGATGTTAATGAAGATGCTTCTTGTTTTCAGGATGTGGTGGACAATAACTGGTAATTTTGGTAATATTCTTCCCATTGACTGGTCCAAGTCGTATGCAAGGAAGTTACACATGCCTGCACTTAACCTCAATGAAAATAAGGTGCGTATTATGTGAAATTCTGTATGATTACATTTATAGGTTTTTGTGAAACTTATTCTAAATAATGTTGTTCTAGAGGCTTTCCTATCTCAGTACCAGGCAATTTTATACTGAGTATGCCTTTTTTGTTCTTGTTCTATGTAATGATGCCATCAGTACTTCAGATTATATTGTCAAATGACAACATGATTACTTGCTTATGTACATGTGTGCTTGCTTGCTTCTTTCCTGTCCCTCAAGCCCTACAAGAACCTGGATCTCAAGATCTGCACTCTTCTGTGGCATTATGCCATGTCGCATGGTAATCCTTTACTGATGTTCCAGGACAGCATATTGGTCCCATCTTCAAGTGTAAAGTAGTCCAAGAAGCTTGATCTCCTTTATGATGGATGTCCGTTTTTCTTTACTATTTTCCTTTTTTCGTACACCGAATTACTGTGCGCTTTCACAGATTACTCTCTCCATCTTCCATCCATCTCAGTCTGGGCCTTTTCACTTTACTTTAACCTTCTGGCTTATTTGAAAAAAACTTTTCTTAGCAAGCCTTGTTTGATTCATTCTGATCACATGCCCCAGCTCATGGGTGGGACAGTAGTATTAAAATTGATCTTAACATATAGAGTGGGAAGTTGTGAACTGAATCCATATGGCTCATAGTCCATTGGTCAGCTCCTGTGAACATGATAATGTAGTTTGGGATGCATAAAAGGCAGTAGTTAACAGATAATGTTATCAATAAGGACTGTGCTCCATCGAGGTGGTTGTGTATATCAGTTTGTTACACTTTATATGTCCTAGAAACCCAAGAAACACAATATCATGTGCATATGATGTTCTCTGCAGGAGAAGCTGTCCCCCGATGATGATTTGCTGGATCTAAGCTCTGAGGATGAAGCTGTGGCCAGTGACCTGGACATGCACTCGCTTATCCTGTCAGGTCTTCATCAGGACACAGAGCCTGTAAAAACAGCAGAAGAAGTCATCAGGGAGATTGACGATATGATGCAGGTATTGTCTTAAAGTGATTCATCCCCCATATGTTTACAGTCAAATAAAACCAACAAATATTGTGTTGACAGATTATTTGTTGGTCTTATTTGTAAGTACTGTGACAACACTACTGGGGCAGCATCTTGGAATGAGGCTGGTTCAAATTAATTTTACTCCTAGAAGGGCAGTTCTTATTTGGGTGCTTTTTGAGCTTTAATGAGCATGCAGTCTCTGTCCAGTGGGCACCAAATATAAGCAGTCCACTTCATCACCATTGTAACAGCTATTGTATTGTGATACTTTCTTATACTTCAGTAATATGGGATTTTAAAATTCACCCTATTTTTACAGAATTGACAGCCAGATTTTAAGTTGGGAATAATATCACAGGTACTGAAAAAAAGCAGTGATTGGTCAAATGGAACCAACAAATGTGCTATTATAATAACACAGCTCAAGGCTAATAATTGTTAATGAAGTCATAACTGTTGCAGACCAAGGACCAAAGAAGGCAAATGACTAGTAGTAAATTTAATTTTTTTTACTTAGTTACTTGACTAATATGTAATTTAAGGCGATGAAAGTATATGAGATTCGAGGGAACAATAGTGTCTCCCGACCCAAGATTCTTCAGTTCATATTTCACAAATGAGTTTTTGGCCTAGAGGCTGGCTACTGTGATATGCTTTTCCTCAGTCCCTCTATGCAGTTGTGCCATAAATAGACTGTGACTGGATTCTTCTAATTCATTCCGATTTAATCATTTATGGCTGTGCTATTGCTCTTTGTGATGTTGCTGCTGTAGTTCGTCAGACTTTATCTTCCAAACTAAGACACAAATAATGTCTGAGTGTTGAACCCAATGTACTTGTGAATGATGTGTGTGTGCACGCGCGCGTGCACGCTTGTGTATATACAATAAACTTTACAATATCAGACACCTCCACAACCAAAAGGTGGCCAGACATCATAATTTTCCAGATATTAGATTTGTCACTTGATATTCCCCATGGCACAACAGCCCCTATTGGGCAAGGGCCTCCTCATTATTGAGGCTTCACAATGTCTTTCAGTTAGACGCTCAACACTTGGTAGGACTCCCCTGGACGAGTGATCAGCGCAACACAAATTGTCACGTGATATCCTGTCCTGTTATCTCTGCTGCACTTTCTATTCCCTTTTCATCAATACTTACATAATATAAGTGCACATGTAATCTAAAAGGCACCCAACAAGACACCAAATTTCACTCTTTTAAGCGTCATATTCACCATATTATTGCTAGTTGATGGTATAGTGAAGTTTAATGGGCCCCTTAGTTTCCAGTTAATAGAGCTTTCTGTATCATCCATTGCAAGATATAATGGCTTTTACTGTATATAGCTGTGCCTCATCAGAAGTTAAAGTTGTCCCTGTGCTTGATTAAGCAGCAAGCCACGAAGACTCGGAGAAGGAGAGGTACAGCTTCATGCAGTTTTAGCCATAGAACTAAATGAAGGTGACTGATCAGCTTCATGTCCCAGCTGCTCTACCCTAGGGAAAGGGTCCCCAGTTGTTGTGGTATAGAGCAATGCTTTCCAAACTTTTTTTCCATGTACCACTATCACAACACAAAACATGTACACATACCACTAACTACTGCAAATGTTAACACCTACTTTCAGGATACTGGCCTTCCAGAATGTTTTGCTAGTTGGCAGGCTTGTAGTCTTCAAATCTGCCAACCAGCAAAACAACTATACTGTGGAAACCTCAAATTTTGCAGTTGATGTTTTTCTAATGTAACATAATTAGACTACAGAGGAGAGTCTGTATTTATATTCAAACTATA
Organism: Coptotermes formosanus; assembly: GCA_013340265.1. Lineage (NCBI taxonomy): Eukaryota > Metazoa > Arthropoda > Insecta > Blattodea > Rhinotermitidae > Coptotermes > Coptotermes formosanus. Next base: position 48,019 of record BLKM01008356.1, on the reverse strand, counting down.
AAATAGTATGTTGGTATACATTTTAGAAATGCTTCTCTCTACATTTTGATGCATGTAAAACAGTTTTATTAGTGCAGTTAATGTTTATAAATTTCAATTATGAAAAAACAATCGTAAATTTTTTCATGTACCACCAGGTGACCATCCATGTATCCACCAGTGGTACATGTACCACCATTTAGCCTTTTAAAGCCTAGCGGTAACTTTATGTACCACCAGGTTTAACATTAAAAAATTCTACGTGGTGCCCACATTGCGTTTATGTGTTTTGTATGGATTTCAGAACAAACAGCAACTTTTGCCTTATAAAACATTAAGAGACTGGTTTTATAACCGAAGTGGAGAGTGTTTAGAGCGTGGTACGCACTGAGTCCTTATATAAAACAGATACGCTTCATCTTTAAAGGGTTAAAAAGCACTGGTATAGAGGGCTGGATGATTCCCAGAGCCAGTATGAATGTTGTGACAAAGAGGAATACCTCTCATCTCTTCTGGGAATGGAACACCAATTCCTTGGTCATTTGGCCATACCCTGATATGTGTACTGACAGCAGTCAGAGTTATTAGTATTTACAAATGGTGTCACATGCTGATCGCAGTATACCTGTGCTTCAGTCACTACTACATCCTTGACCTTTGCTGAGAAAGGTTGCACTGTGTTTATGTTTAGTTATTACTTGTGTGGATGTCTGTGTAAACAGTAGCTAGAGAGTGGATGTGTCGTATTCTTGTATTGAAATTCTTGAATGTTTTAAACTAGTATTTCCATAAATACAAGTAATACTTCAGTCTTATTGCAGTTCAGGCATCCGCAAGGCTAATGTTAGTGTCAGTACTGTTGATAAATGATGCATCAGTTCTGATGTTAGAAGGAACAAACATCTTATCTTCCCAGAAATACAAACACAATGCAAATAAATTCCTTGGATTATGATGACACAGGATGGCCATAAGCCCACAACCAGGCTGTTTGATGAGGAATCTGCCATACTTTGGGAGTACATTCCTTAGGTTAATCTGCATTGATATAACCAAAAACACCAGTGTCCAAAGTTGAACATTTAAGGAGATAGTGGTGCTAAAAAAATGTGATGGTCATGGGGTTCCACATACTGCACCTGTTTAACATGACATGTTATCTGTACACTGTGCACGGCCATCTTTGAGCGGATAGCCAAGGCAAGTCAGTGGAGGCGAGTGTGCTACATAAAGTAGTTGGAACCCTAAGGATGATTGTTATGAGACTAGTGAAAGTTTTGCTTTCTTAATTAAATTCACATGTTAAGTAGATGTTCAGCACAGTGTTAACATTACATGAACTACAAATTGCTTCTAGTTTTAATACGTACTTGGTAATCAATAAATGTATAACCGTTCTCATTCTTTAAAACTTATATTGCATTTATCTCCATAACCCTTCAACTTAGGATGTGATTTCAGGTTTCTGCCACAATGTTGATGATATCTGCACTCTTCTGGGATATTACACAGCGTCATGTGGTAATTGTTTACCACTACCACATGACGCTGCATAAGATCCTGGAAGAGCACCAACAGGATAATGCTAAGGAACATTCTGCGAGTGTATGGTAGATTTCTCCCGAAACACTACACACACACACACACACACACACACACACACACACACACACACACACACACACACACACACACACACACGGTCGAACTTGGTTATAACATCATGAAAGGGACCAAGTGAACTGTGTCATTGTAAATATGTGGTGCTGTAAGTAAGGTGTATGGTAAAAGTGAAGGAAAAGTATTTTAAGACAAAATAGAGGCCTGTAGGCATATTACTTAGATGTTTATGCTATGATCTATTTTGAATTTAAATTACAACTGAAATTTGGAAAAAATAAAAACTACTCTTATATAATTGTAAATTTCCATACAGTCTTATGCTAAAAATTCATTAACTTATCATGAGAAAAGGATTGCTGACTGGTACATTGCCACGTCTGTGTTGTTAAAACCACTTAAGCAGCGCCTCATCAACGTCACTTTGTTCAGGCTTTAAAAATCGCTTTATTTTTGAGCCACTCCATTCAAACACACTAATAATTTTGGTTTTGTTTTTCCAGATCGTTTGCATCGTAGACTTTATGAGATCAAATTCTTGACACACGTCAGCTTTGTTTTTTTCCATTTACTCTTTCTCATATAAGTTTAAATTTTTCTTTGATACTCAGAACCTTCCTTTGTTCGTCACTGTAGTCATGTTATCACTCTACCAGTCTGCTGTTTACTGCAGGAGTAGAAAAGTAGATGGCAACTTTATGCACAATTACTATTGGGTTCTTTGTTCTTCTGGAATGTTACATTGTGGGATGACCTGTTGGTATCATGTTCAAGGGTCAAGCTATCAAAGAAATGTTGGTAACTAACTACCAATTTACTCTGTGTAACATCCCAGAGCAAAGATCTTATTTACAATGAAGCAGGAGCCTGAAATCATTAATTGCTGTTACTATTGTCATTTTTCAGGCTTGTCTTCTCAAGGACGATGAGAGGGTTGAATTCTCAAAATAGCCTACTTCTTGGAAAATTATACTGGAACAGATGATTGGCAATATTTTTATATCTGAGGTAGATACTGTTATGTATGCTGTCCTGAGCAAGGCAGAAAAACACGTGCCTTATGGGGAATTGGTCAGTACCACAGAATGTTTGACCCACTGGGTGAAGTTGTGCACAAACAGAGGTTGTTATAACTGAGTTCTACTGCATATTTAAACCAGAGTAGTAAATGATACAGTAATACATACCAAAGATATTTTATGCTACCTGAAACATTAAGGTTTGTGCAGTGGTGTAGCTGGTGATTCATGCTGGATCAGTGTGTGATCAGAGCCTGATCTTTCAGGACATTTTGGCCTTTGAAGATGAGGGCATTGTGTTGACTCAAAACATTGGAATCTTGTTACATACAGAGGCCATGTAATATCCAAGAACAACATCATCATCTTCTTTTTACCTTTTCAGTCACAGATCACTGCACATCACTGAATGTCAGCTGTGGAATTTACTATATGTTTATCATGTTCAGTTGCTGTGATATTGTTGGTTTAGGAGACACCATCAACAGAATGTTCGCCTGATTCTGATGGCTCACTGCTCGACTCCTCTGACACATTGGAAATTAAGGGCAAAGAAGTTCTTCAGTCTCCTTTATATGAAGATAGTGAGTAATTGTTGCTACTAATCCTGCTTTCTAAATGATATTTAGCACTTCCTAGCATGTGGCTGCCATATACTTCTGACACATTAAACCAGTTGACACAGAGCAGGGTAAGAAAGCCACACTTTTAACACACTGATGCTGGAAACTGTGATGTTACAATGTATGTAAACTTGCCTGCTGTCCGGAACTGTAATATTGTGTTCTGAAGTGTCTGTACATTTCAGTTCTTTTATGCTTTAATACATATATCACATGGTTGGTCACTGATTTTTCATCACATAGGCCTGGGTTTGATCTGGGAGCAGTCCAGTTGAATTTTTAGTGGAAGTACTAGCATGGGGGCAAGTGTTCTCTGAGTACTTCAGTCTTCCATTGTCAGTTATCATTCCACCCGTGCTGTATACTCTAGACCAGAGGTCTCAAACACATGGCCCACTAGTTTATTTTGTGCAGTCCTTGCATTGATCTTATTATAATTATAGAATGTGGCTGGCCAGATTGTTGAATAATTTGTTTCATCTTTTGTTTTAGGATTTTTTTATGCACTGGCCAAAAATGTTAAAGAATGTTTACAACCCTTCATCTGGGTTATGCATAAGTTTGTTGTTGAAGGACAGAGCATCTGGAACCCCTGCTGTGTGGGTGGTAATTTCTGGCAAGGACTTGCGCATTTCCGTGCATTTTCCTCAAGGAGGACAGTACCTGAAAGTAGTCTTTATGGGGTTATTATTCAGTGACAGTACTAGCACCAAGACACTGCTCTATACAAGTGAAAACCAGTATTGAAAAGCCTAAGTGTGATATGTTTATTCACTGCAAGAACTTAAGGATTGCTGTTGACTATAAATTGAAATAAAAAATAATTGTACCATTGCAGATTTCAAGTCAAAATGATTTGTATTATGCCTAAAATGTAACAAAGTACAAACATACCTTATGAAGTTACCTATACCAAGGCATGTTGACATGTTTGTAGCCTGCATTATAGTAGACTAGATGGTTTTCTTGTGATGGTAACTGCTGCAAGGAGTTTCCTTGGATCCTGTATCCCCTGTGAGTAATAGAAGAGTAGAGTGTTGTGTACTGTAGGAAAAATGGGAAATGTTATTGCTTGGTGTAACATGTGACAAAATTGTTTGTCTCACTTGCAATAATGGGGTTTCAATGCCAAAAGAATACAATTTATGCCATCATTACTAAACTTTATTGAAAGTTAACTTCACTGTTCCTGAAGAGATGAATCATTTAAGAATCGTACGTGTGATCTGCAGTGGCAGCAGAATATAGTTACTGTTCTCACCAAATCAAAAAAATGTTTCCACTAAGGCCAAAACCCACTCTTGGCAACCCTGGTAATTAATTGTTTTCCATATAATTTGACAGTATAGTGGCTATGTATCTGCTTTTTTACTTGGCAATTCTGGTTTGACTCTCAGCCACGATAGTCACTGGTCCTGACAGTTCTTTAATTTTCCTGAATAAGGCAAGCAAATACTGTACCAGCAGAGTACGTTAAAATCTATTGCGACTTCTGTCAAATTTTAGTGAAGTAAGTTTCTATTTATTTTTCATTCTTAATGGCACATTTTATAACTTTTTTTCAAGTTGCACAGCATCATGAAATAAACTAAAATATTTTCTGACCCAATATTTGTTTCAGAATTAAAAACCTTGAGTCTATCACAACTGAATGAACTTTACCTGGAACTTGAAGTGTTGATCCGAGAGTTTTCAGAGACACTTATCGCTGAACTTGCATTACGTGATGAGCTGGAATATGAGAAGGAGCTAAAAAACACTTTCATCTCGTTACTGTTGGCTGTTCAGAACAAGCGGCGGCAGTATCACGTTGAACGCAAACGAACGGGCCGAAATAATACAACACCTCGTGCACCAAATGGTCTTGACCCAAAGGTAAGAAAAGGGGTAATCTAATTTCATGGACACTTTCTGAATTTGGATAAAGCAGTGCTGTTTTTGGTAGTACCAAAAGCGGACTGTGGCTGGAAGCTAAATTTAAAACCATTCTTTATACCAAGTCTGTGAACTTGAAGTGTATGGTACAGTGTCAGCATTGCTAAAATTACACTTTCAGTGTAATTACACACACTTTGTAAGACTGATCATGAAGAAATTGGTTCTTTGTAATATCAGAGCAGTGCTATTTTTTCAAAAAATGGTTGTACACCTCACTTGATGTATCTGTTCACTATGTTAAATTAGGAGTTCACCCTGGAACAGGCCATGAAGGCTGAGAGGGACAATAGAGGTATATCCCTACTCTTTCTTTAACCTCAGTGCTAGGTGGGGGTGGGTGGTCAACACCACACCCTGGCTGCTTTACTCCTGGAACAGACCCAGTGCTCATTGTACAGAGGCTGTTTGGGCCCCATGGCTGGTCTAGATGGGTGCCAAAAATCTCGCTGCCACTGGGATTCAATCCCCAGACTGTCCAGCCTGTAGCGAGTCACTATACTGACTATGCTATCCTGGCCCACGCATCTGTTCAATAATGATTTAAATTCCCAAAAACATGCTTACAGAATTAGAGACTTTCAGATAATTTATTAGGTATTGTTGGTTATCCAGGGGCATGACTTTGACCTTGCTAGTGGTTGCACATGGAGAAGTCAACCATTAGATACTAACGACCAGTACCCAATGTATTTCAGTTAACCAATAACACTGGGCTGAAGTGTGGTAGTGCTTTGTGATGGCGAGTTAATCCTGTTGTGTGAGGATGAGTTTTCTGTTGCATTCTGCCTAGTTCTTCTTCTCCTCCTCTTCCTCCTCCTCCTCCTCCTTGAGCACTATGGTCCGTTGTGGACCTTGGCTTCTGATACAGTCTTACTCCATTCCTGATGGTCTCTGGCCACTGCTCTTCTGTTTTTTATTCTCATTATTTTTAAGTTATTTTCAACCTCGTCTCTCCATCTTTTACACGACCTTTCTCTTTTCTTTGTTCCTTCCATTGTCGCTGTTGCGATTTGGTTTGGCATTCTTTAGTTTTGCATTCTTTCACCCTGACCAGACAATCTTAGTTGGAGGAATTTTATAAATTTTACAGTATCTTCTCCTTGTGTTATGTCCTTTGTCTGTTTGTTTGTTCTTATTCTCCAATGTTCTCTTTCTTTTATGGGTCCATATAGTTTCCTTACAATCTTCCTTCCAGATATTCTGAGCACATTCATTTCTTCCACATTCATGGGCCAAATTTCTGATCTGTGGGTCAGTATAGGGTGTATTAAATTTTTATGTAGTTTTAATTTGGTTTTCTGGGACAGGAGTTTGAACCTAAAGAGTATAAGTGTGTGCTAGTTGTGTGCTGTTTGCTGTCATGATTTTGGAATGAGTGTCTGTCCACATTTTAATTTTTTGCAACTTGCCACAAGTATGTGAAGCCGTCATTGCCTTCAAATTTAAACTCACTTATTGTCAAGTTTTTTAGATATCTTCTAGCTTGTGTAGCACATATTTTAGTGTATGTTGTTTCCCTTTTATTGGTACTTAAACCCATTTTTCTGCTTTCAGTTTCCAGTGCCAGCAATACTTCTTTTTAGAGCTGTAATGTTCCTGGCAATCACAGTGTCATTGGAGTACACACAAACTTGTGTGGATTTATAAGTAATGTTTCTTTCTCTACAGTTCCTTCCAAAACCATGTTTCATGCTATATTGGACAACACTCGCTGTAATGCAATGGACTGTCTTATTCCTGTTGATATGTTAAAAGGCCTGCTGCTAGTAGCTGCTATGAGTGCTTTGGATGTATTATCATCTAATGTCATCTTTATTAGCTTTATTATTGTTTCTACTATTCCTTAATATTCTAAGGCTATAAATAGTTTAATTCTATCTGTGCTGTCAAAAGCTTATCTAAAATCAATCAATAAATATCATGAGAAGTCTGTGTTACTCATAATATTTTTCCATGATTTTCCTCATCACAGATATTTGGTCAGTGGTACTTCTATTTGATCTTAATCCACATTGATAGTCTCCTGTTATCTCTTTTAAGTGTATGCATTCAGCCTTTTGAGGATAATATTTGGTAAGATCTTATGTATCATGTTTAGCAGGTTAATCCCTCTATAGTTGGTGCATTGTAATTTGTCTCCTTCCTTAGAAATTGGACATATCAGACCCTCCTTCCATTCAGCTGGTATTATTTCCTGCTTCCGTATCAAGCATTAACTTATGTATTTTTCTTAACATCCTTAGCCTTCTGTGTTTTAATTCAGCGGTGATGGTATCTTCGCCAAGGACCTTATGATTTTTTAGTTTTGCTATTATATCTTCTGCTTCTTCCATAGAAGGATCTTTAATCCATGGCTATACAGTTAGGTGTCTAGTTCCTTTTGCTGAGTTTTTGGATATTTTCTTCTTTTGCATTTTCCTTTAATAGTTGTTCATAGTCTTATGTCCATCTGTTGGTGACCTTATGTTCATCTGTTATTATTTTCCCTTGCTCATCTTTGCATTCTTTTAGTTTGGTTGATACTCATGTTTTTCTGGTTCAGCCTGGTTAGGTCTGTGCATAAATTTGATTTTACACTTGTTATAAACTTAAGACCCATCAAACAGCAACCAGCGGAAAGTGCCCAGATGTAAGGACCCCCATCCATGCTATCAAGGCTAAACAATGCATTACTCATAGATAATGATCAATACATTTAATTTACAGTCGAGTTTGGGTGTTAATTGAACTTGGAATATAAATGCATTGGTAGAACTGTAATGAGCGGAGTGTTATTATCTTCATCCACTATGTTTGTGTTTCCAGTACCTGACAACAGTAATACCTTACCACTTGGGGAGTGGCCCACCAGATAACCAAGCTCTTCAGGTGCTCATCAAAAGTACGTATTATGAATGAGACCTGACTCTATCATAGTGGTAACCATGAAGATTACTGTCTTTAGGATGTGATGGTGTGTAGTTTGGTATGTAGGTGCTGATGTTTCAGAGGAACATTCTGCCTCTGTTTTCAGGATAGAAGAGTCTCTCTACCTCTGTATCTATCAAACTACATGGTGTCATTTCCCAGAAGATATGGATCTTCTAGAGTTTTGCGTGTTTTGAATTTATGAATAAATCAAATGAAAATTCAGTTTAATAACTGAAACTTACCTACTATGAAACTGTGAATTATTAAATCAAATCTTGTATAATGAAACATGTTTTTCACTTTAAATTTTGTGCCTTCAGAATAATTCATATTCATATCTTCATAAAACATGAAAGTGTTTTCAAGTCAGTATTCATCAGTTTTACATATTCCTGTCAGTATTTTTTCTTCGGTTTGTTAGAATTTTTAATGTGAGTTGAAGTTGTCACTGCATTAAAATACAGCTGTTTGCCAAGCAAGACTCCATAGAAGTTGTCCATAAAATTATGGTTATTGTTGCTGCTGCTGCTGTTGTCATCATCATTTTTGCTGCTGCTGCTGCTGTTGTTGTTGTTGTTGTTGTTGTTGTTGTTGTTGTTACAAAAGGTAAAATGTTTTTTTCTTTGGGCTTGTGCTTTATACCATGAAGATTAAGTGGGGTTGAAGGTCCACACATTCTTTGTTTTGCACTGCATGAACTGAGGGTTTGCAGCATGAGTTATACACTTCATTGCCACCAGTTTCTCTTGGCTGGGAGGCTGCATGGGTTCCAGAGTCAGTCTGGAAATACCCTGCCAAAAATGGAGCCCTGGTCATCTAGCAAATAACCAGTCACATTTACTGACTTAGCTCTTGTGACTCAGTATTATTACTTTTCATGCTAACTGCTGCTTAATTTGTAAGTGGAAGTTTATGTTACTTATTATTCATTTCTTAGTTTTCATTTTTTTATTGCAGTACTGAAAGCTATCAATGAAGACAGTCCCACTGTTCCTACACTACTTACGGATTACATACTGAAAGGTGAGTAAGTGGAGGAGACACTGTGCGTGTACAAATATGTAGATTAATAGACATGCTTGAGAAGCCTTATGAAATAAAATTCCAGATTGGCATGAATGAAAATAGAGATCTGAATGTGTTTACAGCCTGTATGCTGAAGTGACATTTGAACTCTTATTACTTGCAAGTACTGTATGAGTTATCTTGTTATTATTCTAAAGCCCTGTGCCAGATGTCTTACCTAGTATGCTCCTAGGCAGAAGTGAGTCAGTCAGTTTACTGTTACCCTACCTTCAAAGGGCCTCCACAAAGCAATGCTGGCAGAATTCTGACACCTCTCAAAGTCTTGCCTAGTATTTTGCTTTCTGTGATTTTCTCCACCATCTCCTTCTTGGTCTTTCTGTTCTTTGTTGTCCTTGGGCATTCCAATCCTTGGTAGAATACCCAGTTATAACTCTTCAGCAAGCTGACATGTACATCTTTCATCTTTCAGATTTCTCTCTAATTTGATTGTTGCATATTACATAAATCCTGTGAACTGCCAGTCAGGAGCAATGTGCATCATTACTTTGTCATTATCATTTTAAGTCATTTCTGTCACTCTTATCATGAAGGGATGTATCATATGCCTACATGTAACTAGTGACTTCCAAGATCATATTATCCCAGGTACTTAGCTGAAAAGCTGAATTTGCTGAGCTTTTGGAAACTTCGTGTCTCCCCGTTTCACCAAAGGAATGTAAACAGCATGCTGGACATGATTTGAAGAAGAGTGGTAGAAATCGTTAAGCTGAAGTCAGTTAATTAGCTTGGTTTCACAAACATTGCGTACCTGTTACATTGTCTACTTGTGAATTTCTTTTAAAACATAATTCTTGAAAGAATTCATCTGTCTCTGTTACAGTCCAGTTTTCCCAAACCAACTTAAAACTTACATGTAGAGCAATACTCATGTCTACATGTGGTCGTCGGCGTCATTATCATCATCATCATCATCTCCTTTATGCATGGTATTCACACTTACATACCTGAAACAAACCATGTTTCTAGGGTATACAGTGTCGCAGCTATTCTGTGCATACTGTTAATGGTACATATAAAGCTGTCTTCAGTATTAAACTCTTCTGTGCTTCTATATTAGCACTTTCTGAAGTATGTGTGCTGTGCCCAATAGAGCAGTTTTCTGTAATTCCTTGATATTGTGCTTTCCTGGCGTGCTGCTCAAGTATTTTCTAAAGGATTTTGAAATGGTTCCAGTTGCTCCTATTATTACTGGCGTCACCTTTGTTTTTATATTCCACATCAGCTGTACTTCTGTTATAAGGTCTTTATATTTTAGAATCTTCTCGGTTTTGTCTTTATCACATTGAATTGCATCCATTTAATCAAAAACATCTATATCTGAATTTGAATGGGTATGGATATAATATTGAGAGAAGTTTTGAGGAATGAGAGCTGTTATACATTTATTGATTACCAAACACATATTAAAACTAGAAGGAATTTGTAGTGCCTGTAGTGTTAAGACCTGTACTTAACATCTGCTTAATATCTGAGTGGCATAGAGACATTCGTTAAGTGAGGAAATTTCTCACTAGTTTCATAAAATTATCATTAGGGTTCCAAGTACTTTACGTAGCACACAAGCCACTGCATGATTTCACTTTCTTAGTGACTGAAGGACGGATGTGAGCAGCATACACATAACACATCACACCAAACAGGTACATTGTATGGAACTCCAAGAATACCATCTTTTTCTTATGTTAATATCTCACTTTATCATTCAACTTCAGGTATAGGTATTTTTGGTTATGTCAATGTAATTTAACCTAAGGGATGTTACCCTGAAGTATGGCAGACTTCCCCTGAAACACCCTGTATTTGGGTAAATAGAGTAAATCTCCTATTCCAGATGATTTAAGATTAAAAGAAACTGCTGTCTTAAATATATTACCAATGAAGAATGTTGTGTGTTTCCAGTTCTGTGTCCAACGTAAGGCGATGGCAGTCACAGTGAAACGGATAAGTCAACACATCATTCTGTTTATCAACACTATTTAATGTAACAAATTATACGCTTCGAAACTTATTATGTATGAGAGTTACACATAATTGTAAATCACACATGTGCTAGTTGCAGAATATGCTCCACAAGTATCAATGGTACACATTAATTCATCATAAGCATAGATCAGTTTGCCACACATGTAATGGGAATAATGACCTCCTATAGATCCAGGCATTTGTGTGAAAAAAATGTAAGAGTTTCATTCAAAAATGTTTTGGAATTTGAGTGGAATATTGTTCAGATGTTTCTGAAGTATGTTGCAATGTTTATCATTCATGCATCTTTTATTGTGAAGTTGAAGTTACGTCAATGAGGCTGCGACAGTTGTTCACTTATTTTGTTTTGAACGCTGTATATATGGAATTTTGAAACATTCACTGTATATCTGATGTTGGAGATATCTAAACATGTTCGTAATGTTTTATTATTGTATGACATGGCTTGCATTTTTCATGGTCTGTTATGCCCTAAACTCGGCAGTTTTTGTATCAGACATTTTCCTTGTGTCATGTTGAGTGGACAAGACATAAATTCCATAGGCGTGTTCCTTTCGTAGGTATCTGAGAAGGTCTGGAGTTGCACACAAGTTTTCACATCTGTTGCAGGTGCATAAACTTATTCTGCACTACTTCCAGGACTTTTCAGGCACCTAGGAATGAAACATGTAACTATAGTCGCTATAGAAGCGTACCATACTTACGTTTGTGAAAATATTCATCATTCAGTGCCATCTATGGATTCAAATCTTCAGCTAGGTGAGAACACAACTGATGGATCTTCTAAGTACTGGTGATCTTGAAAATAGACTGTGCTAGTATGGTTGTTGCTTGGAATGCCAAAGACTTATCATCATCATCATCATCATCACATTTTTTGTAGTGTCTTGTCACAGGCCATTTCTCCCTGATACTTCTCTTGAACCAGCGGTGATCCCCACCACTCAGGTATCTCCTTTTGCATGACATTTCTGTCCGCTGGTATTGCCACATGTTTCAGTATGCGTGTTTTCTCTCTTTTTTAATTATTGTATCTGGCCTATTTGCTGTAACTTCCCTGTCTGTATGTACCCCTTGATTCCATAACACCGTCACATCTTCATGTTCACATACTGGTTTGGGAGGATGTGTGTCCATTTGTCTGTCATTTTGATGCCTAGTGCTTTGCATGTTGAGTAATGTAAATGTGCGCAAACTTTATCATATGTCATTAGGCACTCATTCTTTGCCAGAAGGGGCATCCTGAGGTTATGTGGTCAATAGTTTCTTCATGTTGTTTACATAACGAGCATTTACTGTCAAGTTCTTCCTTCAAAATTTTATTTTTAGAGTAGTTTGTGCTACTACTGCTACCACCACCACCACCACCACCACCACCATCTGTACTATACCACCACCACCGCTGCTACTGAGACATTTTGTAACATATGTTAAATAGTTTTACTATTTTAAGGTAAAGTTGTCCCTGTGCACTCCATGAAGACATGTAAGGGGAGTGAGGTATAGTTTCCCTCATTTTTAAGTTTGGCACTAAACAGTGGTGAGTAGCCAGCTTGTGCCATGGCTGCTTTACGCCCAGAAAAGGAAATCCTCCATGCACACTGAATAGGAGGTCGGGTGGACCTCAGATCCAATTTGCATCCTTTGGGGAAAAGAAATCTCTTGCACCTGCTGGGAATTGAACAATTGGTTGTCCAGCTTGGAATATATTGTACTTTTAAAGTACAGTAAACCTCAGCTATAACGGATCCTCAGGGCATCCTAAGAAGATCCAGTATAACTGACGTCTGTTATGTCTGAGATTTGGTTAAACTACATTTTAAAATAACATTTAAATTAATACCACTTGAGTTATGCTTGTTTTCAGTTTTATTGCATATGGACATGAACACATACATTTTGCACATCAAAAGCACACGTTACCCACGGAAGCACCATGCACCTGGTTGGTCGGCCATAGACCAGTGTGTTTCCTGAGTTCCTATGCAGTGCATTAGTGAAAATGGGTAGCTTGAGTTGACCATCTTACAGTCACAGTAGTGGGAATGTCACAGGAGTGAGCCTTATTTGTGAGAAATTAAGAAAATTGGTATGTGCATGGTTGTTTAATATGTTATAACTAACTAACTAACTAACTAACTAACTAACTACATGGAGCAGAGTCCTTCCCGAAAAGCGGACAGGTCCTCAGTTAGTCTAAAAATTCTCTGCATTATATGGAACCAGGGGGTTTGTTACTGCATTCCCAAGAGCCCACCACCTGTCCCTGTCCTGAGCCAGATCAGTCTAGTCCATGCTCCCATCCCACTCGTTGAAGATCCATTTTAATATTATCCTTCCATCGATGTCTAGGCCTTTCAAGTGGTCTTTGTCCCTCAGGCCTGCCCACCAAAACCCAGTATGCACCTCTCCTGTGTCGCATACACGCTACATGCCCTGCCCGTTCCATTCTTGATTTGATCACCCGAATATTATTTGGTGAGGAGTACAGATCATAAAGCTCCTCATTATGCAGTCTTCTCCACTCCTATTACCTTGTTCTTCTAAGGCCCAAATATCCTCCTCAGCACCCTATTCTTGAACACCCTCAGCCTGTGTCCCTCCCTCAGTGTGAGAGACCAAGTTTCACACCCATACAAAACAACAAGCAGAGTTATAGTTCTGTATATCTTAATCTTGACATTTTTGGATAACGAACTGGAAGATTCTGCACTGAATGATAGTAAGCATTCCATGACTTCAGTATGCTCTTAATTTTTTTGTGAATGGGATTTTGATTTTTTAGGGTTGTTCCAAAATAACTTATAATCTGTTTTTGTGTTTCCTTGGAAGCCAGTGCATATCAAAATTATTTACAGATGTGTTAAACTAAACCAGCATAATTAACTAGTGAAAGGCATTTGACAGCCCTGCGAAAGTCATGGCTTAACAAGGACACACAGTTAACACCCTGAAGACATTCTTCATTGCAGCCTGCCCATCCTTGTGGCTGCATTCAAAAACAATAAGTTCCAACTCTTGCTCTAAAGTTAAAGAAAATATCTGGATTGTATGTCTTATTTGCTGTATATCAGTAAATAAACAAAAACATTCTGTGTTCAAAGATGGACTGTAGAAGAGCATAAGGGTGCAATTTATTGATGATAAAACAAAGTATGAGGATATCCTAGTGCCAACTTAAAAATATGTTGCAGTTGTGTTATAGATGTTTGGACAGAGTATCTGATGACATCTCAGAATTCATGTTGGTTGACAGTGGGTTGCTCTTCTAGTATGAAGTGACTTGGTTGTGTGACCTTTGTAGGCGTCAGTCACCTGTGGTAATTTATTACACAAATGGCACTTTTTGGTATGGTTTTTGATATACTAGTAAGTGAATGGTTTTGATCAGTCATCTGAGGGACATCATTCTTTTATTAATGGCAGACAGCTATTCTGGCACCAACATCAAATATATAATGAAATGTCTTGTATTTATTTATAGTTATTATTATTTGGGCTCAGGCCGGGGGGGGGGGGAGTTAAAGATGAATGTAACACACATAACTTCTCTTATGTGTGTCGTTCTGTGTTGAAGGTGTACAGGCATCTTGTGAGAACTCCTTGATACAGAGTTCATTTTGCACTGGTGATTTTTTAATAGGTGTTTAACATGTTTTTATTAGACTTGAGGTTTCCACAGTGTTGAAAATGTCAGTTTGGTCTGGGTTGTGACACCAAGTATCCCTGCGAGTGGTTGCCACTATTTTAGAGGAACCTGCTGCCTTCGTCTTGAGGGTAAAAGATGCAGATGGCATGTCTCTCCTTCAAAACATTTGTAACTGCCTGCCAAAGTACACAGTGTATAATCTGGCAGAATGCAGTTAATGTTCTTTTCTATATGGGAAGCAGTTGGCTTGTCTCGTTCATTTTGTGTCTTATTCACATTACTTATCTCTTCAATATTTTATCACTTATTTGACGAATTGTGACAGCAGCTTTTATGCACCAAGCAAGTTTTAATGGTAGATGAGGGAGTAATAGCCCCATGCATAATGCATGATGATTGTAAACAGTCTTGACACTTGTACAAATTTATTCCAAGAAAATTAAGCTATGTATGGTAGCGGAAATTGTAGAGCATAAAGAAATCTCCTAGTTTTGATTGTCATGAGATTTCAGCATGAATTCCGTTATCTTAATGGATGACATTCTGTTGTGATATATCAGCAGTGGAAAGGAAACACAGACCGTGACAACTTAATTCTTTTATCAGTTTTATTACTTGCTACATGTTTTGGCTTTTGGGAAGGCCATTATCAGGCAATTAAAAACAAAAATACATACAGAAAAACATAAAAGTGTGTAACTGGTCCTCCTCCTTTCCCGCTAGGTTCTTCGGTTGGTTAAGCATGTCTCTTCGTTACAGAGAATCTAAGTGTTCTGAAGCACTACTTAACACTACGATAATTGATCACACAAATTTATTGTTACTAACCAAAGTTTACGCTGAATCTATAATTTTTATTTCTAGATGAGGCACTGAATCAAATCATCACCTTTCGCTTGTATTATTCATAGCTCCTTTTCTTTAGTTGAGCATTCGTTTGAATGTGTCCAACCACCAAGAAATACAAACAGCGTCTCCCTGGCGTCAGCAGCCACCGGCTCTCTCCCTAGTTCAAATTCCTCACTCTTGCAAATTTTCCTACATCTTATAATTGGCCATACTCACATCTCGACCATCCCTAATAGGTCAAAAGTTGAAATTTGAAATTCTAAATTTCCATTGGCTGACTATGACGTGACATTGTAAACTATGACTCAACCTGTGTGAGCGCTGTGCTCTAAGTTATGTTCAGAAGTGGGCGTATGACTTTGTTACCTCCTACCAGACAAGTTATGATGGGCAAAAGCTGTCAACTTCCCAAATTTCTGTAGCTGCAAAACACTTCTAAAACCCATTGAACCTCACAGTGACAAAGTAAGTTCCTTTTACTACAAACTAGCTGCATGTCTCTCTCATTCTAACTAATGCTGACTCTGTCTACAGTCCTCCCCTGTCCCCTTTGGTCCTGTACTGTTGTGTACCCCAGATGTCCTAATTAACTACATCCCTGTATCTAGCTAGCTTCCCAATCTTTCTAACTCTTACTATTGCCTTATAAATGTAAAGTCCCATAGCATTAATAACTAACCCCTTATAAACAGTTATAAGTGTTTTCCAGTACTTTGAGCGTGAAATGGAAGTTCTTTGGTGTAAATAAGCCTCGTGGGGTGCAATCTGTAGAAAAGAAACTTAGTAAGTCCCATTTTCTTTCAAAATGACAACAGAATATATGAAAATGGTTACTGCATTGATAAGAAGGTCTTACTTTGTGTTAATTTGATTTTGGTTGATGCTGGAGAGGTACAGTATACTGTATAGCACTGTAAAGTATCCTGTATACTATGTAGTATATACTGTGTACAGTACATGCTGTATATATACACACACACTATGTAGTGTGTACTATACAGTGTATAATATATGCTATATATAGTATATACTAAATAGCATACAGTATACTATAGTACACTATCCAGTACACTGTACCTCCCTAGCATCAACCAAAACCAAAATTACTGCAAACTAAGACCTTCTCATCAATGTAATAGTATATCCAGTATACTACATCGTATACAGTTTATAATATACAGTATAATGTGCAGTATACTGTACCTCTCCAACATTGACCAAAATCAAAATTCATGCAAAGTAAGACCTTCTTGTCAATGTATCCATTTTTTATGTAGTCTGTTATAATTTAAAAAGAAAATTGAACTTATTAAGATTCTTGACGCTTATTTACACGTATGTTGAAGAACTTCCCTTTTGCACCCGAAGTACTGGAAGACACTTTAATATTTCAATATACCATCTTCTTTTACCTAGTTTTGGCTTATAAAACGCCAATTTTTGTGAAGTTGAGATCTCAGCTACTTAAAAATATCATTTTGTGGGTTGTATTTAAATTACATTTCTCTGTGTGTTTTTATTTTTAATTGCCCACGTATGTAGCAAGCAATAAAACTGACAAAAAAATTAAGTTATGACTGACTCTGCTTCCTTTCTGATGAATTCCATTAATAATTCTGTATAGTTTAAATGATAGCCTGCCTGTCTCATTCCAAGCAGTGAATTCCTGGACCTGTTAGATTTCTTGGGGGGTGGGGGCAGGGAACTCACTCACTCACTCACTCACTCACTCACTCACTCACTCACATCCCCCCCTCCCATGAATGCCCAAGAATCTGGACAAACTAAAAATTCACTCTCAAGGTGCTTGTGGATCAGTTAACATGCAAATATTACTGGAATGAGATTTATTATGGTTTGGTGTGTGTAGAATTGCCAGTTGGGCTCACATTGAAATTCAAAAAGTGACAACCAGTACTTTGAGACTCATTATTTGTGCTCTATGAATTTAATTACTGTGCATAGTTTTTTTAGAATAAATTTTAAAATTGTAAATGTCATAATTACCTATTGTATGGCAAAGAAAGTATGCAGCAGTGATATTATTTTTTGAGAAATGAGATAATATACAATTAATTTTAAAAATATTTATTCATGAGCTTCGTATTGCAGGACAGATGTGTGTTTAACTATTTGTTTAGCATCAGATGCGATCCTGTTTATTCTAAAGATCCATAAATCCATGGTTTAAAATGTTTAACAGCTTACTGAATGATATGCCTACACAACTGAGTTGTGTTTGTGTAACAAAGTACGTACTGTAAAAAGATTTTTAATCTGAGTCTTGTGATTCTTAACCCTTTCCAAGTCCTACACTTGAGATTTTTCTGTGCATCATTTCCAACTGCTCTGTGTGTGTATGTATGATATATTCCACAATCTGCCACTGGCTTATATTGCTCTTATCTCAGTCCCTGAGAATGGTCTCATGTGTCAGGAGTGGCTCTGTTAATGAACTGGACTGATGACCAAGAAAATGTACTACCGAGTTCAGAGTTTTGGCTGAAAAACTGAACAGAATTTATGAATTTCTTTGAACTTTCTGGAGCATGGGAAGGGTTAAAGAATTTAACAAGTCAATTTCCACATTAGTTGCAGTTTCGTGCTCTTATTTGAATGTGATGAAAAAAAAATGTAAAAGCAGTTTGATGGTGGACAGAATGGTGTATTTTGTAAGTACTGTGATACCAAACACTGATAAATAGAGATGAATAATCATTTAAACTGAAAGCAATCTTGTCTTGAATAATCTGTTTCAAAAGGGAAGTGCTACATGTTGTTAGTTCTCTTATATTACACTGGCAACAGTGCAAGACCATACTGAGGCCACTTAAAGAAATCCCATGGATAGTGAATTTAACATCACTCAATGCTTGCTGTGATCTTCCCACTGTTGTCTTCCCATCGAGCCTCCCTGGCCTGTGTGAACCAACCCAAAGCAATTCTCATTACTGGAGGTTATCATGGTTATTGCTACCAGCATGCACGTGAACAGAATGGTTAGGGGGTAGAATGTGGGAAGGGAAAGTACAGTACGTGTAGCTTGAGTGAGATGTTGGGCTTTTCAATCCATGGGACTTCATTCTTGACTGCAGTATGGCCTAAGAATGACATAAGGTATCAGTGTGTTAGTAGGACATATCCAGCTCATCCCACGTGTGAAATACTGTGGAAGGTTCTGTGCTTTACAGACTTGCTAGGAATGAAGGGTTCTTTTAGGAATGATTATTACTACAGTGAAGAAGCAGACAATGCTAGTCAGTGGTGCCATGAAAAAAAAAAAAACATGTGTGTAATGTTGAATCTATTCACAACTGATCAAGAAGAGCAATATTCCCTAATATTATATTTTTGTTATGCTCTCAATATTTAATTATCATTCCAAACTTTCTTTACAATGTTTTCATCCTTCTTGGTTGCTACTGTCTTGTTATCTCCTATAGAATATGCACTCTGCAATTAAACTGATAAGCTAGGGATGATTATGTGGTGCTGTATTATATATTTTATATGTGATTGGGTATGTAATTATTTGAGATATAGATGCTATGTTTTGAATTCTGTTTCAGTGCAATGTACCAATTTGAATACAGATCTATAATGTGATTGAAAACATCAGGCCAGAAGAGAAAATAAGAAATTTATTTTTTTCGTCATGTAATTGTACATAGTTATTTTTGAGTAATTTAAAAATGAAAGATGGAAGAAATGGATAAGATTTATTAGTTATCCAGTTCTAGAGGGTAATTTAGAAAGGAAGACAAAGTTAGTTGGTTAGGTGAAACCAAAGATTATGTTAAGTTAGGATTAGTTGGTGTCTGGACTTGGTATGTCATTTAGTAGGTCCACTGCGAACAGAACACTTGGAATCATTTATGTCACAAACTTTGTCCACCACCTGGTGTTAAAAGATAATAAACAATCACTGAAACACCACATTCTGTGGGACAGGATTGGTTACCTTCCTCAGGCTCAGAAGATGGTCAAAATATTCTCAGTTGGGCCCAAAAGGGAAAGCTCTTTTTTGCAACTTCTGGCCTGATAGGTGAACGTACTCTCAACAAAGGTTGAGGTTGAGAATAGGTTTGCCTGTTGGACCCAACTGAAGAGGTCTGGACCATATTTTTAGCCATAGGACAGGCCCAATCCTATCCTTGAAATGTACTCGTTTATTCTTGATTTTACGCTTTCACCGTGAAATAAATACTGGTTCCTGGTTTTTTGGGTTTTTGCGCGATGTGCGAAGTGAGTTTACCAATGACATTTTGGAACTCCCTGTGGGTCCCATCTTCACTGGTCAAATGAACATCTCCAACCTTCCAATTTTAATCCGTTTCTCCTCCAACACATGTTGTACCAACTGTAACTGTCCTTGATTCCCACTGGTTGCCACTGTATACCTTAAGCTCCACCCACAGCCCACTCACTACCTAAATATAAGGATGCAACCTACTCATTTCTTTATTCTTGTTCACTTGACCAGTGAAGATGGGGCCCGCAGGGAGTGTGGAAACATCGTCGGTAAACTTGCTTCACACGTGCAAAAACCCAAAAACCAGGAAACAATAGTGGTTCTTTTTGGATTACCCATCCTGTTGTGTATGTATATACCACTATTTCCAATCTATACAGACAAACCCATCAACATTCCCTGTTTCTTGATTTTATTACTGTCTTATGACATTTGTCGGTCGTACAAGGCGACCAACATCAGGTAAGAATACACAACTATAAAGGAAAAGAAGAGTTAAGGCTGAAGCCTCCTCTTTTACATTAAAATAGAGATTTATTTCACAGTTCTGTAAACTGTAAGGTTTCAAAAGTATGTAAAAAATGTAAAATTACAAAAGATTCAATAGTCTGTTATTTCATATATGGAAATAATATGCATTATGTGCATAGCTTCTACTGATGTTCTAAAAATCAGGATTAGATGTATACCTGTAAATGAAAAGAGTTCACTACGTTTCATTAAAAAATCTCGTTACAAAGTTGAGTAGTGGACTTTAAAGTATTTTTTCAGTCTTGTGGTGTGCATATGGCAGCTTTTGTTCCTACTAGAGGGTTGTTCCTAGGCTTATTCTTCCAGGGCGCCCTGTGCGGGTTGAACAGTTCCAGTACACTTTTTCTCGCCTTATATTTGTTTCCAGTTACTCTCCCCCCATTGGTAAGGTGCATTAATCTATGTATATATGGCATGCAGCTGCATGCACCTAAGTTGATGTTTCTGGTTGTGAGTTCTTTTCCTTTACAGTTGTGTATCCTTACCTGATGATGGTCTCCTCATAACACCACAACATGTCATAAGACAGTAATAAAATCAGGAAACAGGGAATGTTGTTGTATTTGTCTGTATAGATTGGAAATAGTGGTTATAAATTTTTAATATTTTTTTATCACAAGATGGACAAAATCCATGAAGTGAATGATTCCAAATGTGATATACCACTGTCAAGACTCTTACAGAGTGGAACAGAACATGTTCCAGTGACAGGATTTGTTTCCCCCTTCAATTGGAAGGGAATGAGGCACCTGCTCAGCCAGATCCATTAGAAGAGCTAGTCTTAACCAGTATACCTGGTTAGCTTTTTTACTTGGAGATGTAAACACATCCAGTGGGGTTCTCTTTGGAATGCTGAGTGACAGACATGGTCCAGAAACCCAGCAATTCTTGTGTAATATACTGTCCCTAGAACCGGATAGAATTCAGCTATCTTACTCTCCTTCACTTTCAGATAAAACTAATAGCCAAGGTGGAGCCAATTTTTATAGTGGCTCATATACTCTTTAACAGGTATGCTTCACCATCTTGCCATTCACTGAGGTAGTTGTGCTATGATTCACCTTGTTATGAAACAGAAGGGTAATGTTATGTAAAAATTTAAAATGTATCATTTGAAACACTTCACATGTTTTCGTTGTGATGTAAAATGTGCACATGTATTGTAGCTGCATATGTATGTACACAGTGTATAATATGTAAAATATAATTAACTTTAATTTGTGAATGTACGCAGCTCTTAAGATGTAGACAATTTGTTGTGAAATTCTTTGTACACAGAAGTTTGTATAGTTTAGGCCATGGTCCCTCCATTTGCAGTTACTTCATTAAAGTAGCAGAGTATGTGTGTCTAGTATTTTCTTACAATCAGTGTATGTCTTTCCACTTTGACTTCAGTAGCTGGAAGACCATCTATTTTGTAATAAGTTGAGTTGTGGTGTCTTTTTTTGTGGCTTATTTTATGATGCTTAGAGCATCTGTCACCATGCAGCATCGAAGGTGTGGGATCATTTATGAATTGGCACGGATCTAGAAGTAAGTGGCCATAGTCTAATCAAGGTACTATCCTGACATTTGCTTAGTCGGACTGACAAGATCCACAGAGCAGCTCGGTACTGCTGGTGTTCTGGCCAAGATTTC
The DNA here is from genome assembly GCA_013340265.1 of Coptotermes formosanus. Taxonomy (NCBI): domain Eukaryota; kingdom Metazoa; phylum Arthropoda; class Insecta; order Blattodea; family Rhinotermitidae; genus Coptotermes; species Coptotermes formosanus. The sequence goes on along the minus strand of BLKM01008356.1, from coordinate 25,942 downwards.
AAACCATGCACCTTCTGAATACAAGTCTAGGGATTTACCACCACACTAACCAGTGCAGTGCAGTGATCAATTGGACCCATTCAAATCATACGATATTAAGACCATCCACAATAAATCGCATATAATAGATTTCAAGGTTCTGACTGTATTTTATGCCATTAGTGAAATGAACTGGCTCTGATCTCTTCTGTCCTCCCACACCTCCCCTGTACAACCTGTGACTTTTCCTTTTTGGCTCATGTCTACTTTGAAGAGGGTGGCAATATATTCCTCCAAAATCTATCTACCTACCTACCAACCAAACTACGCACACCTGTACCTGCCTACGTGTTTATGTACCAACCAATGGCATAACACTTCCATAAGGGAATAGCCAACAATACAGAAGGAACTAAAAATTCTGTTGTTTCTAACAGATTATGCTGCTAATAATACTCAGTCTTAAATTATGAATTTACTGTGATATGACATCTGTAGTTTTGCAAGGGCAGAGAACCAGCTTAAGAATTGATGTTTTTAAGCATGTTTTCATAGTTGAAAAAATTGCATTAGTTTTGTCATGTCCGTCTGTCCGTCTCTTAGCATGTATCAGCACAGCTCCCACTGGATGGATTTCTGTGAAGCTTGATGTTCGGACTTTCATGAAAATCTGTCGAGCAACTCCAGATTTTGTTAAAACCAGGCAAAAATATTGGGTACTTTATGGGAACACCTAAGTACATTTTATTGTTGCCTGTGACATTACATCACTATCAAAGCCCTCATTTTGGGTGAAATGGTGTCAGGCTGTTAGGATGGCTAAGGAGGTATAAACTTTATGCAAATGCTCCACAATGGTAGGTTATTAAATGTACATTTCCTGTCTTTTTAAGCCTTGCCTTGTCTTTCCTTTTTTTTTAATATTTTTGCTTGTCTTCTGTTTGTTGTTTCTTTCCTTCTTCTTCTCCTGTATGCAGTTTTGTGCTAATATACTATATGTAGAGGTAGCTTCGGTTGTTACGACACTGGCTGCGCACTGCAGATCCTTGCATTCAATGGTGGGTTACTTTTTGTGAGATCTGTGGTTGATGAAGTAGGACTGAAGGAAGTTTTTCTCTTCATTTTTTCCCTTCTCCCCCTGGTAATGGCCATTTCACCATTGCTCCATGCCTTTTACTGTACTCTAGCCCCAGTAAGATAGCACACTATCGCATCTCAGTCTCTAAGTTGGGGGTTTCATTATTGTCCCATCACTTGGCTAGTCGCAGGGTTAAGTTAATAATATGCAAAACTTGAGGTTCTCACGGCAGTTTGGTTGAGGACTCAAGCCTTCAGGGATGTGATGCTGCTTCGCTGAGTGAGTGGTGCCAGACATTGTGAAAGGCCCTTGAAGAAGGCTCCACAAGCCTTTGCAGTGTTGGGAACCACATGCACAGTGACACAATGTGACATCCCAGAAGACTTGAATCCTCAGTGTAGGCTACAGTTCATGCTCAGCACATATTTAATTTATTTGCCAGAATTATGCTGTACTTCATCTCACAGTAGCACAATTTTAGTATGAGTGAAATAAGCATAACTGCATCTATGATCCTGTTACCACATTCCAAAGATTAATTATAAAATTTGACAACTTTTGGTAAAGAAATTTATGTTATTTTGAACATTTCATATGAATTTTTATTATGGAGTCTTCCACTGTGAAGTGTGCAGTAATAAGTGAAATTAATATGCACATAACCACACAATTATCGCAGTGGCAGTAAATTAAAGATAGCTTTTAACTCATTCTCACCCGTAAGTGTACATGTTTGCTGTTGTGTTGCAGGGTCTGCAAGTGTACTTTATGCAAAAAAGTGAAGGACTGTTTGAAGTGGTGTTGCTGCTATCTATGAATTATACTATTTAGTGAACTGTAGAAGCTGCAGGCAACATCTCGAGACCAGTAAAGGTATTTCCTAATAATTCACAAACAAGGAATATCTGGACAATATGACAATCACTGTATACAGCGTTTCCCTGGGCAGGCCACCTAAAGTGAGGAAGGGTACAAATGAGTCCAGAATAGTATCCATGAACCTGTCTGTGATGTTGTTTGAATTTATAGTGATGTGTTAAACCGTCACAAGCAACAGATGGCTATATTTGTGATGCATCCCATTTCAGTTTAAACAGCACTTTTTTTTTTTGCCAAATTCACTACATTTCTACGAGATGCCACTAGCAGAGTTCACTACCAGCCATAAGCTTTAGATGTGTCAGATGGCACCTAAATATGAATATAAGAGATGATAATCTTTGAGTGAAGGAAATAAATTTGGTTCATAAAAGAGTCACAAAATACTGGACACACTAATTGCTCTACTACTAGTAAGGAAGCAGCTTATATTAAATTTGTCTGTGGCTGAAGCAGTACTTCACATTGTGCACTTTGTTCTATTCTCATGTTGCATTTTCTTATTACTTTGATGAGATTGAGCTCCATCAGATTAGCAGATTATATATGAACATGATTCAGTATTATTTATAATAGTAACTATATGTAGTAATAAAATTTAAGCCTTTGTAATTAAACATGCAGTTGAGTGACTTCACTTATTATCCTCAACTATCTACTTTGGATAAACGTTAATATTATCCTTTATCTTTGTCCAAAAATTTACTGTCTTCCAGGAGTGAGATTTGAGGCTGTCACAGCAGTGCATATTAAAGTCACCGTCATCTGGGATATTACAACATGAAGTACGGCAGACTGATACCAGTGTTTTGCAGGATCCTGCTGCTTCTGTCTTCAGGGAGAAGATGGGGCCAAAAGTGTACTTTGATGATCAAGGCTGCCGGTTCTTCTAAAACGTTGTTAGCTACCTACCAGGCTATATGGCATCCCACCTTAGAAGACAGTAATCTTTACGCTTACCAACGTGAAAATCCCAAATTTGAACATCAACATAACTCGAAGACAACTAATTTAGTTCGTTACGTGTGAAGCCACTTGAAACCCTACGGGAGAATTTGCAGTCTGTGAGTTAATTTTGGGACAGCGTAATCAGTATAGTAACTAGGGCACGGACAAGGTGGACGAGTAATTGTGGTCGACTGTCCAGCAAGTGAAAGTCATTTGTCTCTTACCCAAAGCGTCCAGACAAAATCCGGGCACACCTAGTCTCTTATCAGCAGTTGACAGATGGCTCATTCCGATCGAATACAGCTACCGTGCCACTACGCGTACCGCGTCCGTTTGCTGTCGTAGTTAATCTGGGCGAATTCGAGTGCATGCGCGACAAGTCGCGACGAGATTATACCTCAGTGTCTCCAACTGTAGTGTAATAACACGTACGAAATAAGTGTGACTGTGCGAAATTTTTCCCTATACGAATGATTTTTAGAGAGTTTGTGGATTTTGACATTTTTTGGTGGCTTCTAGGCCTAATGTCCATAAATTTATTAAGAAGACCTTGAAATTTTGGTTGACATAGTTTTGGAAACGTAGCAAAACGTGTTGGGTAGCACGTTTTCGTTGTTAGGTTGGCGACGTTGCAATCCTGCTGGGTAACCGCAGTTGTCGAAGTGTAACTTACGCGTGTTTTGGTGTGAGAAATTCGATGAATTTTTGTGTCTTATGTGCCTTGGCATATCTGATTCAGTGCAAGACCTTCATCCTGATGAAAGAGAGCCTGATGTGTGGAGTCTGAAGGTAAGTGCATTAAATTTTTAACGGAGGTACTGATCTGAAATATGTGCATAGTTGCTTTGTGGTGATACACAAGCTTGCTGTAAGGTTTGGCAAGCAGCGAACCTTTGTTGAAAATACACGGTTTACTGAAGGTGTAATAATTTATTTTACAGTTTGTTTCATTTAGGAATTGTATTCGCAAGAATAGCGTTACCAACTACACGACGCTCAAGTAGAAAGTGTATGCAATATATTTATAACATGACTTTAGAAGATGAGGTCTTCTGTCTTCACTTACTGGGGAGTCACAAGTCACCACTAAAAACTCAACCTCTTTTTTTTCACGAAGACTGCTGTCTGTGGCAGTTGTGGAAGTTCGTAGTGTGGATGTATTAAGGTTCTGACCGAAGTGTGTCTCGAAGCTAGCGAAAAGGAAGACAGAGAAGCACATCAATCAAAGAAAAATATGGCGACGTTTGGGTTTGTGTTGATCTGTATGATTTTATGTAAAGCGATTGCGAAATTAATTATGCTTCAAAAACTCCACAGGAGGGTGATATTGTCTTAGGCGAAGCTACTTTCATGGTAAATATTTTTTGTGAGCACGTAAATGACTTCCGAAATTCACAGGGTTAGTTGAAATTAGATGTCGAAGAACCGGTAAAGAAAAGGTCAGGGATAGACATCAGTTTTCAAAACAAACGGCTGCAAAGCCTCAAAGGACACTTTGACGAATTGGCCGCAGATCATCGGTTTCACAGTAGAGAACAGTTATTTGAAGTTACTGGAGACCTTGGAGTGGGTGATCTGATAATGGGGATTGTCCGGTACTTCTGAATTTCTTCGAGGGCTGTAGCCTATAGGTTTTAGTTTTTCTCACTAAAATACTTTCCTGTTTAAATATTAACTTCAGCAACACTACTATAATTTATTCAATCATTTATTTAATCAATTTACCGTATAATAATAGAATTGTTGATGCTAGTCTCTTTTTTGTTGATTGCTTTTGTTATGGTTTGTTTTTTGTGCATTCATTGTTCTAACCGCGGCTGCTGGCACAAGATTTAACGAGTCTCCTACGATGTACGGTTCCTTTAGACTCGCCTGAAAGGAAATATTCTCACCATCCAATAAAGTGGTCCAATTGGAGGATTTGCAAACTTGCTGGTACCCTTACTATTAGGGGTCCTAGACATAGCAGTCCCGTGTATATATAGCCTAAAAAGTCGCCAACAAAGTAATGCAATACTTTATAAATAACACTAATGCATACACACAATTCACAAATAGAATTGTGTCGTGAATGTAAATATTAGAGACAAGACTGTGTTGGTACTCTTACATATTAAAAAGTCAAAATTAAGTAAAAGTAACAGTAACTTATTCTGTGTCAGAAGAGCTCTGAAGCTCCACTACGTGACTTGTACAGTGACTTGTAAATGTACATGGCGTCACTAATTAATAGTCAAGACCGCTAATTTCACGCGTTCCTATTGAGGACCAAGATTTCGGAACCAACACATTTCGTCCGTTATTTCCGAAATCCGTACATAAGAGTCCCGTTCACAAGAGGGTATACAATAATGTGATTTATTATGTACTAACAAGATACGTTTTCAAATTAGTCAACAGTTTTTTGGAGGTGAAAACAGTGAACACCTGCTTCGAATTTCTTGAACCAAAAAAATCATTAGTATGCCACAACCAGAGTTTTTTTTAAATATGTCCGGAACTGGTATCGTCTCGATTTCCCAGTCCGTTTGTTCATGAAGTTTCCTTGTTTACCCATGCCTGGCCAATGACGCCATATGACATCACACTTCATATCTGTTCTGAACGTGGCACGTTTGCTGTCCAATGATGTCAATGGTTATCATATCAGACTTCGGTGACTTTGCTGCACGCCGTTGACAACCCTGAAGTCACCACGCAAGTGAACAGTCAGGCAAGATTTGGTGTCTTGTTTTAACTTTTTAAAGCCTAGCGGTAACATTACATACGACCAGGTTTAACATTAAAAAATTCTACGTGGTGCCCACATTGCGTTTATGTGTTTTGTGCGGATCTCAAAACAAATAGCAACTGAAACAAACTGCAATAGAGTCAAGGTAGGCATATATGACGAAGTTGAGGTACAACTCCACTAATTTTTAACGTCAGCATTAGATGGTGGGCTCCAGAGTACGCGGTATATTTCATGATTTTTGTTTATTCTCTCGTAGGACCGCCGTAGTAAACGGTAGGTTGCACTGTTACGTTGTAGCCTGTCAGACGGAAAGGAGATACGTGTATTTTGTTGCCATGTAAGTCCGTTTACGCCCATGCCGATTCCAGAAGCCCTTGGTATTCATAGTTACTGCCGGGAGGACGAAAAATCTCATACTGTGTTGAGTACTACTATGATACTGTTGACAGTAAACAGCTCTGTGGTATTACGTGCTAGAAGTAGTCGCTACTTCGATGCCTTCAGTTTCTTTTCTGTAATTTTGATATCTGTTCCTGGTTATCCACATGACATTAGGTTGCCGGAAATAGTCCTCAATTTGTTGTAGAGTAAGGCCCTGAGTCTCCGGTAAGAAAAGATACACGAATATTGCACATAAGGCACAGGATATCCCAAAAAACAAGAAAAGTCCATGTATCTGTAGAGTGGTTGACATCCACGGATACATTTTAACAACACCTCCCAGAAGAAAATCGTTCATGGTGTAGATGTAGCCACAGGCAAAACCCCGGATGTGTGACGGCTGTGTTTCTCCTATCATAAGAGGTGGAAGAATAAAGAATCCAAGCGACATACTGCCTGCATACATAATAATTAATATAAATACTACACTGGCTACAAGTTTTGGAGAAACTGTTGAACTGAGTTGAGTAGTGTTCAGGGAGAGTATCAGGCCTAGACAAAGAGCTGAAAGAGACGAGAGGATTCCTGAAATCAGTGCTAAAGTGCGTCGGCCAGCCCTCAACATGAGGAAGGAGGAAATGAGAACAATAATGCATCGAACGCCAGAGACTAGTACAGTGGTTGAGTAATCATCCATGATCTCTGTTCCTTCTCTTCTCGTCAGGAATAGAATGTCGACCGTGTAATATGTAAATATGCCAAGACCGCATGGGACTTGGAGGATGTTAAATAAGTGTATAATAAAAAACGGTTTGAGGATTCGAGGTTTGAAAATGTTTCTGACAGTTTCTGTAATTTGTCGCCTAAGGAGCGACGTCTGACGATTTCTTTCCTTGGGTCGCAGTCTGGCTGTAAGGCTGTCGAGTTCTGCTCGTGCCTGTAAAAAATAAAATCCTTACAGTTGAATATGGAACTGTATTAAAGAATTGCTGAAGCCAGCGTAGGCGATTTTCTAATTTTATGAAAACGGCATTTTGAGTGTATTTTTGTATTTAAGACGCTAACACTTGTAGAACTTCGTCGTGTGTATGCAACGTAAAACCATGTCGTATATATGGCATTAAGCTGCCACAGAAAACGATCGTGTGTTTCATGACCGTGTCTCCAGAGCCACTGAAACTTCACACCATTGCCGAGTCCCCGGAGCCGCAGACACGCACCTGTGTATGATTACTCTTTCCGCAGAGCCTCGGAGATTAACCTCTATATCATACCCGGTCGACGGGGTCACTGGCACTTGGAGGCTACTTTATTATGCCGTCCCCAGAGGCACTGACACTTGTAATTCATGACCCCGTCCGTAGAACCACATCACTTACTTGTAATCAGTGCTCCGTCCCCAGACTCATGCAGAGTTACTTACATTTCTTTACCCGGTCTGCAGTGCCACTAACACTTACATGTACTGCATAATCCGGTCCCCAGAGCAACTGACAATTATTCATGATCCCGTCCCTATAACCAGAGACACTTACTTGTTCTTCAGTGCCTGGTCCCCATAGCGACTGATTTACTTTTAATTATATACCCCTTACCAATAACCACATACGCACACTTACTTGTTCTTCATTTCCCGGTCCCCAGAGCCACAGCAAAGCTCTCTCAGCTTCCTTCATTCGATTTCGTCTTACGAACCAAGTCGGCGAGTCGTGGACGAAACATAATGGGATGACATTTATTGCGGGTGACAGAGCAGCTAGCGCAGACGCCGTGCGCCAGTCTACCAAGGCACCAAGGCTCGAGATTGCCATGATACCCAAGGATACAGACGTTAACATGGTACCTATTATGAAGCCCCTGTACCTGGGAGCTGCAAGTTCGTCCACAAGTACCTGTATGGAACAAATACAACACTGTAGGAGAGCGAAATTATCTCTGTCGTTTGTACTATTGCATCAAGTTCTCAGATCCTTTTTTCAGGAAAGATAATTGTAGTCTTCCTTCAACATTTTTGTTTACATAGTACTCGGTCAGCCCGGATAGAGCAAGCAAACAAAGTTCGCAGTAGGTTCAGCTGGGTGTGGGTCTGAGGTCCGCAGGCCACCGTCCATTCGTCTTAGAGACCTTTCCAAAAATAACGGCCTTTATGGCGACATTTCTCGGCCAGCCCTTTCGCGCGATCTGTCAGCTTATGATTCCTTTTCTGGGGCTATCTGAACAGAAGAGTGTTCCAGACACGTTCGACAGACTTACACACCTTCAAACTAAGAATTTCGGAGGAAAGAAATGCCATATTACCTGTTATGCCCGCGTAGCAGAGAGTGTTTCTAAACGAGTTGATGAGTGCATCAATATCTGATGGGCGTTGCTTTTAAAAGTAACCGTGTTGTAACGTTCGTCAATACTGGCTAACATGTGTCTTTCAATTCACAGTAATTTGAATAATTTTAATGAACTGTTCGACTAGCGCATCTTTAACCGTGCTGCTCGAACCCTGCCCATCTTGCATTACGCCCACAGTTCCTTCAAATAAAGTGAAGTAAAGGTGAAGTTGTCCCTGCGCACGCCATGAAGGCGTATAGGGATTACACATATAGATCGACTCATTCGTAATCTTGGCACTAGATAGAAATGAGTGGTTGGCTTCACGCTCCGGCTGCTCCATTTTCACTTGTTGAATAATGTATTCACCTCACTTTCATGACTTGTTTTTACTGACTTTGTTACACGCTCATACCGTTGCTGCCTGTCTAATTTTACCCCTATGTTTTTGCATATGTTAGAGTGTAGTGGAGCACATTGTCATATCGCTCTCTCTCTATAGATATATGTTTTTCAGTGTTTGGCACGCCGATAATGTGGTCTGTTGTCTTGTTGTATCGTTGACTTAGACCGCATTTGCTCTCTGTTTAAGTTTTCGGTGTGTGTTGCATGGTGTTTGGTTGTAACATGTGATACTGTGCTGCAATTGTTTCACTTCCAGTTTCCGCTTTCAGATCTCCCTGCGATAGCCATATGAACTTAGTGTCTTCGCTAATAAGCTGTCTACCTATAGGCTTGCTTATAATATACTGCCGATGAATTACTTTGCTTTCCCATTTTGTTCTTTAAGGACTCTCCTTATCTTGCTTTTGTATATGCCTTCTTTTTGTGTAACCGCTTCCATTTTCTCGGTGTAATCCTGTTACATTCTTTACTGCTGTTTTAATTGTTAAATCTGTATTTCGGGAATTTATTATTATTATTATTATTATTATTATTATTATTATTATTATTATTACTCTACAGAGATCGTCAGATACTAAAAGAATTCCTCCCATTTCATCGAAATTCATTTCTGGGATTACCATAGCCTGCTACTAATTTCTACTCTGGCTAGAGCAATCCAGCCTACAGGTTCCAGTTTATTTTTTACGATGTATTTTAATGCCATCCTTTTATCTAGACCTTGGTAAAAATGGCCAAGTGTACCTGTTCTGTTGGTCCTATTAGGTGAGTCTAATTATTATCATTAGGCACAGAAGCAAGTGCTGGTTATGGTTCGTGTTGGATTGTTTGTGTGCTTTATGTAATTAGCACGGCAGGGTGGTGTTTTCCCTCATTTGACCTGAGGATGGGAATAGAGCCCATCTCTGAAACGTAGTGCTTTGAACTTGTAGTTTAATTAATTCACGTAGTTCAGTGGGCGTGTAATTGTAATACTACTTACTGTCAAAGCAAGACATTTATGAAGTGTCTACGAGAAGCAAGTTTTGGCTCTTTACCGTAATGCAGGTAGCAAGTACACTTCTTGAGAATCCCTCGGCTATTCTTCCGTATATAAGCATGGATGGATTGTGTGCGAAAGTAATCAGGAGCCATCCTGTGGCCATGCCGATGTTTCCAGCCACGTTCATATTCCGCCGCCCCCACACGTCCATGGCTAGACCTCCAAGAAGACAGCCCACTGGACTAGAAATTGCGTATACACTTGCTGTAACATGTGGTATTGTTCGTTTAGAATGTTTTCAACTACGTGAATAAGAGTGATTACGTATGAACCACGTGCTTATCATTAAAACTCGATTGTTTGGACATCATGTTTATGTCTTCCTTGTAGTCCTCACAATATAGTATAATGAGACACGTTTCTGCAGTCAGTGCAAACTCCTTGCAGTGGGCCTATTCCATAAACAGCTAAGATGACAATTTATGGTGCAATTTTGTGGTAATACATGTAAATTCATTTATGTATGCCTGTTGCACGGAAGATGTATAATATGAAGACTTGTTTTGACTTTCCCTGTCAGGCCATCTTCAGGGTTATGGAAGTTAAAACGTTACAGAAACAATAAAATGTGTATATTAACAAAGGAAATTGAAGTCTCATGCTCCTTTACAGTATTAGTATGTTATATTTAATACAATTTTACAAATATACTTATCGTCATAAATGTTCAAATAGTGTGGTATAAGATTGGGTAATGGAAAATTGAAAGAGTATAGGTGAGGATTTCTCGAAGTGTATTATTTTCTGTTAGAGGCGAACGGAAGCGTTACCATCTGAAGTTACGCTGCGGTTGAGTATTCTTCTTTTGGTTTTGGTACTATACTTGAAACCACATACCTATGATATTCCACAAAGAAATCTGAGGGCAGCAAAAGTTAATAACAGAAGGTGCGCACTCGAGGTACTGTAAACACGCCCATGCACGAATATCCAACTACAGCGTAACTTCAGACGATAGGACGCCCGTTGAACTCTAGTAGTAAATGATACAAACTAGGAAATGTTCACATAGAGATCTTCAGTTTTTACATTAACCAAATTTTCTAGGACAACTTCAACAGTTATGAGGATATGTAGTTTCTTACAGTTTTACTTGGCCTAGTACACTGACAGTGTAAAATGAGGCTGACATCTCATTTTCCTTTGATAACATGCCAAAACCTGTGACAATTTTAAATTTTGTGTAATGAAAAAGACCTGATAGTGGGAATCCTATGCGTTGCGATTTTTCTGGGACAGCCTTTTCAAGAGTGTGTCCTGCAAAATTCGATTCGGGACAACAAATTTCCCAGGTTCTTGCAGCTTCTGACTGTGCGAACAAATATTCTGATTTTCCCACGGTGGGAGGAAGCATAGGAGGAGGGAGGAATAGGAGAGAGAGGGGGGGTGGGGAGAGAAGGAGAGAGAGTTGAGGTTGTGCAGATTGCGAAGGACGAGGAACGGATATTTAAAGAAAAGTCAACGAAAGAACTGGGCATTTCAGTTAGAATCTTCCTGTTTTTCTTTTTCTCACCGTTCTTCTTATTATTAATATTTCACTCTTTGTCTTTATGTCTAAATTTTTACTGAGTATGTCGTTGTATTAGTATTAAGAAATTACCCTGCCCTTCTCTTAGCGCGATGGTTTACAATTTTTTATCTACCCCCAGCGCTCTACTAAATATTATTAAGTGTCCCGGCTTCTGTTTTTAAACAATTTCGTCCCTGTCTGATAGGAAATGTGAAAACATGACGTCTTAACTCTTTATGAAATAAAGCAGGAAATTTGTGCTGACTGGAGAAACGTGTTTCATTATATTGTACAATAATCATTATGGGTGCTAACGTAGTTTCATTGTCACGGACTGTTTGACTAACATGTTATATTCAGTTGAATGCCTGCCCAGTGTTGAAAGATTAGTCCTAATATAGTCCTTACGGGGCAAGAATTTGACTGGGTTTCGAACTCGTGCACGTAGCAGCAATGTTAATAATTTTTTGTGCGTTCTTCTTAAAACGAACAACTTTTGTACTTCTACTTTCTGCGGTTACTGTTCTTAATTCCTCAATAACACAGAGTGGCAGTCGGATGGATACTGAAAAGCAGTGTGCCACAAAAGTGACCGTGCAATAAGCAAAAAATTTAAGCCACGCACGTAACAGTATTTTATTGAATCAGAGTTCTAACATGTGTTAAATAATCTTCCTTAACAATAATGTAGAATGTCCCGAATGATATATGCACATTGTAATACAGGATGTTAACATTGTTATCGATATCGGCGTATTTTATTTGGGATTGGAAACTAGTGTGGTATGTATTTAACAGACGGCACCAGAGTGCGTTTTCAACATGATCCAGATGCTGGAAAAGGCGGAGAGTTGATTGAGTTTCAAGCAACGCAAATTGATTTTTGATTGGTACTGGAATTTTGAGAATGTGAAGTGCAAAGACGGTTGACACGTGAGTTTGAAACCGCAACTCGAAAAACGGGCAGCACTTGAAGAATTCCGTCCCAACTGAGGTTTCGGTGGCTCGTTGTTACTCAGTTGCTCATCGCTGCCTGCTGTTCCACGGAGCTGACGTTGGTTACTGAACACCTGCACTAGATTCGGTGATTCAGTTAGTACGTGGCGCTTGTTACTGTGTTTTCATTTTTTCGACTGTATAAGTATATATGCGTTATTGATGCCCTTTAAACGTTATGAAAGAGAAATAAGTGTTATTAATTGTGAAGTTCATTGCAAACTTTTGGGACCTTCCGTATAAATATAATGAAACTCCGTGGGGCTGCCAGCCGCGTGAGGCGTTGAACAGTAAGTACACGAACATTTCGAGAGCCGTCTCCATCGTCGCCATCAGGACAGAGTTTCCTACTGACGAGAACAGAGACGGTTCTGGAAATGTTGATTTACTCACTGTTGAACCACGTGACACAGCTGATAGTCTGGTAGTGTTATTGAATGCAGTCGCCGTGAAGCTTGAGACTTAACCTGTGTGTTGTATAAGTTCCTTTATATTGGAACGGCATAAAACTTAATTCAGTCTTGCAAGATTTGAGGTTCTGACAGCGGTGTTGTTGAAGATTCAAGCCTTGTGGAATGTGACGATGCGTCATTCAGTCAACAGTTTGGGACGTTGGGAGGATTGTAGTACCCCTTTGTGACGCTGAAGATTAAGGCACCGGCATCGTTCGAAATGTCGGAAACTATTTACCCGCCAACGCTACGTCCCAGTAGACTTGCATCTTAATTGGAATATTTGCACTGAAGATTAGTGACATTGTTCTTAGATCTTAAGCCAGAAAAAAACGACCTGTGATTTGTATAAAGATCTTTAGGCGACGTTACCTGTTGGTAGTTACGTAGGGTAAAGTTATCATATCGACCACTAAATTTGTAGGCGTGTATTTAGTCAGTTACTGGCGTAGCTCAGCTTCATAATTCGAACTGTTATATGAAATGTTGGTAGCGGAATCACATCAAAGAACTTACACGATGGGAGGAAAAGCATAATGGACGATATAAATTATAAATGCTACCAAATGTTGGTCGGAAAATCCAAAGAGAAGATAATCGTGTAGACCCAGACGTACATGGAACGATAATATTAAGATGGATCGTAAGGTAACGTATTGTGAGGACGTGGCCTGGACTTCAGCTAAGAGTAGAGTGCCGTTATATACAATTTCGAGAGTGTTAGGTTTCCCTTAGTTCTAATTCCGAAGAAGTGAGGTAATAACGAATAATATTAGGTCACGTGATTTGACATAGCCCTTCTTCCCAAGCTAATAGTCGGTCAGTTACTCAAGCAGTTTTCTAAATTTTACGGAAACAAAAAATTCTTTGGTGTGTTCAAAAGGGCTCGCCGTTAGACCTTATTCCAAACCAAATGAATGCACTCCACAGCCTCACGCCCTTTTTGTTTCTCGATTAACTCTAATGTCATCTTCCCATTTAAGCTTAGGTCTTCAAATTGGTTTTGACCCTTCATATTTGAGACTAAAATACTATAACCCGTGCATTTTTTTTGTAAATTTAATGCCCGGTACATACACAGCCCAACTCATTCGATTAGATCTGATACGTAATAATTAGTAAAGAATAGCGTCTGTGACATGACACTGTGTAGTCTGGTAGGCGTCACACCCCACAAGGCAGTAATCTTCATAGTTATCGCCGTGAAAACACTAAACCTCACTTAGTAATCAGTAGCTGTTATTGAGACTTACCTATCCATGATGCTGTGTCTGTGTCGATCGGTAGGCTGCTGTTTTTTGACAGGAGATGAGGCAGAAAGACGGCAGAATGTCCAAGGGACATGCCGTAAGACATTCCAACCACACATACTAGATATGTCAGTAATACCTGAAGAGAAATTTTCGAAATGTCACAGAGTTAATTGAAACATTGACATTCAAATGAGACTAAGGATCAGTTCTGGGGTACTGGACTGCTAGAGAACAGTGCAAGTAGACCTTCATCTCCTCGTGCTAAAATGAAAGGTGCCGTGTGTTTGTAGCGTTGAAAGAACATAAGGTTAATTTAGAATAAATCAGGAGTTGGTATGAAACAGGTTTTCTTGTTGCACGTATCTCCTTCCCGCAGTACCTTAGAGCCGGCCTGCACGCTCAATACGCCGGGTCTTTAGATACTGAATTTCCTGTAAAAGATACTTTAAATAATTTTGGTATTTGTAAGGAGAAAGAAATGTTTTCCGATTTATTTGCCATAAACTATAGCAAATGTTTCATGAAAGGTGTGAACGAGAAATGTAGGCCTGCTTCAATACAAAAATGTGCCACAATGTACAAACTGAAGTGCGAAGTTGGATCCGTAAGTGAAATATAATTATTTTTAAAATGATTTCAGAGGAAGTTTCAACCATGCGTTTGGTCGCTGTCGGATGGGTTATGGAAACTTCCAAATTCTAGTGGAAATTAATGATTCCGTCAAACTTAGAGCAGAAAACGAGTTAAGTATTGCAACACTTACTTCAAAAATCCTTTCCAAGACTTTTTCCATCGTCATTAAATTAAAACACCATGTTTCGGAACAGACCTCTTCCTTCCTCAGGTGACACTAATAAAATCCAGACACACACCTGCTAGCCATAACATATTTTGAAGTAAGTGATTTTAAGCCATTGTCAAGAACTGTGATGTTGCAGCTAAGTTTTGCAAGTGGAGAAAAATATGAGCTTGCATTAGCGCGAATAAGTAAGTTAAGGGAGAACAGGAACAAAAGGTAGTGTCTCGGGTTCTAGCCCAGTCACACCTCTTCCCCTTATACCATTACTGAAGTCTACTACAAGCAACAGTATTTTCTGTTTTTGGAACACGTAAGTTTTCAGATGGTAAAGAATTTATGTACACGTATCATAATGTCTTAGCAAAGGAGGACCCATATGAATTTTTTCGTTTTTCATGAGGTTTTTGTAAAATTATATGTTACCAAGTGCGAAGAAACTGCGTATATTTTCTGAGTCGTATACTGAGAGAAAGAGTAACGTTACAGGGCTCATGCCGTTAGTTGTCAGCCTGTCCACGCAGAGGTCTCATGGTTCAAATCTAGTTGAGTTTTGTGTGGATTTGTGTTGGATGTGACACAGGGACAGATTTTTCTCCAAGTATTTCATTTTCCCTCATCCATTTATCCATCGCCATCGCGATAAATATTAAGCAGTTTAACGGCGTCGTTAAACGCATAAGATTACTTAGAATTTGAGAATAGAGTTGCGTAGTTCTGATATGCGTCAGTAGGTAAGCAGTGGTTTTCTGTGAGAAGTGAAGTGGGTACCCGTATGTGGTGTGTGGTAGAAGATTTACGGCCTTAGGCCTGAGGAGGAGACGCAAGGTACAGTGCACACTTCTCCACTGTGGTTTGAAATATTGAGTTCTTGTCATATGAACACAGCTGTTGGAATTTGTGCACCAAACATGCTTTTTTATTTTAAGAGAATTCGTCCCTGTAGTGGTTTTTAAGAATTATAGATGTGTCCAGTCAAAACACGACAATTTTTTCTATTATTGTACTATATTGTATTATGTTATATTATATTATTATATAGTGTTCGAGAAAGGGTCATTGTGTTCAGACGTGTTTGTGGTGAGTTCCTGAGTAAGGGTGGACAATGGGTTGTTACCTGGAGGACTACCGGGCGAGAGTGGGTACCTTAGCCTGGAGACTCTCATGGCGTGGCGGGCCCAGGCGTTGTGACGCTAACCGAGCAACTGGTGACAGCTCGGGATTGGGTTTGACGTGCTGAGTTCGATTGTTTTAGCCATTTTATCAGTGATTGGTGGAGTTGAGCAAAATCCTGGTCCTGGTGTGGAGGCGGAAAACGCCGTACAACTCGTATGTACTGGATGCGGCAGGAACCTGAAGTCGGAATCCAATGTGAACTGTGTGGAAGTTGGTATCATTACAGCTGTGGAAGCGTAAAGGTTCAAATGGCTGAGAGAGAGAAGTGGAGCTGTGAAAAGTGTAAGAGTGAAAGGTTTTTAAAGCTGCAGGAGGATTTTCAAAACGCACTGCGACAAATTGATGATCTTAAATTTAAAAACAGGGAGCTTGAAGAAAAGTTGCTGCTGGTGGAAGCCGGGAAGAGGGACACAGTGCCTGCTAAGCAAAAGTCTGCCAAGTGCGTGGTGGTTGGTGACTCAGTGTTGCGCAGTGTTGGAGCTGAACGCACAGTTATGATGGTGGAGTGTTTTCCGGGGATTAGAACTGAACAGCTACACAGAGTGATAGAAAATAGGGATCTAGATAGTCCAGAGACTGTTATTATTCACGTCGGTACGAATGACTTGAGAGCAATACAAATCTTTATTTCGTAATGGGAGAAGTATATGCATTGGTGGCTACGGCAAAGAGTAAACTCCCGAACTGCAGACTTGTCCTGAGTGGAGTGTTGCGGCGTAGAGATGTGCCATGGAGGCGTATTGGGGCACTTAATGATAGATTTGACTGGGTAGCAAACGCCCTTGAAATTACTTTCGTTGATCCGAACAGCTGGATAGAGGAGGGGGATTTCGCTAGAGATGGACTGCATCTGAATGGAAGAGGAAAGAGACGACTTGGACAACTATACGCTCGAGTTAGTGGACTAGATGACGGAACATCGACAGGGTGTAAGATGTGACTAAATCTGGAAGATGGAACCCACAGAATGAGTCAAACCAGGGAAATGCGGCGACCATCGATCGAAGAACAAAAGACTTTACATGAAGAAAGTTATCCAGTGATTACTAAACTGATGAGTAGGGAAGTTGAGGTTGGGGCAAGGGTTAAATCTGTATCTGTGGCATCTGCATATAGCATTGAAGGTAAGTCGGTAGTTGTGCTGCAGGTTAACTGTAGGAGTATTTATAATAAAGCATTAGAATTTTGGAATTTAGTTGACACGTGCAACCCCGATGTTGTCATAGGCACGGAGTCATGGCTTAAGGAAGATATTAACAATGCTGAAGTATTCAGGTCTGATTTTACAACTTTCAGAAGGGATAGGTCTGCCCGTGGTGGGGGAGTTTTTGTCTGTGTCAAAAATTTCATTGCCAGTAAGGAGTTGTGGGTAGATGAGGATTTTGAGATGATAACAGTCGAAGTAAAAAGAATGGGTCCAAAATATACGTGGGAAATTATATGTATGTACAGAGCTCCAAGTGAGGACATGTTGGCGATTGAAAAATTAGCAGCCCGTACCTTAGCTACGCGAAATTTAACGAAGCGAAGCATTATAGGCGGTGATTTGAATTT
The DNA here is from genome assembly GCA_013340265.1 of Coptotermes formosanus. Taxonomy (NCBI): domain Eukaryota; kingdom Metazoa; phylum Arthropoda; class Insecta; order Blattodea; family Rhinotermitidae; genus Coptotermes; species Coptotermes formosanus. Next base: position 8,437 of record BLKM01008356.1, on the reverse strand, counting down.
ATCTCAGGCAATTTGGAACGGGGATGCGGAAAAAGCAAGCGGATTTCAGGCGTTTGTAAACAATTTGGTATGGGATAATGGTTATACTCAGGTAGTGAGTGGCCCCACAAGAGGAGACGCGATGTTGGACATTTACCTTCTCAGACCTGAAAGTTCATTTATTTCCTGTAACATTGTACCCGATATCAGTGACCATAATGGGGTTTTATTAGAAGTAGAATGGGACAAAAATTGTCGTGAGCCACAAGTTGAAGGAACAGTTCCGGTGTACCATAAAAAAGATGTTTTAGGCTTGCAGGCCTTTCTTCGAGAAAAGTTTGAACTATGGGCTGGAAATGGTAGTTGCGTGGAGGAGATTTGGAATAGTTATAAGGACATAATTTTCGAGGGTATCAAGCGTTATGTACCAAAAAAAAACTCTGAGTAAGAATCCTGACCCTGAATACTATAACAGGGAAGTAAAACGGCTAAAGGTAAAGGCAAGGAAAGCGTATAATAAGAGAAAATTTGGACAGCGTTACCGAGCTGATCTGAACCGATTATCCAAGGAGTTACTGGTAGCTAAAAAGAAGGCTCAGGAGACATTTTTACGTTCGGGCTTACAAAACGAAGGCAGGTGCTGGACAGAGTTCTATAAGTATGTTAAAAGACGTAGGGGAAATAGAGAAAATATTCCGGTGATCAAAGACCATAATGGCAAGCTCATCACAGAGCCATTAGAAAAGGCCAACATCCTAAACTCCTATTTTGCGTCTATATTTAGTTGCAAACGTAATAATCTTCAAATTCAATCGGACGTAGGAAAACCCTTCACCGTTAGTATAAACAGCATAAGGAAGCGATTAGCAGCAATCGGGAGAAAGAAATCCGTTGGACCAGACGGCATGCTTGGGGAAATCTTAAAGTTAGGCGGGGAAACCATGATTCCATACCACGCGAGATTGCTGGATATAAGGAAGAAAAATAATTCTATTCCAAGTGACCGGAAAAAAGCTGTAGTGGTCCCAATTTACAAAAGTGGAGACCGATGGGTAGTTGGTAATTATGGACCGGTCAGTTTAACCTCGGTGGTTTGCAAACAAATGGAGCACATTTAATCAGGGTACCTAAGAAAAGTTTGGGAAAGGAGAGGGTGGTTATATGAGGGTCAGCATGGTTTTAGACCTGGATACTCGTGCGAAAGTCAAGTAGTCACGGTTTGTCAGGATATTGCTGATGCACTGGACAAGGGAGTCAGGACAGACGCGATAGTAATAGATTTTTCAAAGGCCTTCGATCTAGTTCCCCACGATAGGTTACTTATGAAAATTACGGAAACCGGAGTGGATTTGAGGGTAGTTGTATGGGTTAAGGAATTTCTCTTAGGACGTTCGCAGAGAGTTAGAGTAGACGGGCAACTATCTGAGGAAGTCAGAGTAACCTCAGGAGTGCCGCAAGGGAGCGTATTAGGTCCTCTACTTTTCCTCGCTTATGTGAATGATATTTGGAGGAACGGCTGTTCGCAGATGATTGCATAATATACAGGAAAATAAATGACAGTAGTGACATTGATAAATTACAAAAGGACCTAAATAAATTAGGGAAATGGACTTTAGAAAATGAAATGAAGATAAATCCAGGTAAAAGTAAAGCGGGATGCTTCTCAAAGGCTAGGGTGAAGGAACGAATAAGGTATTATTTTGGGGATCAATTAATTTCGGAGGCAAATAACTTTAAATATCTGGGAATAATTATACGCAGTGATCTAAACTGGGCAGATCATGTAAATTAGACACTATGAAAGGCATGGAAGGCTCTTCATTTCATAATGAGGATACTCACAAAGGGTAATAATAACACGAAACGTCTAGCTTATACGGCCCTAGTGAGACAGATACTTGAGGATGGGGCGGTATGTTGGGACGCATACAGAGAAGGCCAGGTAAGCACTTTAAATCGCGTACAAAAAAGAGCGGCTAAATTTGGAAATAATACAAATGAGACGCGCTGGGAACATTGCCACAGCGCAGAATGATAGCAAGAATATGCGCTCTGTTCAAGGCATCACCGGGGAGCCGGCTTGGAAAGCGATAGGGGACAGACTTCTAAAACCATGCTACCAGAGTAGGGACGATCATAATAGGAAAATCAGGACTAGAAAACAAAGAACAGATGTTGGTAAATATTCGTTCGTAAATAGGACCATTAAAAATTGGAACCAACTACCTGCAGACTTACTAGCGTCTTTCCGCTGTAAATTAAGCACGTTTAGGAAGAGAGTTAAGAAGGTAGTTACAAGCAAAGGGAATTTAAGTGGGGTTTGAGTGTATATAAGTGAAATGACGTGAAGTGAAGTGAAGTGTTGTGTGTAAATAAGTGAAGTGATGTGAAGGTGTTCTGTAACGTGTGTGTGTGTGTGTGTGCGTGTGTGTGTGTACGTATATTGTATTGTGTGGGAATACGTATTACGTTGTGTACGTACATTGTAATTGTATGGGTATATTGTATTTGTGTATGTACATTGTATTTGTGTGGGTATATTGTATTTGTGTATGTACATTGTATTTGTATGGGTATATTGTATTTGTGTATGTACATTGTATTTGTATGTGTATATTGTATTTGTGTAGCTATATTGTATTTGGGCGGGTATATTGTATTTTTATGGGTATATCTTATTTGTGTAAGTATTTTGTAATGTGTGGGTGTATGGTATTTGTGTAGGTATATTGTACTTGTGTAGGTATATTATAACTGTATGGGTATATCGTATTTGTGTGGATGTATTGTAATTGAGTGGGTATATTGCAGTTATGTAGGTATATTTGTATTAGTGTTGATACATTGTATTGTGTGGGTGAATTGCTAATACGTGTAGTGTAATTGGTGCTGTTCCGTTTATGTATGTGTTATTGTATTGTGGTGTCTGTACTAGTGTAAGACTACTGCCACGGGCTGAAAACCCAATTGCAGTAATAATAATAATAATAATAATAATAATCTCAACTACATTTTTCGGCCTGAAATGCCATCGTCAGATTAAGCACAAGATTAAAAAATGTGTAGATATATACGCACAGTTTGCATGGAATCGAGATTTCTAGACGTCACAGTTGGTGCTGTTAAGTGGGTTTACACAACTTGGGTACAACAGCCTTGGGAAATAGAATTTATATAAACGTGTTTATAGTTTTGAAAAAGAATGGATCACGAATGTATCACTATGATGATAAGTAAGTAATGATGTAAAACTATCCTATTTGAGTCGTAGACAGGCCCCTTAGGGCTCCAGGAGGTTGAGACTCCCAGAATTTATAGACAGTCGGCACATGAAGGTGATAAGTTTGTCAGCCCTACGCACCAGCCGCTTTTACCCCCGAGGAGATATTCCTGGTACTCTTTCGACACTGACTGAGTCGACCCCAGGGCCATAGTGCGGCCAGAAGGATTAAATCAGTGAAGAATTGCAGTTACCCCACTAGGAATTGAACCCGCATCCTTCCGGTTTGTAGCACAGTGCCTCAATCAAATGCACCACCACGTGCCCCTAAGTAATAATGTTAAAATGTTAAAAGGTAAAATCAGTAAAAGCCTAGGTTTTTCTTTAGAGGACGGCCAGTGTGAATTGTATAGTGGTCTTGCGTATTTGAAGGCAGGAGTATCGAAGATATATATACAGTAAAACCTGTCTATGTTAGCCACCTTTGGTTCCACTCAAAGCCGCCGAACTTACACAGTTGGCCAACTTATAGAAACTCACAGATTCAAAGTATTTCTGTGTTAATATGGTACACATACATTAGCTACAGGAAACAGAAACATGAATCTCTGTATTAAACACATTATTTATAAGATTATGTTACCTGAAATTCAGCAACAGTAATTTCATTCATTTGGTGGAAAATATTCATTGATTTTTTATTGTCTTGTCGACGTCTTAGCTGTCATCTGCTGGCACTCAGCACTGTTATACAGACGGAAAAGATCGCCAATGAACTGAGGTTGGTGTGCTGTAATTAATTGAGACACACACTGGAGAGCTTCCTTATAGCTAGGCAATGGCTTGCTGTGATTTATATTCACTACCTCACTGTTATCGCCACTATCACCACTTTCAGAATGTGAGTCTTGGTTCTGTTCTTCCATTTCCTTGAAAATATCTTCCAGAACTTCATCCGGGGTGGAGGGTACTTGCTCATGCACAGTGAGGTCGGTATCATCACTTTCATCGGCTCACGCTGTGTCCTTCTCAGCATCCAACGGAAGACAGCACGTCCCTTGGTTTAGCCCCGTACCTTCCGCACAGTCTTCGTTTTTTTCCTTGTGTTTATTAAATCCCGCTCGGAATCTCTTCACTATCGTTTCCCTTGAAATCCGTTCCCAAGCACTACTGAACCATCGAACTGCGTGTAACACTGACACTGATTTGTTAAATTCAGACTTTGTGTTATTAGTTTCTGCGATTGTGACCGTGTACTGTAACATTTGCTGGCGATATCGCGGTTTTACTGCTCGTATGATTCCCTGGTGTAAAGTTTGAACATCAGATGTTAGATTTAGTAGTAGGAATTTCATCTTACATTGCACAACACGTTTGTCACACAGTGACAACAAGCAGCAAGATTTTTCAATTTTGTTTTCTCATCACATGATTTAGATCTTCAAGCCATTGTTCAAAACTTGCGTGGTTCATCCATGCCTTTTTATTCGAAAGTCAATCAATTAGAAGATGCTTGGTGTCTATCCATTGTTCTTTGAATGCATGAGGACGTGCAGCATTACCGATGACTAGAGGCTTTAACTTTCACCAGTAGCACTACAACAGAAAAGAACACTTAATCTTTCCTTGGATAGTTCCCACCTTTACATTTCTCCCCTTTCTGGATAAAGCTTTTTCTTGGCATTTGTCGATAAAACAATCCTGTCTCATCTGCATTAAACTGATTTGACGGTGGATGTTCGTTTATTACCTGGTGCAGGTTTGATTTCCAGTCTTCAACCGCTGCCCATGTCTACTGCTGCTGATTCACCAGGTAGGAATCAAAAGTTAATATTGTATCGTGTCCAGAACGATTCAAGCCATCCATCGCTTGCCTGAAAATTTTCAACATGAAGTCGCTGTGCAGTTTGCCTGGCTTTTGCTTGAAGCATTGGTCCAATAACAAGAATATTCATTCCACATTTTAGAAAAAATGGTAGCGTTACAGCATTAACATTCTCTTTATCAGTTCTTCGTAGTTTCCGTTTCCTTTCATTACTGCAGTTTTCTTCCCAAGCTTTCAGTATTGCGCCCCTGTTTTTGTTTATGTTCCCAACAGTGGATTTCGCAACACCAAACTGCACAGCAATTGCTCGTTAACTAACCTTTGTCAATTAACTCTAACACTTCTTTTTTCTTCTCCATATTCAACTTGTTTAACCGTTTTCGCTTAGAGCCCATGTTACGTTCTCACAGGTTCTTTTAAATGTTACACACTAACAACCACCTGACACCACCAAAATCAAACCGTGCATTATCATTTGTGAAAATGTACAGCTCCGTCTGAGTGGGCACTCAGAGCACTCACTGCCCACACCTCACGTCAGAACCACGCTCTCAGGAACAAACCCCCCACTGGAAGTCCAACAATGACCTACATTCCAGCAGAACAATATAGCACGCCTCCGTTTTGATGCAGTACGATCCCTGGCTGTAAGTTTGGGTCGGCCGAAGCAATGTTTTCTCCACAGAACAACAGTAAAGTGTTTATCTTCATCCCTCTTAAATTTAAAAGAGGGCTTTACGAAATGTTACACCACACATACTTTATTGGTGTTAACTCAAGTTTTCTAATTCAATCTAGAAGCAAGTAACAAACAACCTCACCCAGCTTGAATAATTTTCGACGGTAACAATAGAAAGCAGGTACAGTACATAACCCTGTCCATGAATAGGGACTGGAAGTATAGCTATGGGCCAGTTCCACCAGGAAATTCCAAGCTGTTGTCCACACTTGTGGAGAAAGGACGGAGACTGAGCGGGCAAAAGGTAGTTCTGCTTATACAGTAAATGATGATTCGGCCTGTATACAGTATGACACAAATAGTATAAAATCTTTAAGTTTGCCAACGTAGGGGGGGTTGCACTAATACATAAAGCAAAGCAGTAAACGTGAAAACTGTGGCCAAGATTCAAAATATGCAGATGGCCAAGTTAGGGAGTGACGACCATGTATAATATCATAGGAATTTGCCGATTCCATAAAAATGTAGCCAACTATGGCAGGTGGCCGACTTACAAGGTGGCCAACTTCACAGGTTTTCCTGTGTGTGTGTGTGTGTGTGTGTGTGTGTATGTATATATATATATATATATATATATATATATATATATGGCTTTTAATTTTGTCGTTCTTGTACTGACGTTTTAGGGGATGTGTAGGGAAGACTATAAATATTTTTACAGCCGATGACTATAATTGGAATGTAGTTCTACCCCACCAGTCGATCGCCTGGTTCTTATATTTAGGAATTACTGCGCGCCACACTTGTGTAACATGTTGGGGAGGGAGAATGGCACGTCTTATCTGTCTGGCGTCTGAAAGCCTTCAGACACCGAAACGTGTAGTTGAGAATAATAGAATATGTTGTTATGTTTTGACTGGACTTATCATAAATCTAACACGCTTTTTGGTTGCATTGAGTATTTTCAGTATTTCCTTAAGAAATGTGTTACTGTGAAAGAACCAATGGGCAGTTACACTATACGTATTGTTTTCTCTCCTGAGTCGAAATGTGTAATTGATTCAGAATAAATTTTGCTGCCTGTCCTTGGTGGGGCGCACTTTGCTTGTTCTAATTTGTCACCCAAAAGTACAGCTAAAGCCAGTAATGTAGGAAAGACGATCGGTGTTAGTCTTGCGAAAAAGTGCTCCAGCATTAACTGGTGCACGAGATTCTGAAAGAGGCGTAACTGTAGTGCAGTGACGTAAATGGGACTGAATTGTTTGACTGGTAGCAGCACTCATCAGTTAATAAGAGCGCGCGTTAAAAAAAGGACCATTGAACTGTTTTGACTCAATATAATACGCATCCAGAAATGTACAATATTAGGAGTCCTGTAACGGTAGGAAGGCAGTGTGGTACGAGTTTTTTGATTATATATGCTTCTTCTTCTGCTTGCTTACATGTCATGGTAATGAAAAAAAACACGAGTAATAGTTTTCTTGTGTTCCGGGTGAGTTTTAGAGAAAGGTTTCTGATAAAATCAACAAGATAAGCAATGTACATATAACGCAATAACAGGGCGCGTCGGCTTAACCGTTGCTGGCAATGAAACTTAACGGCTTGTTTCCTTTTTACGAGTATTTTTGACCCACATATGCGTTGTGAACAATACAAGTATTGAAAGCGTTGCCATGGAAAGGGAGCAGTGCCTTACCTCTAGTGTTGTTGTTTTTTAGTTTTTGTTTTTCAGATAAAATTTTCGTAATATTTCTCCTTACTCGGCTATTTCTGGCAGCCTGATACCATTGCAGTGGAAGAGAACGATTTTATAGCAAAATTTTGTCGCCAGCAATAAAGAAAACTACTTAGGTCTTCATGTAATGTGGTCAGTATTTGCATCCTATTTTAACCAAACTTGGATTTTCCCGTCAGATATTAACAAAAGTCTTTAATATCAATTTTCACGAAAGTTTTTCCAATGGGAGCCCAGCTGATCAATGCAGATGGACGGACAGCCGGAAATGCCGCAAATAATAAGCGCTTTTCGTGAATTAAGCGAAACGCCCCATAGAAAGAGTACATTTCGACTTTTGTCTAACATGCTTAACAGTTTTTTATTGCTGCAATTGATTATTTTTCTATTCTAAGTACGGAAAAAGTCTCCTGATCACAGAAATAAGAGGTATGTTTCTAGGTCAACTGCAAGATAAAGTATGCCGTTCTTTTATTGTGACTGATCTCTCCTTTGATTTCCGCACTTCAGTTATTGCAAGGGATAAGGATGGATTGTGAATAGGGTTGAGGTCATATAACTAGTTTTATCATCTGCAAATAATGCAGTATAATCACATGTTTTCCGAAGAGTTTCGAGCTGACAGTACTGTCGTGGTGGCTTACTTACATTTGTAAGCCGCTTATCTTATACCCATAAAAGAAACAAATAAAAGGTATGCGCATCACACAAAAGACTTGCTGTATAACAAATTACCCAGAATGTAAGGTTATTGTCACATAGGATGAAAGCAATGCAAAAGGCAGAAATGCGTTTTGTCAAAGCAGCAGCAGGATACAGAGTGGCAAGTCGTGAACGGATGAGATATTAGAAAAAATTTAAATTCCATTATCATAACGATAATTACAAGCGGTAGGAGGAGAAACGTTGATGGATCTTAAATATGGTGAAATGTTATACGAAAAGTGAGAACGACAGATATCCGTACAGCAATACAAAGTGGTCGGAGGATCCCGAATG